>JBAIZL010000008.1:25278481-25528481 GCA_036971475.1 Prosapia bicincta | reverse complement strand
GTGACGTTTTATAGTTCTATGTAGTGTAGTATTTGTGCGATTTCTTGGTGTAGGTGGTATATTTTGTATTAGACCTAAGTGTGGATTTCTGTGTGTAGTCTATAACCTTTTAATGTTATTTTTAATGTATAATTTTTGTGGTTGTTTTACAGTTTTATTTGCGCATGTATTGTTTGATTTAATTTTTATGTGTGCGTATTTAGGTGTTATGTTGTGTGTGATGCAGTAGTGATGTTGTAGTGAGAAAGTACATTCTTTCGTATTTTAATGAAACAATTTTTTGAACTAATTATTGTTTCTCCCTCCGAGTTTAGCCCCTAAAACCATCTAGCCCTTTTGGGAACAAGACTTGGTGAGCCTTCTGCTTCTGTAGGGTTCCTAGCCCTAAAGTGATAGAGGGATTCAGGATTTCGCCATGTCCTAAGCTATTGATTAATCACAAGACAGTGAAATGAAGGAGTAGTAGGTGCAGCAATGTAAAAGTTGGATATAGCCTTGCCATAATAACCCCGTGTTACTGTATGCAGAAAGCTTGACGACCGGTATTTTGGGGGGTTAATTACCTTACAAAAGCCTTTTGGTGTTCTGGTGTACTTTATCTTCTCCTGTCTAATCGTTGCTGAAATGAACTTGCAAAATGAAACGCTTTCAACCATTCTATAGAAAGAGCACTAGAAAAACGACTCGTTAGCATAAACGCTGACGCCAAGATATTAGGCTTGTTATTATCGAAGCAGGGTTTGAATAGTTAAGATTGCTCGCGGCATCCAGTTGGAATGTAACTTTCTATCTGAAACTTTAAGAAAATTAATTCACGAAGTTTATTTTATTGTTCTATTGTAATCAAGTATTGTATATCTCTCATGTTAATGTTTTCTTTGTTAAAGTTTTCATTAAAGTGATATTTATTGTTAAATAACATGCTACTGCCTTGTTAAGAAAAATCAATGAAAATGATAACGAAATATGGAGGTATTTGACCATTATCTTCAGAGAAAAGTTATCTAGAATTTTTATTGATTTCATTTTTCATTCTTAAAATTATTACATCTGCTGATGTTTATGTCAATAGCAAAACTCGGACATTTTTAAATAGCGTATTTAATCGTTTTTATAAACAAATTTTATAAAACTAATATCAGTAACCTTGGATCATTGAAACTGGAAAAAACATTGTTGTAATAGCTATTTTATATTTCTGCTAGATTCTATATAAATTTGTTTAGTATCAAAGTGTCTGCCATTGTCATATTTTTTTCTTGTTGAATCTCCAACCAATCAGATCTTTCTATGTAAGCCTACATCTTTCTACGTGAGTACATACAAAGTCTTCATTAATGGATATTCTCCGAAACATGCCAACAGAAGAAAATTGTCATTAGCAACTCATGACATTTAACAGACTTATGAAAAAAACCTTTGTGATTTCATCAGATCTTCTTTGTTTCAGAAGTTACGACTGTTTGTTTTTAAAATTAGTTGGAAATGTATCACAGTCTGGGATTAGACAAGCCTTTTTTAAGTCTTTTGTTTTATCTAATATTGATTTTCTAATAACTAAAGTAAATATTTAAAGCCTGCAAATGCAGCACATTCAAGTAAGAAAGAACGGGTTACCAGTAGGGTAAAATTTTTCTTAAACATTTTTAACGTTATATTTGATCCCTAAATAAAATTTCTAAAAACTTTTTTTTTACTGTAACTTAAGTTTACTTTCCCTCCTCTTTTCATTGAAAACGATTTATTTTTCGATTCTAAATCTAGATCTATTAAAAATAATAGCGAAATAGGTATCTCGTCTTATTTGTCTTAATAAAGAGAGAGTGACAATAGTTTGTTCAAAACATAAGTCTACACTTCCCTATCGATAAGGAATATAACCATGGTTTTAAATTAGTCAAATATTAATTTGGTCAAAAAATAAAAAGTATCATTACTCAACTGAGTAAGGTTAAAATTCCTTTAGCCCTTTATTTGAGGAGGTTATTTTTATTTGTAAGACAAAGAGCTGTTATAATCTTAGCCCACTTTAAAAGTTTTTAATATTTTTTTCAAACACTTTGAAAAACATATAAACTGAAAAAGGAGGCTTGAATAATTTTTCGACTTAAATTTAAAAAAAAAGGTTTTCTAGGTGACTTCGAACTCAAAATAGAAATTAAATGTTTTTGGTTGTTCTAATTTGTAAGTTATTAAAAAATATATTCACATATAAGAACCTTAAAAAATTAAAAAGTCCTACAAATTTGAATAAAATACAAGCAGCCTAAGGTAAACTTTTAAAAATAAAACTTAAATTTGTTTTATAATCTAATTATTTTGAATTTGTGTTCGTAAATTTTACGATTGCTCCAAAGCCATTTGGATAATGAATAACTAACAATAAATAAACTAACACGCTACACATGCTGCATAATAAGGGTAGATAGAAGTAGTTAAATCAACAAATAACTCAAAATTATGAAAAAAACACTTTTTTTGATAAAACGTATTTAAACATTTCTGAAAATAATAAAATAAAGAAACAAACTGGAAATAAACAATGATAAAATCTTTCTTTGTTGACCTCAGTAGCAATTTACTTTGAAAAATGTATTTTTATATTAGATCCTACTTGTTGCTTGTTTACCTGGTGATTTGAAAAGCGCTTAATTTCAATACATTAAAAGAATTACCACCTCGTTTGTTGATGTATCAACGAATATGTATGTATTCGTTTTCCCTCGGTGTAGCCAATACAAATAATTTTCTTTGATTTTACGAAATTTTTGTCTAGTGATTTTTGTAACATGGACGATATCAATTCAGCTAAATACACATAAGTGTTTAGAGTTAGGTTTTTTGATCAAACATAGTTGAGTTTTATCAACTAAAGTTGAATTCAAAGATCGATTTATGTTTTACGAAGCAATGACTCAATATTTCTTGCGTAAATTAGTATCGACAAGCATCTTTTTGTTCTCTTCACAACAGTTGTTTTTTTTTCAAATTGATTTTAGGGAAGTCATTTATTCTCAAGAACAGGCTCATGTCTTCTTATCATAAATATAGTTTGTTGTAGGAACTGTTTTGACGTATCAATGGCAGTTGCATGGCCATTATTACCTGATTGACCATCTCAGTTTTTTCCAGAACATGTCTTTGATCTTATTTTTAAAAACATTAAAAAACTTCAGTACTTTTGGTTTTTTAAATGAAACATTAAAAACCGACTATTGAAACTCAGTAGTACCTATATAGACTGCATTCGTTTGTAAAGGTGATGAAGTTTGAGCTGCCGATTGAAGCAGACATCACAGAGCTACATACGTCAGCATGGTGTTTCTTTTTACGTGGTTCATTTTTTCGTCAAAATTTAGGGTATTGTCTATTCGTCATTTTTAAATGTTTTCCAATGGCAATAAACATTTCACGATAATACATAAAATATTTTTAAGTACGAGTATGTTTCTTTTCTCATCCCGTCTATTATTAAGTTTTTTACTACTTTATTCTTTAAATAGCGCAAAGAAACTCAATGTTATAATGTTTCAAATATTAAATATTGATAGGTCATTGCCGATAGGTCATTGCGGATAGGTCGTTGCCGATAAGTCATCGCCGATAGGTCGTTGCCGATAAGTCATTGCCGATAGGTCATTAACGATAGGCCATTGCCGATAGGTCATTGCCGATAGGTCATTGCCGATAGGGCATTGCCGATAGGGCATTGCCGATAGGTCATTGACGATAGGTCATTGCCGATAGGGCATTGCCGATAGGTCATTGCCGATAGGTCATTGCCGATAGGTCATTGACGATAGGTCATTGTCAATAGGTCATTGCCGATAGGTTGTCGACGATAGGTCATCGACGATAGGTCATTGCCGATAGGTCATTGCCGATAGGTCATTGCCGATAGGGCATTCTATTTGCAGACCCATCGCAAATAATGTGTGGAATGGAAAATTATTTTTCATTTTTAATATATAAGGTTGTTAAAATACGAAAATAGTAAAAGGTAAAGTTTTAAAAAGGTTGTAAATAAAAAAGCAGGCTGTCTTTGAATTTCGTATATATTTATTTGAAAGGTAACCTGAAGTAAAATAAACTGCGTTCTTTCCAAGTCATTAAGTTTACACACTATTGTCAACAACATATCAGGGTAACGCTAGAGATTGGCTAAGGTTAGCTCTAAATACAGGAACCGATTTTTCGACCATGTCACAGAATCAAACTGACTCATCTATGCTTTACGCATTAAAACAAGAGAAACTTGCAGCTTAAACAAGGAGAGAACTAGATAGGCGTAAAAACCTGACCCGCTACTCTATCACCTGTCTGTGATAAGATATCAGTTATCTTTGGGCAGTCGTTGTGTAGAAGACCAGCGAGGAGGATGGCGAGACGAGTTTGTGTGGATAATCTGAAGCCTGTAGGGATTATCGCTGGGGTGTCTAGCGGGGTACGTATACTGTCACATTAAACTATAACGTAGCTTATATTTGATAGCGTCGACACCTGTTAACCGATGAATAATCTATGTGCACAGGTGTATTGAGCGTTTGGCTGTTGCGTACAGACACATGTTTTCATTTGCCAAGTTTCTGAAGACGGTTACATTATGGAAATGATAGTAGAAAGTGTTTGTTTTATTGGTGACAAATTTAAGTCTATTTCATCTGTGTTTTGCAGCCAGATAGCGTATCGTTGTAAACATTTACGGATTTTATTTGTTTTAAAGTATTAGTCTTTGCATTTGTTAAAAACTGTTGTCCCCCAGATCTTAACGTTTCACAAAAAATGAAACAGTTTTTATATTGTGCGGACTATAATTTAATAAAAAACCTATTAGTGGTCTAATTCAATAGCCTACTCCTTTTAAAAGGTAATATCCAAAAATGGGTTATTGTTTAAACAGATAAGCGCCCAGATTAGATTAATAAGCCTATTTTATGTTGTGAAAGGCTTTCCACTCGTCTCGTAAAGCATTATATCTATGACAAGGCATGCCTAATTTAAACCATATTTACATGTTTGTTTTATCAAAAACAACACTATTTTTATATAGGCCTACGGCTTAATTTAACCAAAGTAAATATTTCTTTCCAAAATATAGGCATGTCAGGAAATATTTCATTTTCCCGACAAAATGGATTATAAACAATACAGTCATAAGGCTGCTCCTTTCAGCCCCACCTTAACTATCAATTGTGATAATACTTTCAAAGTTAGTTCATCTTTATCAACCAGGCTTAATTACTTCTTCAGTTTCCAGTATTTTTAGTCGTTTAAATTAAAGTGTTCGAAATATACAGATATAAATAAACAGATGATGGTTCTAACTGAATGTCAAAATTTAATCCCTCTTTCTATCTTATGTTAAAAAAATTATTAAAAACGTTTGTAATGTAATATTTCCTTTTAATATTCTTAAGTGTCAAATTACGATTAAAAGATAACATTTATTAGTCAAAATCTATAAGTGTACATTTGTTTAAATAAAAGATTTTGTAAATCCGATTTCAGAGGTATTTAAACTTGAGAATTTCAAAATAAATTTAAGAGAACCAAATTTTTATTCATAGCTCAAGACTTACATATTAAAAATTGAATTTGTAAATCCGATTCTATTACACGATATGTATAGATAAATGCTTAGTCTAGAGCGTTTTCCTTTGAAATCACAAGAAAGATACATTTAAAATTACAGTACTTTGACTTTAAATAAAAATAAATTATTCTATTTTAATTTTAGTTTATATCTTCGAATGGAGTAATGGTTTACACACACAAACTCATTATATTTATTAATATTTATTTAAATTATTATAGCTTATCGTCAACAAGTTAATTTAAATCTTCTTATAAAATATTCGTCAAAGTTTTTAAAATTATTGTAAACCTAGTAAGATAAATAAACTAATTATGTAGGATTTTAAAACGTAATTACTGTCTGACAACTTGGTCAAGATAAAACTGAAAGTTGCTTTCCACTAAATAAATAAAAGAGAATATAAATAAATAGGTCTAGATAAATATAAATAGCTAGAATATAAATAAATAAATAAACGAGAATAAACTAGAAAATTGAAGATATAAATAAAAATAACTACAAGTAAAAGTAATTGAATATTATTTGGGATATTTTTGAGCTGGCAAACGTTTGAGAAATTATTAAAATTCGTTTGAAGTTATGACTCAAAACAAAACGCAATTACGTCACGGGCACTATCATGTTATCTCTAACTTGTAACATTAGTTAACAGAAATTACCTTGGATTAAAGGTTACTAAAAATAACATAGTTACGCTACAAAACATTGCTTTAATTGAATGAAAAATAATACTTCTCTATTAACCACCACGAGTGCCTCAAAGCTCTACTCAAAATGGGGGGGGGGGGGAAGCAAGTCCAAATTTTAAGTTGCTTTTTGCTGTGGTATTTTGGTTTGAGTTTAAATTCATATTAACTGTTGTTTCTATGTTTCATTTATTCCTGTTTCTGGATTTATTACACAGCTTTAACAGTTTTGGGACTATCAAGTGGAGTGAAACTTTAAATAATTTTATTTGTAAAATAAAATTATGTGTCATTAACAGGTTAAAACACATTGTAACTGCTTACAGGCTTTTTAATAGTTCAATTTTCCAATTCATATATTTTAATGACCTATGGTAGAGGATAAACATCACACATTACAGAACATAACATAGCCCTGTTTATATTTTCCAATTCGTATATTTTAATGACCTATGGTAGAGGATAAACATCACACATTACATAACATAACATAGCCCTGTTTATATTTTCCAATTCGTATATTTTAATGACCTATGGTAGAGGATAAACATCACACATTACAGAACATAACATAGCCCTGTTTATATTTTCCAATTCGTATATTTTAATGACCTATGGTAGAGGATAAAAATCACACATTACAGAATCTTTACACACATTACAGTATTTGTTGTTGTGTAAAATGTGTTATGTCAAATACTCAGATAACATAATTTACTGGTACAGATACGTCGACGACATCATAACATTATATAAAGGCAACACACGCAGAGCACACATATTTCTAAAACACCTAAATTCCATACACCCTAAACTAACATACACCATCGAAACAGAACAACAAAACTCCCTTAACTTCTTAGACCTCACAATTAAACGAACAGACAAACAAACACATAAATTCAACATATACCGAAAACCCACCAGCACTAATACGACCATACACAGTTCCTCAAACCACCCACACCAACACAAACTAGCTGCTTACAATACCATGATATATCGCCTCCTTAAAACACCACTAGACAAAGATGAACACTACCAGGAGAGTTAAACACCATAAAATATATAGCACAAACAAACGGATACAACCCAACAATGATAGACAAATAATACAACCGCCTAAAAAATAAACATAATAACCCAAATACAAACACACAAGATGACAATCCCATAAAATACTTATCAATACCATACAGATCATCCAAAACCCACAATCTAACCAACACATTACGAAAATACAACTACAAAATAGCTTACTCCACACACAACACTCTCAACAAACAATTTAAACCCAACAGCAAAATCAACGACATTTACAACACCACTGGAGTTTACAAACTAACTTGTAGTTCATGCCCCAGAGTTTACATAGGCCAGACAAGGAGGTCATTCTACACACATTACCAAGAACATATAAAAGCACTAAAAAACAATAACTACCAATCAAACTTCGCCGATCATCTCAACTCCACAAAACACGACTACACAGACATAACATCTAACCTACAAATTCTTCACAAACAACACAGAAATAACCAACGCTACACAACCGAACAATACGAAATATATAGGCACTTCAAACTACACCCTACACACATACTCAATACACAATTACATTACAACTCACACGCACTTTTTGACATCATAACTCGTAATACACACAAAATACACCCACACCACCAAAATATCCCACCCCCACCCTAACCTACGTAAACCTTGAGATCAGTTACGGTCTGAGTTTACAAAGGGACACATCTCCCGAAACGGCCGTCCTCAACAAGCAAAGTAAGTGCTACTATAGGCAAGTTAAAACATTTTTTAAAAAAGTGTAAGTAATTTTAAAAAAATATTTATTCAATAATTTAAATTTGAAAAACTTACTGTCCCAGTCGGATTCGAACTGAGGAACTACATGTTTGAAACCTAGAACTTTGGCACTGAGTCAACTTTATCATAGCAAGAAATTTATTATTTGTTAGATTATTAAGATATAACTTATATATATGAAATTATAAGAGAAAGGTTTCTTGCAATTCTAAAACATTACAAGAGGTGGAAAGAATGAGAAATCATAGATCGTCATCAATTTCACAGATTAGAAACGAAATATAAGAAAGCGAATAAATAGTAACAAAGAAAAATAACAGGGACACTCCATATACTGTAAAAAAAGAAAATGGAAAATTGCTAGGAAATTCGCTTTCTATTTTCCCACTTAATATTGTGGTTCTGTTATATGTATAGGCCTACGCATATTTATATTAATTATAATTATAAAATAAAAGAAACTAACATACATTTTTTTAACCTTTGTAGGTATTGACTTAAAGTTTTTTTTGCTGTATTACTTGTTTTTTTTTTTAGACGTCACCTCCATTGCATGTTACAGTGAGAAAGTAACATAACATAAGAATAATGTAAACAGCTGTTTTATGAAATCATACGTTATTTCTTAGTTTATTAAAATATAGAGTTTATACATTTTCTGTTTTTCAGATAATTGTATTTTAAAATCGTTGCGGGTAGACGGTATCTGGATGGGGGCAAGGAAGGTTGTGAGTGGAACAATGACCTTTTATGACACCAGTTGAGTTTACGACACCACCCTGTCAACCCTTGTCATCAGTCAACAATAGCTAAGCGTTAGCCCCCAGTTAAATGGTTTTAGTCCCATATACAAAATTCTTAGATAGACTACAGAAATTAAACATTAATAAATAGCTTACATTAAAAACTAACGTTTATATATCTACTAAATTTACTCAATAAATTTGTTAGTGTAATTTCTTGTTCAAAATTATGTTTTACAATAATTACAGAACAGTTAATAAAAAAAATGTTAAAAAAGAGAAATAAAATCATGATTTTCAGCAAATCTATTCTCTATTATTTATAATATTAGCGAAAATATACCACAATTTATAAAATGTACAATATTAATAATTATACTAATTTATAAAATACTTGCCATTTGACTGTATAGTTTGGTTTTTACCACATGATGGACAGATTCTTCGCTGCGCAATTAACCTGTACATTAATAAAAACGTGATTATGCCTTCCTGGTTTAAATATTTTTCACATTTTGTTAAACTATAAAGGAACTCCATGTTACACCGAGAGTTGCAGAGCAAATGACTGTTTAGTGCAAGTCTAGTATTTCGGACAACCGATAGAGTTTATGGAATTTCTAAAATGAAAGTACCTAGAAGCATCTCCATGGGGCTAACGGTTCATTACACAAAGGTTGACAGTAGTGTTTTATTACCTGTGAAAGGGTCGTACAGTTTTATTGTTTTCTGTAGAACCTTACTTGCCCCCATTCAGATACCGTCTACCCATCGTTGCAAACATAACCCCAACCAATCTTTAAGAAAAGACGGAAACAGGTGATTGCATAAACTGCCATGCTTTCCATTCAGATAACTTCAGGTCAGAATTCGTTAATTTCGGATCAACTCTTTCGTGTGAATTCCAAAACGAAGACAGCCTTTGACGGCTTTTAGTTTCTTAAAGGTAGGCCTACTCCGAAGAAGAACCATCCTCATTTCTTTTCTCTTCGACCACAATCTCTTTGTACCGAGGCTATTGTGATGTGGGTGCAATCTTTAATGTCCACAGCTTTTGCTAATACATTAACATAACAATATAGCGATACATAAAGCTTTTAGCAATGGAAGTTCTCAGAACAAGTCAACTCATGATAAGGAAAGCTACGGCAGATAAATTATAATTGTGTTCAAATTAGTTGCATAAAATATTTATATAGACTAAATGTAATCGTTCTTTATGACGTCATTCAAACTGTAGTGCGAATATATATTATAGTTTTATAATCTGTAGGAATCTGAATTCTGTTTATGATTTCGCCAATTAATTAACTGCCATCAATTGTGATGGTAAAAACTGTAGGCTATAACATAATATAGGCCTACATTATTTTACAGTTGTTTACAAAATATTAAACTATCGAAAAGGCAAGCATGTTGTATAGCTAATGCCCTGTATAGTTGAACAGGTTTAGATTGATTGTTTTTTTATTAAATTACAATAATAACAGATTATTACAATATAATATTACGTAGTAAAATATTTTTGGTTTTTAATGTACTTTAAACAATTCTAATTAGCTTTGAACGATGGTTTTTAGTTTTAAATGACGAATAATATTTCTAAATAAAATTAGATGTAGGCTAGATTTCTTTTAAATCCGACATTGTTTAGTAAAAAGTAACTAAAATAAATTTTGTCTTTGTTGACCGATGTAGGAATTGACTTATAAAATTATTGTTTATTTTTGGTAAATACAAACTTGTGAACCAATTTTAAACAATTCAGAGAACGAGAAAACTTAACTTAAAATTTCTACAACAATTCTTGAAACATAAATTATAATTGCTCTATCCTTCTTCTCAGGTCGTTACATAGGATTTCACTGTTAATGGTTTCTTAAACAAATTGTTTTCACTCTTCAATTTTTTTTACGTATATCTCAAATTTAATGAATTTATAGAACGGAAGCAAGATGCTTGATTGGCTAAGAATTGAAAATAATTGTAAATTGCAACTTATGTAAATTTCCCTGTTTCTTCTTCTGGGTGTTTCCTTTCCCAGCCTGGTCGGTGATCGTTGCATTGGCTTTCCCCTTATCTTCTAGCTCACTGGAATTCCTGGATGTGCCAGGGGTGTAGCTCTCAGTTGTTAGCGTTCACCCATCTTAATTGCTTGATCCCTAACAAGCAATTATCTTCCATCTATAACCCTTAACAATTTGTAATCGCCGACGACACTTCACTCATTAATTATGAGCAAAATAACACTTGAAAACATAAAATAACGTGCTTCACTCTTTATTCTATCTCCTGACAATTTAATATTTAAGATCTGACACCGATATTAGTTTTTGTTGTTGGAACATTCCTAACTAAGAGTGTATACAAAACATGGCATGTAGTTTTACACTAATCTTTCGAGATCCCTTGCCCAAGTGTCAAGGTCCATTTCAAATTCTGGACCATTGAAAAATACCTTTGCATTTCATTGACCAGTAAGACCAAACTGGGCTCGAAATACATTGCCCCTAAAAGTCCTACTATGAAACTTACACATTTTTGTTTGTAGTAGTGCCACCGTTACTCAGATCGACCGTGACTTCCTCTTTATAAAACTTGTGTTTAGCAATCCGCTGTCCTTGAAGGCTTCTTTAAAGTACTCGTTTATTGACAACATAAATAAAGCTTTTTGAAAAGTTTAGCAGTTATTCTGCATTACACTACAATTGGTATGCAGTCCCTCCAACCTAAAGTGATGCATGCCACTCTTACATTATCATTGACAACATAAATTCTACGTCAGCTCTTCAGTCAGCTGTATCTGATTAAAAATACGTCCTATTGTTAAATTTTACAGTCGCATTTTCATTATAGAGTAAATAATTATATTTAGGTCGCTTAATAAATTTGTGTTTGGATAATTATTATATTAATTAACTCAACAAATAATTATCTTGAACCAAACACTACTTTGAAATTTTAATTGGACAATTTAAAAATAAATATAGATTTAACACTAACGAAAACATTTGAAGTAATATTCGAAATTAAAAAAAAAAAACAATTTTTCAAATATTTTTTAAACTCAGATCTTTTGACTGAAACTGCTGAATATTCAACTATTTTATGGCTAAACACTTTTAAATGTTTTAAACTTGCATATAGTAGCACTTACTTTGCTTGTTGAGGACGGCCGTTTCGGGAGATGTGTCCCTTTGTCAACTCAGACTCAAAGGAGTTACGGTCTGAGTTGACAAAGGGACACATCTCCCGAAACGGCCGTCCCTCAACAAGCAAAGTAAATGCTACTATAGGCAAGTTTAAAACATTTAAAAGTGTTTAGTGATTACTAGTAGCTCACTCAAAGATGGAATCAACAAATATTTTATGGCGTTTTACTTTTAATTTATAAATTGGTAATCTTTTACTTTAATAAACACTATGAATAATTCAAAATCGCAGCAGTTTAAATTTAATTTGAGAGAATATGTTGTTTTTTTAAATCAGATGCTACGTTTTCAGCAGGGGCAGGATTTGAGAGGGGACAACAAAGCCTAACCCTTTCCCAATAATGATAAGAAATTAATATTTAAAACACACGGTTTGTTATATGCAATTTGCGTTTTATTTATTTAAATTTTTATGAAACTTGTAAGGCAATATTTACTAATATATCTATTTACATGTTATAAGGCATATATAATTTTATATCAACAACTATAAAGGTTTATAACTAAGCCAAAGCTTTTGTGAAATACTTATCCAGGTTCTCAGGATCATTTACGCCCAGTTCTTGAATGACCATAAGTAAAATTGAGATTGATATTCTGCAAGCTTCAGAAAATAAAATAATTTAAAATGTAATTTTTGTTTCAACTTGAATTTCAAGAAGCCAAACAGTTTTCATTTATTTATTTTGTAAATATACCAGTACTAATGGAGGGGATAAAGTATAGCCTGCATATCAGAACTTCTTCATCGAGTGGTCTACTCATTTCCGTTTTTTAACTCTATCTGTGAAACCAATTCCGCTACCAATATTAGGATCCGAATACCTGGCTAAACAAAGGTTTATCACAGATTATACCAAGATTAATAAATTCATTTTTCAGTAATGCAGACAGAAATTCCTTCTGCTGGAGTAGATGTTTGAGAATTGACATTCCAGTAGGTCTGGGCGCTAATATGTACTCCCATATAATTAATATATTTACTGCTTATAATAGACAGCCACAAGTTAATCAAATGAGTTTATCGTAACGCCCATGTTGATTTCACTCCAATGGGAGCAAAATAATGTGATCTTTGAAATAAAAACTAAAATAATTAAAAAAATTCTATTTCTGCATTTGATTGCCGATGGACTGCATTAGAGTGTCAGGAAAAACTACTTCAGAATTGACCGGTTACGTGTGCCTACCTGAATCGGGCCTTGAAGATTCGTCAGCCTTTATGGCTAAGCTAACAACATATAATCCCATTTAAAATATCTTGAAATCACTATTCCAACCAAGCCTCTAAGCCGTATTGCAGGAAAACTAAGTTGAACTGGTAAAGGACGGACATCAGCTATCTATAATGGCTGAATGTTACAACTTCATGACTTGATGCCGGCATTAACAATTTGATGGCGTAGTAATTTGATGCTTTCACAATTCGACGCCTTTACAGTATCTTGTCTTTGTACTTTACGTTTGTCTGTTTCCTTGTTTGCAGGCCCAGTGCATGTTTTGGGGAATATAGAGCTGCAAATTTTGATTTTAAATTTTCATTCATTGGGGAAACATTCTAATAATAATAATAACAAATTAATGTCAATGGAAATTGACTATTTAGGATGAAGCTGCGGTAAATCTTGGTTGGAAAGGTTCAGAAATAATGGCATGGAAATGGTCCTAGAGGTAGGATATTGGCATTGCTGGGACATGTAAAGAGGATGACAGAAGGCAGGTGGCCCCGAAAAATAATAGTTTGGATTCTCCTAGATAAAAGAAAGAGGCTACGGCCACGAAGTGGTTGGCGTTAAGACACCGATGAAGCAAGAGACCTGAAAGAGTCATTGACGTGTGACAGAAGAAATAGGGGCTGGAGAGGCGGAAACAGCTGTAATAGATTCGTTATATATATATATATATATATATATATATATATATTTAAAACGGGTAGCTTTCAATGACTCTATATCAGACCTAGTAACATTTCTGTAAAATATTTAGTTTTTACAACGTAATCTTAAATCAAACATTTGGTTTAAACTTTGAAAATTTTTACTTTTTTGATTTTTGAATTTTTTTACATTTTTACAATTTTTTAAAAGTATTTGAAACAAAAAAACCTTGACGGGTAGCCACTAAATAGTTGAAAAAAGTCTTAAATATAGATAGGATATCTTAAAACGGGGTGGCTTCAGTCCAGTGGCGCACCCAAAGGAGGGGCCATGGGGCCTAGCCCTCCTTAACATAAGAAAAAATTAAAATTAATAAATAAATTAAAAATGACAAGGAAAAATTATGTTTAACTGCAATTTAGGTGAGGGGTAATACGATAGACAATAGAAAATAACATTTAGCACACTTGTAAATTGAATTCTTTGAGTCAGTATTTCCTCTAGTGAATGGACTGTAATAGCCTATATTTATTCTAATCATTTAAATAATAAACAACCTACTTTACTATGACATAAAAAACACAAATTTAGTGTCAATTTCAGTATTTGTTATGCTGCATATGCTTAACCATATACTGTATTTTAGAGTCGTAAAAATTCAATATTTTCTTCAGGGGTGAACAAACCGAAGTCCCTTCGGCACCGTTGTAGTTCTGGCCCCCCCCTTGACAAAATCCTGGGTGCGGCTCTATTTCAGTCTGTGTATTAGGTCTAAAGTTTGCCAAATCGTCTGGATTACTGTTATTCATATAATCAGTAATATTTTAAAATAGCATCTATGTATCATCAAGTAAAGTTCTTATAATCAGTATCCAAGGTAATTGATGACAACCTTCGTGTTCAAAAGACAGATTGTTAAAGATCACATTTCACTCATAGGGGAACATAGGTCGAGATTCACCAGTTACACAGTTCAATAGTCTGGGTAAGAAATTGACAGTGCTAATTCTAAAGTCGATTACTTTTCTGAGCAGAATTTTACAATGTCGAAAATAGTTTGCGTTGGTTGTGATGGATGCTCTACAAACACAGGAAAACATAATGGTCGAATTCGCTCGCATGAATAGAAAATTAGTAGACCTCTTGCCAATTGCATACAAATGGACCTGTCAGTCAACGTTTGCCAACATGTCAAGCACTAAAAATAGTTCAGCTTGAACCCATGGAGTTTATTATTGATATGGTTATTATTTGGTGAAGGAAACGGTTTGAGTATTAACCAACAATAGCTTATGTATAGATCTTTATATATATATATTCAATTCTTTAATTTTGTAGTCCATTACGTTCGGTGAATCTTATTAATCACTTAAACAATGGTTTATGACTATCAGAACTTTAAATTTTGTAAATTTGTTTGTTCAGATAGTCATAAACTATTGTTTAAGTGATTAATATATTCAATATATCCTAGGGATCCTTATTAACATATCTCAGTTTATTTTCAGTTTGTTTGATATGAAAACTATTTTAAAGTTATAATATTTTAGTTTTCTAATAAAGGTTTGAAATAATATCAAATTCATTAAAAACTGGCAACTTAAAGTATTCCTTTAGCAAATAAAAGATTAAAAAGAAACTGAAATCCTCCGTTTAACCTTAACATACCCTAACTATAGCTCTGCTCAAAATCATTGTACACAACATTGAACATTATTGTGATGTTATTAGCTTAGAAGTTTTGTTAATTATTTAAGGTTAAATTAATCTGTAATTATATGAATGATCAAAATATCGCCAAGGAAATAATAGATAACTAAACACACTTGTAAATATGCTACACTTCCCTATAGAAGCACTTACTTTTATAATTCTTGAGGATGACCGTTTCAGGAGATGCGTCCCATTGTCAACTCAGACTATAACGGGTGAGTTACGGTCTGAGTTGACAATTGGGCACATCTCCTGAAACGGCCTTTCTCAACAATTGCTACTATAGACAAGTGTAACATATTTACAAGTGTTTTTAGTTAAACACTAGTAGCTAAAGTGAAGATGGAATCAATTAATAAGAAAATAATATAATAGATGATGCTTTGGTCAGGTTAATATAATTTATTTTTTTATGTTATTTCATTACATACTTTATATGCTGAACTATTTTCTGCTGTTTATGGAAATAGGATTGCTTGATTAACATTAATGAATTCATTTTTAGAAATTACTTAAAAATGATTATCAGGTTTGTAAAGGGATTGCTTTTATCTTATGGAATGTCTTCTTATCATATCTCATAAATATTACAATAGATAAATGGCCCAATAAGAAGTTTTTTCATACCTTATTTTTATCAATCGTTATAAAATGATTGTTTACTAAGTATGCACTTTGACTTATCTAAACCTTCTATAAGAAATCTTTGTGTAATAGTGGCATATGTCTAGCATAAAGTGCAAATGTTTTACCCATAGTATTCTTTTATAATACTTTGCATTACTATTGGACTCCAAATAAATCTCTTGGGTATTTTAGGTTTCTGATGTACATTGAAAGTTCTGATTGGTAGAGTTTCTTCAAAATGTGACAACTCTTGCCCTTGTATTGTCATATGTGTTCCTGACATTGCTTATCATCATGGAAACATAAATTTTGTTTGATGGATGACAAATGACAATTTAATTCATGTTGTTTGATCCATTTCTGAAAATTGTTTTTCAGGAAATTCTTCTTTCTGGTTTTCTTTTCCCTTAACATTTCCTTGACTCTTACCTTTGTGAATAGTTCTCACTAGCTAAGCTCTAATTAATTAGATAACACAATATGTTCTTTTAAATTTTAATTTTATATCTCTACTGCAATAATGGTTCTAGCACTTTAAAAGATAAATACAGTTCCAAGAATTCCGATACTTCACTTCCTGTGAGACCTCTTGGTCCAAGCCTTCAGTAAAAGCACATACAATATAACAGAACTATGGTACTCTTTTCATATTACGTATTTAGCTTTAATACTGCAGTTGACCGGCTTCTTACTAATGATCATATATTTCATCATTTTTACATACGAAGCCTTTCTTTCTTAATGATTTTTTTATATTATAAATGGAGGAATCCAATGTTAAGATACAAAATTTAGCTGTTGAATGTGTCTGAATATTATAAATGGAGGAATCCAATGTTGATACAAAATTTAGCTGTTGAATGTGTCTGAATATTATAAATGGAGGAATCCAATGTTAAGATACAAAATTTAGCTGTTAACTGTGTCTGAATATTATAAATGGAGGAATCCAATGTTAAGATACAAAATTTAGCTGTTAACTGTGTCTGAATATTATAAATGGAGGAATCCAATGTTAAGTACAAAATTTAGCTGTTGAATGTGTCTGAATATTATAAATGGAGGAATCCAATGTTGATACAAAATTTAGCTGTTGAATGTGTCTGAATATTATAAATGGAGGAATCCAATGTTAAGTACAAAATTTAGCTGTTGAATGTGTCTGAATATTATAAATGGAGGAATCCAATGTTGATACAAAATTTAGCTGTTGAATGTGTCTGAATATTATAAATGGAGGAATCCAATGTTAAGATACAAAATTTAGCTGTTAACTGTGTCTGAATATTATAAATGGAGGAATCCAATGTTAAGATACAAAATTTAGCTGTTGACTGTGTCTGAATATTATAAATGGAGGAATCCAATGTTAAGTACAAAATTTAGCGGTTGAATGTGTCTGAATATTATAAAATTTGAAATTATACATTGCTGATGATATTGTAACAAATGGCAAAATCGAAATAAAACTAATAGTTTCCATTTCATACATTTCCTAGAAAAGATACTTTTTATTACATACGGTAGAGCAGACAAACCAAAAGTAAAAGGATCGAAAGCTATTGATAGATTATAAGTTGTCCTTATTACAATAGACAATATTCCATTTGAACAGTTTTTTCAAAGGAATTCATGTCTATCTCATTCCTAAATCGTGTGATATGTTATATTTTTCTCAATAAAAAATAATGTGTGTGTTTGTGCAAGTATGTGCTGATAAAGATGTACCTCTACATTTCTCAAAGTAAAAAAAAAACAATTTTTGTAGCCTAAATATTTTAAAACATTCTTTAGAAGATTTTTGCTCTAAATATATTGTCACAAAACCTTTGATTTTAAGAATTTTTAAAAGGAGCAGAAAATCTTATAATCAGGTTAAAAATTTGTATGATGGACTCAAGATGTTGAAATAAACTTCAATTTTCATAGGATAAAACTTAATGTTACATATTTCTTTATAAACACATTAGTTGGACAGATAATATATATTCTGCATGAGCAAAATCAAAAATGAAAACATTTTTCAAATAGCCTATATCATAAACAATGATTTGAAAAAGTAAATAAACAACATTTTGAAAAAGATGTGTCCAGTAATCATAAACAGTGAAATAACAAGATAGTAATAAAACTTTGTCTTTGTTAACTAGGTGCAAGGACTGTTGGGAGCAGTGATAAGTATCTGTGCCATCTGCACCTATTTTTGTGCATTCGGTAGTAAAGTGGATGGATCAGAAGAGGGACGTTTTACATTTTTTCAATACCTCACATTTTTGTTCCAGGGTAGGATATATTAATATTTAACCCTAGAATAGCAAGCATTGTTAAATCTTACAAAATACAATAAACTTTGTTAATATTCCTTAATTTTAAGGACGACAGTCCTGGCTTTCTAGGAATTCTTTTCTAATAATGTCTCAAAATAAGTATGTTAACAGTGTCTGCTTCAGTTTCTTATCACAGATTCAGCAATTTAGTCATAATCTTTACAAATGTTGTGTTGGTTTTTTCTGAAAATGTTAATTTTAATTTGTCTAGATTTCATGAACTATTCTTCCATTTACAAATACCACCATAGACAACATTAAGGAATGAGTTTGGTCTGTATTGAAGACAACTAATTTCTTGTGTATATAAACATTTAATCATAGGCCTAATGACCTTTTCTGTCTCTACTGTTAAATTTTATATTTAACATCTAATATATTTCTAGTAATTTGCAATGTTATAGAAGTTAAGTTTAAATAGACTTTATGGAAGTTTTTTACATTATTCTAAACATGAAATTTAATTAACTAAATAATATCTATTGAATTAGGTATCTATTTAAAATTCAATATCTACTATTTAATATAACATACTTTATTAATTTAACCTAGTTTTAATTTTCTAATCAAAATAATCTTTACAAAAGTATAATTGGCTTAGTTATTTAAACACTCATAACCATTAACAACATCTTATTATATTCTTGAATTTTGTAGTCTATTACGTTCGGTGAATATTATTAATCATTAAACAATAGTTTATGACTATCTGAACTTTAAATTTTGTAAATTTGTTAAAACTTACTGAGACAGAACGTTTTCAATCGCTATGTGCCGATCTTCATCAGGTCTTCTGACACCGATGACATCGGCACATAGCGATTGAAAACGTTCTGTCTCAGTAAGTTTTAACAAATTTACAAAATTTAAAGTTCAGATCGTCATAAACTGTTGTTTAAGTGATTAATCTTATTATTAATGAAAAAGGCAAACTCTAAACATATTTTAGTTAGGTCAGGTTATATTAGATTTAAAATTTGGTGTACATTTCAACACATCAATGATGCTACATACTGCAATCCAGGTTTTTGTTAATATTGATATGCAAGTTGAATTATATTAAGCATATTGATTTAGACAAATTATAATTCTTGGATTTTAATGTCCAACTTTAATTTAAAGTGGAACCTTGTTTTATTAAACTAATATACGTCTTAAAGTATAAGTTAGGCATGTCATAATCAATTTAATAAATATAACCAAGTTCCAACTTTTTGTTTAACTCATTTTGGAAGTGCTAAAACAATAATAACTTCTATTGCCATATATTGTTTTATGCCATTTTTACAAAAATATTGTTCAAGCTAAAAAACATTTCAAGGAGGAAGTTTGTGTGTAGTTCAATTTACTTTCATTAGGTAATATTTTTTTGAACTTAGGTTATTAGATTAACATTCCTACAAACATATAAACCAATTTTCTAATATTATCTCTAACTTATAAATGTTTAAGGATTTCTGTTTTGAAAAATGTATTTTGTTATCAAAACCGATACTTACATGATCTAGCGTACAAAATGCACATCAAGATATTTTGTTAAATAAAAAATATTAATACTTGTTGATTCCACCTTCACATAAGCCACTAGTTTTCACTAAAACACTTGTAAATATTTTACAAAATTGCCTATAGTAGCACTTACTTATATTTGTTGAGGACAGCTGTTTTGGGAGATGTGTCCCATTGTCAACTCGCGAGTTACGGTCTGAGTTGACAATGGGACACTTCTCCAGAAACGGCCATCCTCAACAAATGTAAGTAAGTGCTACTATTGCGAATTTTGTAAAATATTTACAAGTGTTTTAGTAATAAATATTGTTAACCAATATTTAGAAAAATATTTTTAAAATATTAGATCTTTTATGTAAATTGTGCCAGTAAGATGATTTTTTGTGATTATTCCAGTTTATCCTGTTATATTTAGTTTGCTACACTCTTGATTTTCCTGAGTGTAATAAAACACATTTGATTTATTACCTATAGGTGATTAACTCATATTTTCCAGGTAATAGATGTGATCATGACTTCAAGACTAAACTATCTGGAGCAGATTCTGTAACAAGTCCTGACACAATAGTTATCTGGATGTTCCTAAGCCTTTTCTTCAACTTATTATTACATGTGATGTCAGTCTGCTTAGTTTTAGGTAGAAGAAATAATGTATTATATGAATTTAACTAAATTGATACATCTAAATTTTAAATCATTTTAAAAATGTATATGTTTTTTAGTATGTTAACTTATATACAGTAATTTGTTTTTGTTACTGCATCCATCTGAAGAAACACAATAACAATTCTAAACTTTTTACAGTTTTTGAAAGAAATTAATTTTTGTTCAAATTTAAAGTAATATAGCATAAAACTTTCAATAAAGGTATAAAAACCAACAATATAAAGACAACTTATCTATTCTGATGTGATTAATAGATAATTATAAATTATTAAGAAATATTTATTTTCCTAGATTTTCTTCCCCTAACAATCAACAAAACTTTTAAAGTTGCTTATTGTAATCATCTTGAATTCACTAATTATATTACAGTGGAGTCTTGATAATTCGAGGTAGATTTACAAAAACTCGGATTACACAGAAATACGTTCCTGTACGTTAGAAAAAATAGTACATTAGAAATATCCAATTAAACCTAGTACTATAAATAAAATACACAAAACGTTTATAGAACTATAGTGATTACAGTAATTCCATAAGTTTAATGTTATCTTAAAATACATTTTTTTTCGCCATAGCTACATTTTTTGGAAAAGGTTTTGAAGTGTCTTCTGCGTCTATCAGATTTCCATGCTGTGGTATTACATAGACATCTTAGCTGCAGCCCATCTGTTGGCATGGTGTCTGTCTGTTGTTTAATATAGCATAGTGCAGGTTCCAAGGCAGTTTTTCATTCATCGTTACTAATTTTCCTGTCTTGTACTATTTGGGTCCATCTTTATTCTTGTCATCTTTATTCTTGTCATCTCTGACAGAGTCAACAGATTTATTATAACTTAGGATTTTATTCAATGACTTACTTATTTAGTTACTTAGAGCTTAACTAGTGAGAACTATTCACAAAGGTAAAAGTACTGTGTAGTAGCCAAGCACTGAGGAAGGCGACTTCGTCGCTGAAACTAGTTTGTTTTGTGTGTTTATTAAAGACTAATTTTTGTGAGATTTTGAGTCCACTACTTTGGCTTTTACCTTTGTGACATACTTATTGTTTATCCTTTTATCACGTTTCGGCTATCCAGAATACAACTTCCTTAACTATAACTTTTTTCTGTCACCCTATGATGCTTCCTTCCCCTTCAGCTGCTTCAAAGAGAGGATGTAAAAGGTAACATCTGTATTTTTTCCCATACATTAACACCCTGATCCATCAGCTGGGTTAACCTCATAACATTTCCGGGTAAAATAAAGCACAGATATCATCAGATGAAAGTTATTCTTGATTGGGATGCGACGGTGCATTGTCTAACAGTAAGTAATTCGAATTTGGTTTCAAATAGATAAAATAGTCTGAAATACTTTGGAGATAGACTAGAATTCAACAGAAGCTCGGAATATTGGGATTCGGAATTTCGAGACTTTATTAAATAAGTAATTATTGCATAACTGAGTGAATACTTTTGTACTTACTTGCTGACACGTTTCGAAATAATCATTTTATTGAAGAGGCTAACCTGCTACACCAATGATTGGTTTTAAATGCATCAGTGAATAAGTTCACAATTATACACTCAGTTATGTATCAATTGACTTTACAACTTTTATATTTCAACTTTAATTATTAACGATGCTCTGAATACATAAGTCAAGTAAATTTGTTATAAAAAACTTACATATAATGTTAATAACTGCACTAAGTGATCTTCACCAGTGTCTATATTGGCTTATAGGAAGCATTATGACACACATTCAACTACAACACTTTAAACCACCCAATCCAACATAAACATGTTGTCTTTAGAACCATGCTTATAGGCTAAAATAGCGACAGAAATCAACACAATTAAATTAAATGTATAGAACACAGAAATCGATCAGTAACACAATATTAATAATATAGTATTCGGATATGTAACATAATGCACAAAAAACAAACAAAACCACGAAACAGGAGAAAAACAACACAACGGAAGAAAAACAAATTTATCACACTCATACAGATAAAAAAACCTCAAATAAAATCACTCAAAAATTAAAAAAAGGTTAGCTAATTCTACATTGGGCAAACCAGTTGTAGGTTTCAACTATGATCCAAAAAACACATATTAAATATGATATTGTATTAAATATGACAGTGGCTCATCTTTTACTAACCATATAACTACTACTCTATATATAAACTACTCTATATCAATCAACAAAAACAGATTATCTATAAACTCAAAAAATTTACAAATATTTACTGACAAAATTTACAATTATAATAAAATACAAAAAAAAACAAAAAAAAAATATTTTAAAAAAAACAGATCACAGACACTTTTGATCAAATTATAGAAAACCTACCTTTAAATTCTGCCACCTACTCAACAATGTTTCCAAGTGATTAACCTAGTCACTGATGATAACTTAGCGTGATCAAAGAACATTCTGTCTCAGTACATTTTTCTTAATTTTACAGGCATTAATATTTTGACAATTCTTAAATCAAACAGTAAAAATGTAAGACTTTCTAATTACAGCTATTTAACAAAAAAATTAAGGAATACATTTTATCAGACAATAACTTGGATGTTATTTTTTTCAGCTCTCTGGAAATGGAAGAAAGAAAAAACTGTTTATGTTGTCAATGTTTGGACATTTTTTAGTATACTCACACTCATTGATGACCTTTTGCTGACTTACATTTTTGGTAACATATACTACCGCTACAGTATGGTAACTAATTACTTCTTGTAGTAACAATAATACAATAATCAGGCGCGTATCCAGGGGGGCCCCAACCCTCAAGAACTTTGGGTTAAAAATCGACAATATATTATTAAATTAGGACTCTCTATTAAATTAGACTTTTACTTAAGTTAATTCGTCTTTTATTGTAAATAAAAATAAAATTTTAATTTTTAATTTGAAAATGTGACGCGTTCCCTCGGCATACCCTCGTAAACGTCTAAACGTTTTAACAACAGATAGCGCTATTGAAGCTTAGTCTCAAACATATGATTTTCAATACGTAATTTTGCAAGCGTAATATTCGCAGTTGACTCCGGAATTGTTCGTGTTGGAAGAATAACTACTTATATTAATTAATAAACAATTTTTATAATAATAGCTTATTATGAAATTAATAATATTCTCTAGCCATAAGTGTTATCAAAACTGGATTAATTATTTATTAAAAAGTCTAATTTGCTACGAATCTTTATCACGTTACAGATTTCTAACGCAAGCGTAGAAAGAACTTTTTCTGTTCTATGTTCTTACATACATGCACGTGTGCGCGCGCACACATACACACAAACACACATATTATATATATATATATATATATATATATATATATATATATAATCGATCGCCCCCCCCCCCAAAGCAAGTCGCTGGATACGCGTCTGCAATATTAGATGCTATTGTGTTATATGATAATATACTAATTCAATATTAGAAGTTCACCCATTATATGAGTTGTAGTATTTTTATTTAGGTTACAACAGTGCCACCGTTCCAGGCCTTTACAACCTTAGTTGTTGGCTTCTTTTCAAGTCGTGGGGAGATCTTGTTACTGGCTAATTTGGGGTTCACTGTTTTTATGGCGCTTGCATCATCAGATCTGATAAATGATCAGAAAAAAGCTAAGAAACAGGTACAATATAAAGGTTTTCTTTAATATTACTTTAGGCGATACTTCAAAAGATCAATTTAAATTTAATAAATAGTTACAATAATGATTTACTTCAGATGTAACAGGATACATTCTACTACATAATCAACTGTTCTAATATCATAAAGTAAGTGTTAAATAGTAAGCCTTTGCTACATATTTTTCCAACACATATTAAATCTGATAAAGAAATAAGTATTATCAAAGTAGAAGTTTTATTATGCTTGATATAACGATTAACTGTATTTAATATTATTAATCATCTGTGACTCATGTTTGATTCATCTAGGAGTGGCAATATTTGAAATTATAAGTTTGTAAGTGTGTAAGTAATCACATTACACATAATTTTGATTGTAGTAGTAATGAAAGACATACTACGAAATTAAATTATTTAAATTAAAAAAATATTATAAAAAAAATACTATGAATACATTAAAAATATATGTTAATGATGTATTGTTTATTTTTATAAATAATTCATTATCTTTTGAGCATTGCTAATATTCTAAATGTACCTTATTGATCACTTACCAAAGTTTTATAAGCGATGAGGGACAAGCAGTAACTTAGCTGGTCCAGCACAAGTAAAAAATATTTCTAATATAAAAATGAAAATTAGAGAGTTACCTTGTAAGCCTAAGAAGTGGCAAGTCATAGAAATTATTTTATTACTCATAAGTTATAGGAGGGACAGAATTTTGTCTATAATTTTACCAATCAGGGGTTTAAGGTTGCCATGTTTCCTATTTCCTAGTTTGAAAGTAAAAGGCATATCTTCTTATATTGTAACTATTATAAAGATATAAACTTTTATTTTTAATAACGAAAATTCATTTCCTGAATGTCCTGGCAGTTTTTATTTCATTTTATTCATAGTTCACATAAAAAAAAATTAAATATTATTCATCTCATTAAAAATGCAAATTATCACTTAGTGTCTGATTTATAAAAGTAGTTAACTTCATTTAAAATATATTGAGCTAAAAACTATATTAACACATTGAGTGCGGTGGGTGTGCATGAACGCACTTCCCCTACTGGCGTGCCCGTGGAGATAGGCATTCATGTACGCTCCACGTCCACTCTCAATTCATTGGTTCAGGGTGAGGTTAGCCATTGGCGGAAAACATTGTATCGCCCTACGGTTATTGTGCCTGTCTTTGTGAACATTTCGGTGCATTTCGTTTTTTGTTCCACAGTTGCTGTTGGATTGGGAACTGTGTTATCATATTAGTGTTACTTGAAGTTTGTTATAGTTGTGTTAAATATATTTTGTACAATGAATATGGATAATGAGATTAAATTATTAGAGAATGTCTACTCTGACAACAAAAATGGCTCCAAGGATAGCTCTGACAATGATGACGAGGTGTCCCCAACATGTGGGCCGACACTTAGGGCCACTGGCATGATAGACCTACCTTTCACAGGAGGTTCTGGACTTAGGGTGCCAATTCCTGGAAACAATACTCCAACTGATTGGTTTAATTTGTTGATAGACGTTATTTTCTTAGACAATTGTTGCTGAGACAGACAGATATGCCTTTGAATTTGTTTGTGGTCCTCAAAACACTGCCAAGTCACGAATCACAAATTGGAAAGACGTGACTTTGGCCGAAATAAGAATTTTTTGGGACTATTGCTTCACACCACAATAAACTGAGCCTTATGATATCCGTCTCAAAGTCATTGAAGGACTTCTACTCCCCAAACACAGTCCCATTATGGTGACTCCTACTCGAATATGTGGTGGCGCAGGCTCTCAAAGAATAACAAAAGAAAATCAAATGGATGCCGAATTCAAAGAAAATGCCGAGTTTGTGCAAAAGAAGGCAAAAGGAAATGAACCACCTACATTTGTGCTGTGTGCTTGGATGAACCAGGTCTGTGTGAACTGCGATGTTTTACAAGGACATGGATGACTAAAGCTGATTATTAAAATGACAGGGGGTAGAGTTGTATATTGTATTTATTTTGATATGTTTTAGAAATTATTATAAACACTGTCTTAGAACTATTTACATATGAATTACTTATTTACATTGTGTATAAACTTATTTTTATCGTTGAAAAACATTGTACATGGCGGCAGGAAGGTTTGCAGGTACTAAAGTTTTTGTGTGGTACTTTTTCTATAACTATAACTAAGTGTTGTGACAGGAAAAAAGGCTTGTCGGTATCCAGTGACAATTGGGAGAGAAACCCAAAAGTTAGACAGTCAACAACCATCACCTGAGATATGAGAACCGGCACCACTGGCGAAGTATGTACATGAAAGTACCAGATATGACATCACCAAAACTGACAAAAATGAATGCCAACCCAACTTCAGATGACATATTTGGTCCATCAGTAACATTTTCCATGCAAGTAATCAATAATATTTGTTCAGCAATTTTGATGCGCAACTGTAAAACATTGCCACCCTCAACGTGTTAATAGAAACTGAAATAGATGTAGTAGGGCATCGATAATTTGAACTAACTAAGACCGTGGGCTATCCGAGTTAAAACCCAGGTTAGCCAGACTCTAAGGAAAAATTAAAAGACGACATTGTACTTACAAACAAACTCCTTTATATTAATCAAACAAATAGTATCATGAACAGTATATGAACATATACATTACAATGTATTTCTTTGCAGACAAATCTGTCAATTTGGCTTGTTTAATTCTGTGAGCTGCTTTCGTGCTGTGCAATTCTGCATTAGACGCACAAAACAATACGTTCATTATTTTGTTTATCTGTAGGTCTTAGAAATTATTATTCTTGTTAGACTTTTTATGTAAGTACTGTACTTATAACGTTTTTGTTATTTCTTATTTATTTTTTTATTCTACTTCAAAATTATTCCAGGTTATACAGAGATCTGAGTTCTGAGATCTGAGTCTACTGTTGTAGAAACTGAATTTTAAATAAACTATTATTTCTGTAACTTTAGAATATAAACAATTAATTCCGATTATATCTAACATCATTTATAAGCTTGTGTTTTTGCCTTTGATAGACAAAATTAATATAAATGTAGCTTAACCCCAACAAATTTTTTAAATAATTTGTACCAGTATCTAAATTATGTACCTGATATAGTTTGTAATTTAATTAATTACTGTAATTTAAAATTTTTAGATTAAAATATGTTTTATTTCAGAGACTTATAAACACAATTGCCATACATTGACCTTTGAAAAAAATATTCAAATTAATTAATTTATTAGCATAATATATGATAATAATATTTAGAAATATTTCTTTAGTTACATTATATTCTGTATAACATAAAGAAATTAATATCAACTGTCAAATAACTAGCACATTTAGACATCAATACCAATTAACATAGAAATCTGAACTTATAATTCGGGGCAGAAATATTTCTTGTAATAATATCATGTAATTTTTACTCAATTTCATAAATTAATTCTAGTACTATTTAATGAGGCATTTTAAGAAAAAAATTGTTTGTCTTGAATGAAAAAAATTCTGTTTTTAGTTCAACAGTTTCCAGATTGGTAAAGTTTCAAAATAATTAAAGGAAAATCTGTAAATAGAAACATGAGCTTTATTAAACATATTTATGTTTATACTTTTTACATACAAAATTAATACCATGACAAAAGCAGTAAAAATATTTTGATATAAGTAAAGTTTAGTTAAATGAACTGATAAACTGGTAAATGTTAAATATTTTTAATGGTGACAAAAAATGTAAGTCTTTTCAAAGTTTAAAAATCCATGTAATTCTGATTTATTGTTGTTACTTAAGACCTATAAAAAAAGGAAAAATTAAGCTGTCAATCCTTTCATTTTACGTTCTAGGAATCATCTAGTCTGGAAATAATCCAAGGTTGGCCCTCCTTGAATAACCTCCAGAATGGACCTTCTTCAAATGACAGAATTGAACGAGTTTCAAATTTCTCTAAAGGATTAACTAGTGGACTTCCTGAACGGTAAGAATGTTATTAAATTTCATTTATTGAAATTCTGTCAAAATCAATCACTGATAATCAAAGATAAACTATATATAGAAATTGTGATAGTTTGCTATTTATTGTCGTTGTTTTGTTTGTGTGTGTTTGTGTGTGTGTGTGTGTGTGTGTGTGTGTGTGTGTGTATGTGTAAGAGAGATAGTGGGAGGGAGCCAAGAGAAGGAGAGAGCCACATAAATGTTTTTAGATAATTTATTTTGCAATTAGAAAATTGAAATTACACAAGGAATGGGAAATTATTACAAAATAATAAATGCAGTAGTGAGGTGCTAAATTACCCAAACGAATACAGAGATTTGTATTTTTGAGAAACAGAGGGAAAGGATGCTCTGTAAAATTTTCCTGTTTAACCCTCGAGAGGGCGCATGTGTAGTTTTTCTCCGCATGTATCATTATTTGGTAAGAAAACGTCGTCTTTTCAGCTGTCAGATGTTTATTCCCAGCTTGTTACTCCACAAGCTGCAATCTAGGAAACGGCCGAACCTATTTTTGTTAATTTTTTCCAAGTAGCATTAGTGTAAATTTAATTTTTGTCAATCGCAGTCAGACTAGGTTTCATCCGAAAATACCATTTTGTGTAAGTTATTTGTGCGGTGTTCCTCATGTAGTTATTTACATTACAAAAGACTATGTGGAGTTAAATGATTACTGTTTTTGTTGTTATTATTATTTTAGGCTTGTATGTCTTTTTAGTATCCAAGTTTTAAAATTTACTGTTGTTCCATTTGAAGAGGAGAGAATTGGTAAAATGCTATTTGGTGTCGAAAAAGACGAAAACCAATAAATACTTTCTACCAGAAATTTTGTTAGACAGATTCTGATAAAAACGAGTCTCTTTGCCAGATGATGAAACTGACAAAGAAGTCAATGAAATTGTAAATGAAACAAATGAAGACATAATAGGGTAATCTGAAAATGATAAAAATGACCAATTTGTTGAAATGTTGTTAGGTTTTGACGTTATAGAGAAAATCCCACTAAACATTCGCCAGGAAGCTGTTACCGTGCAGTTTTCCAATAGAAGAGAAGCTTTTTTTAGTAAAAAACGAAAAATGCTGTCGTATACTGAACCAGAAAGGCAAGGCAGAACAGCAAAAAAAACATAATTTTCATGAGAGTAGGTCATGTCCATGCTACACTAGTGGTGACTAGTAAGCTTAGAAATGAACAATTTTGAATTGGTTTTCCAACAAAGTCTGTAAAAATCTGCTAGAACCTGTTGTGTTACAAAGCCAATAATTTTCATTCACTAATTGTTAGGGTAATATATATTAACAAAATTACTCCTTATTTTCACTGAATATTATAATTAATTTCATATTCTTATATGTAGGGCCTATCATAACGATAATATATTTTATACGTTTAGACGTTGAATTACTTCATTACAGAAAGTAACAAACACTTAATTATTTTTATTGGTTAACTCTTGGTTACATTAAAAAAATATACAACTCTTTCAATATATCTCTTGAAATGTGTCTGTTATCTATAACAGATGTTAAATTATGGAGGTGGCTGTTTCTGTAATACCCATAGTCCTTAATTTTTGCAATATTTTAATTTTTATCTGGCAATGAATTTTTTATTCACATTTTTAATTAAATAAAATGACAAGTTTTAAAAAGAGTATTGTATTGTAAACAGTTTTATATTTCGTTCAATTTTAGGCTCATCAATGTATAATCTTGTCTTGCAATTAACATCTGTTAAAAAAATTGAACGGTGCAGAGGAAAAACGCAAGATGTCCATTTTTTCAATTTTGAGTTTTGTGCACAGAACGTTAGATAATATGGTAAATTATCACCACATGCAAAATGACAGAGGAATAACGCTCATTTTCCAAGTTATTTAACAAACAAATAATCAGTACCAGAGGAAGAACGCACTTTGTCCACCGCACCAGTCAAGAATGCAGGATGTCCCTCGCATGCACATAAAGCTGTTGTTGTCCTGCTGCCAGTTCGTGTCGGTGTCTGCTTGGTGACCGTTGTGTTATTATTTTTCCTTATTGTTATTCTTGTTTCTAGTGTTTAATAGTACGCATAAGTGAAAGTGTTAGTGTTTGTGTTACTTGATTATAATGGAATCGGGTAGTGATGAAGAAAAGAGTGCTGGGGTTGAAACTTCCACGAAGAAAATGCGTAAGTTTGGAACTGTAAAAGATGCAAGTAAAAAACTGAGAAACTGTACGAATGAGACTGGCCCGGACTGTAATTGTAAGAGGTTTAAATGTTATCAAAATATCATAGCAAGTGAGAGGGCCGTGCTAATTAGGGGTTTTAATGAATTAGGGGATAGAAATTCCCAAAACTCGTACCTAGCGGGTTTAATTACGTTACACCCTAACGTAAAAAGGCGATCCTGTAAAGGTGAAGAATTTACAACGTCCTTATACGATTATTCATATTTATACAAAGTTTGTGTTATAAGAAATAATGGTAAACTCAGTGAAGAAAGGGTTTGTTGTTTAGCATTTCAGTCAATTTTTAGGGTGACCTCACACCGTTTACATACTATAAAAAGTACACTTGCTAAAACTGGTCAGGCCCCTGTTGACAAAAGGGAGAAGCATACAAACAGATGGGACAGTCTTCCTGAAACATCACAAGATGCCTTACATAAATTTTTAAATTCTCTAAAAGGCCGTAAATCACACTATAGTCTTGCTGACTCAGATAAGATTTACTTACTTGAGGAACTTAATAATAAGAAGCTTTTCGGCATGTTTTTGCAGAAAAACCCTGGCGTACAAATGCCCCTAGAAACATTTAGGCATACTTTGGTGACAAAGCACAACATAAAATTTGGTTATCCCTGGACAGATACCTGCAGTATGTGCGATGAACACAAGGTAAAGGAATTGACTATTTTAGGAGATATACAAACAACTACAGACACAGATGAAAAAAATATGTTGAACGAATCTCTCACAAAACTGCAATATGATATGACACTTCATAAAAAGAAAGCACAGTGGTTTTATGCAAACAAGAAAAATTCACGGTTACATGCCAAGAAAAATGTTGAATATGAAGCTATTTGTATGGTTTAGAAGCATAACCTGCCTTTACCGAACATTAGCACAAATAACGTATACTATAAGCGTCATTATTCTTTCAACATTCATGTTTTGGCCACTGGTGATTCATATTTTTATACATATAATAGTATGAATATTGTATAACATTTTTAAAACATAACAAAAATTGGATAATTTTTTTGTTACAAGAACAGAGGGAAAACGAATAATGTCCTTTCCGAGGTTAACAAAATAAACAAAAAAAACCTAATGTGGTAACTTAAAAAATTCTTAGATGTATAAATTGTACAGGGATATATATTTCTTCATTAAAATATGATTAATTAGCTTTGTTTTCATAAACATTGGTGAACTACAAACCTTTAAAGTTTAAAAAGCTTCTACTGTAAAATTTACTTTTTGTGACATCTTGCGTTTTTCCTCTGCACCCTTCAATTTCCATTTTTTTATTGGTTAAAAATTTGTTCCAATTCTACGATAGCTTGCCCAATATATAACAAATTGTTAATGTACTCAATAATTTACTTTAAAAAAAATAAAGAATACTATTAAAGACCTATGTGTTAGGAATTATTTATAAATAGAGTACATGAAAAGAAAGAGTTAAGGTAAGCTAAACTCATCTGAATCTAATGTACACATTAAATCTGTGACAATTTCAATTAGTTAGAATTACTTGTAATGGTTTGGTAAATTTTATGTCTTAAAGCAGGAGTACTCAAACTGTGGTACAAAAAACTTTTCAAGGAGTACATGGGGCAGGTTAATGAAAAATTAAACCATTTTTATTTCTTTATGTTTCGTAACAACTCAAGGTTATAATTTAATAATGGAATCTAATTAAATACCTGTGTAGTCAAGTTACTTGGAACCAACATTGAAGACATTGTATAAGAGAATACTTTCCAACCATAGACAAAATGTTGTACTGGATCCGTGATGCCATTTCATTTGATGCTATTAAAACTTTGAGTAATCTGACAACATTCCAGAAGGAACAACTGATTGATCTATCATGTGATCCGATGTTAAGAAAAAATATTTCAGTGCTACGATGTTAGATTTTTTGATTGGTGTTGGAAAGGAGTACTAAGAACTTTGAAATACAGCTGTAAAAATTCTTATTTGGTTTTCAACTACATACCTATGTAAAAGAGGGTTTTCGAGCTTAACATACCTAAAAAGTAACTACAAAAATAAGCTCAATGTTGAAAACTATTTAAGATTTTAAGTAACAAAACGTGAGTCGAACATTGAGGAACTATGTAAACATTAATTTTTTGTAACGCTTTTCAAGTATATTTCACAATACATTGTGTTTTATATAAAAAATGTTTTTAATTTAGCCCCCCCCCTTAACAACAAGAGGATATGCAAAATTTTAATTTTGCGTTAAGGAGTACAGTCTTTGAATAAGATTGAGAACCCCTCCCTTAAAGTATTATTTTTTAGATTACACAGGGTAAAAAACAAGCTAACAATACTTTCAATAAGGTTCAATAAATTTTCAGTTCTTATAGTTGGATATAAAAATGTGTGTAGAGTTGCTATAAGAAATAATCACTACGTAATATTTACTAATTTTTATTCAAAATTTAATGTTACTGACTTTGAATTATAATCATAACAAAAAAACAAAATTGTGATTATTATATGTAGATGTTTTCCACCCCTGTCGAACGTTTTATAGTTTTTAATATATGTGCAAACAAAACAAAATCCATTTTTCAATTGAAACAGGTTTTTTCATTATATTTATCATTACATTTTTCTTTTTTAAAATTTAAAAATCCTACTTTTAAAAGTTAAAAAAATAATTTACAAATAAACATATATTATAATTTTATTTTATATAAAATCTGTTTGAAATAATTGAATTTCATCTTATTTTTGTATTTTATTATATTTTGTTTAGTGAAAAAATAATTTCATACATATTTAAACTAATATTTGAGCTTATTCATAATAGTTCTTCTGTGAGACGGCAGTTCTTTTGTGAGATTGTTAGCCTAACAATCTGGAACTTCATCTCTCATCTAACCCTAGATCCCATTGTTCTTTCAGTATTGATCGGTTGTTTTTCTAATTAGAAAATGCAGTATTTGTTTATTGTAACCTTTGTTTCCTTTCTTGCCTATGATGCTACACTTTACGAGTAGTGTGAGTACCCAGTTTCATTGTGTCATGTAGTAGATTGTTGCATCTCTGTTTTGTAAATGGTTTTATTTGAACTGAGTTTTTAGTTTCATATATTTCCTATAAATAGTTTCACAATAACTATTTATGTATTAATTTTTTAATGTATTGAATTTTTAATTTAACAACTTTGCCGTAAATAGTTTTATTTGAACTAAGAAAAGTTCAAATGGTGATTTGTAAAATGAATTGCAGTAGAAAAACACAAAGTTACCCACCATGTTTTTTACTCGGGTGGTTAATTACATTGTAATTTACTTGTGTATAATTTATGTGAATAGCTTCTTTTTAAAACAAGAAAAACTAGTTTCAAGAAAAGATTATAAAAATAATGGGTCACAGGGCAGTGCAGTACATTTTTTGAGAATGATGCAAATCTTGAAAATACTGCCTCTTACTTACTTACTTCTTAGTGCGGGCGTCTAGCATCATTCGTAACTGATGGCCTGGTGTCCAATGTACGCAGCACAAGCAAGCTGCCAGTGTTTTTTGCTTTTAATGATGTCCTCAAAATCGTTTACTTCCGCTCTTAGTAGGTCACGTGAAAGAATTGAATAGCTGCAACGCAGAAGAATGTGCTCCAGATCCTCTTCATCATCTTCGCATAATGCACAGTGCGACGAATCAGTAAGGTTGAAGCGGAGTAGGTACTTCTGCGTCACTAAGTGACCGATTAATGAAAATACTGCTCAAATTTATATTAAATAGACTTTTCAAAAAAAGGGCCAAAAATTCAACACTAGGCAATTCAAATTGATCCTGGCTGGAACCAAAACCTGTAAATAAATCTGTGTCTCAGCTAAAAATAAAAAACAGTCTACTCATAAGTAATTTAAGGAGAAAAAAGTAGTTAGGTATACTTTTTCATTTGCAAACCGTCTTACATACTAGATTTCAATTTTGAGTTATAGGTTCAAACTATACTATTCATACTTTATACTACTAACACAAAATTATAAATATAACAGCAAGGTCTAAACTGCTAAGAAAAATATGAAAAGCAGGTCTAAAATACTAGTTTAATGATAAGTACTACTACAATTTCACCCTTCTAGCTTTCAGTTTCTCAAATTCACCAATTTGTCTGTATAATCAAGCGTGGCTGCTAATTTAGTTTGGAAGAATTAATGCTAATCTTTACACTATGGATTAGCCCAAAGAACTTTAGAAAAAAATTTGTATCAATTTCATTTTCAAAAAGTTCTTTTTTTTGCTTTTTACAATTGTTTCGACCTAAAATAGTTTGACAAACAAATACTAATGAATAATGGTTGCAAAAATTAGCTTTTGAATCTAGGGTTAATTTCACTCAGGTGAATTAGTAATAAAGAATATTGTTTGTACCTTATGTACTAAAACATTTCATAAAACTAATACAAGTAATATATTTGTTAATTCAATCTTCACGTGAGCTACTAGTTTTCACTGAACACTTGTAAATATTTACAAACTTGCCTATAATAGCACTTACGGTAACTCACGGTTTGAGTTGACAATGGGACACATCTCCCGAAACGGCCGCCCTCAACAAATATAAGTTAATGCTACTATAGGCAAGTTTATAAATATTTACAAGTGTTTAACAAATAATATAGCTAATATTAGCCTAGGTTTCATTATTGAATAGAAAAGTTATTACATTTTTGAGGCTCTGTTTAATGAAATGTGAAAATCAGACCTTGAAGTTCATTTAAGAATAAAACTTACATTTCAATTTTTGTTTCAGCCGCCCTTATGTAAGAACTCCTTCGATGTATGGTTCTCAGTTTCCTGAATATTCTGCTCTTGCAAGATGGCCATCATTGGCATTTAATCCTACCTCTCAAACTGTGAAAGAAAGATCTTACACAAATTTTATGAGACCTGAAATGGAACAGCAAAGAACATCAAGATCTCTTAGATCAAATGTAATGACTGATAGCAATTTCCCCCCGCCATTGCCTATACAGTATGTAACAAGAAATCGAAGTTCCCCTGATGGTAATGAAAATCTAGCATTTGTAGGAAGCAGAGAACTGAGAGACCGTTTTATTCGTCTTCGCTCTGACTCTGGATCAGAGCCGTATGATCCCGAAATTCCTCCTTATCCACAAGAAATGTATTCTTCCCAACCACAACTTCCAAATAAATCAAGAATATACAACTCTGATATTGATATAGAATCACTTCCTAAGGAAACAAAATTTGAAACAAACACTATGCGCCCAAATTCACTCCACGAAGCCATTTTAACTAGACCACCGCTTAAACCTGTTTTTGCTAGGCAAAGAAAGAATTCTTCATCCAATGTTTGAATTATTATTTCGTGAAGTCCTGAAAATGAATATATTGGTCATCTTTTAAAGCATGAGTTTTAAACAAATTGTAATATGTAAATATAATAAAGAAAACGTACTAACTACAATAATTTTTTTCAAGAGGAAATGTTTATATTTTACTGCTAGAAATACAAAACTTTCCCAATATATAAAATTTTAGACCTGGTGATATGAATACCATGACAAAATTTTTATTTTATTTTGGTTTGGGAAAACATATCCAAATAAAGCAACCAATAAATCAAAATAAAAATGTAAGTAAAGTATATGATTATGAATCTATGGTATAGTGCGGACCATATACCTGTGCACTGATCCTTGAAGGATCGGGCTGGTAGAGGGTCAGTGTAAATACGTTCTTACACACATCATAAGGACTCTCAAAACACTGACTTGCATGAGAAGGCCGATATTAGATAAATTGGCTCCGGTATGAAATAACAAATATTCTTGGAATATGTGTAGACACAGCATATGCAGAAGCTGATGATGTATCAAACACTCTCAAAATGAAACTTGTTTTCAAAAGTGGTAGTATACATAAGGCCAAGTGCGGGTTACCTGGTCCACACTATAAGCAAAAAGTAATAAATTTGAAAGAAGAACTACTATAAATGATTAGAATATAAACTTGGATTTATCATACTACTATAAAATATGTTTCAAAACTAAAACCAATGGTATCTCAACTTTGCTATAATCATAGCATAATTATTAAATTTTAGCCTGATCTTGGTATAAATTTTTTTTGCAAATAATTAAATTATATATCTCTAAGTTTTGACTTGTAGAAAATTTATTTAACTAAATTTGTTTCAGTTTATTGTTTATAACAAAATTTGTATCAATGAGTTAAGAGTGTCTAGTTTTGCAAATGTACTATTACGTAAATCAATAAAAATAATCAGTGAACATGTAAATATTTTTTTAACAGTAAACAATTAAATTTTCTTTATTAATTATATATTCTAGGTTTTGATAACAATTTACTGTTTTCAACAATTTATGACTAATGTTGACAATTTAACAATTTTTTGGCCAATGTCCGGAAGAGTAATACTTGAAATTAATGCAAAATATCTTACTTAGATTAAAATTTTAAAATAGTGTACATCCTAATTATTCAGAAGGCCTATACTGTGGATGGCTTCAACAAAATTCATTAAACTAATTTTAAACTACTTAACTAAGAGAATACGTAATTGCTTACTTGCTGACGCATTTCAAAATGATCGTTCCTTTTACGAAGCTAACCCTCTACGGGTTAGGAACGATCGTTTTGAAACGCGTCAGCAAGTAAGCAATTACGTATTCACTTAGTTAGGTAGTTTAAAATGAGTTTAATAATTGAATTCAAAATGATTACATCAAGAAACTTCAAAATTCATTAAATTTGGTGGCAAACATTAAAAAAAAAAAAACTAATACTCATTTTAATATTCTAACTGAAAACTTGTGCACTTTTTATTATTACTAACAAAAATAATTACCATATTTTTTGTTTATAAAAAAAAAAAATAGAACTGAAATGAAATCTTGTCGGATTACTGTTTTTCAAAAATCATCCAAGGAAATTAAGTATATAAACTGCAGTTTCAATCTACGAAATTGTACAATGAATGTTACAAAAAAACAATGTAGGTCTAACGACTGTAATCAAATTTTTCTGTGAAGAATATATTTTTAATTTTTTCTTACTATTCTACCTAATAAATAATTTTAACCTAATTTGCATCAATTGAAATTATGTTATATATGCTGTGTTTCAATACTTCGATTTAATGAAAAAAAACTGACCTTATTTTATAGTGTTGAAAACAGACCTAAGGAACAGGAAAAAATAATTCACAGAAATGCCCCAAAAATTTACAGTTTTGAAAAAAATAACTAATATATTTATTTAATGTCTGCTAATAACTATTAATTTTTTTATATAGGCTAATAACAGATCACAGACAAAAAGTAAAATTGTCTGTAATCTGTCATTAGCCTGAATATAGAAAAAAAATAACCTCACACAAAAAAAAAGTAAAGTGTAGTATGAGTATATTTTAATAAGTAACCAGTCAGTTTTTCCTTAAATCCAGAAAATGTTTCATTAATTTTAATCTGTTCAAAATACAGATATGGCGCCAAACAATAAATTTATTTAATAATAATAATAATAAATTTAAATTAATAATTTATTTCATAACATAAAAAAGCATTATGCTGTACTTGGTGAACAACGCCAACTGTTATGTCATAGTTGGCATGTAATGTGAGGCTACTTTGGCCTGTATAACATTTGCACTAATTATTTTGTTTTGAAATTAAAAATGTATGCTAAAGTTTACATAAATTTGGCATAGAATAAATAAATATAAGATAATTATATTTGTTGATTCCATCTTCACATGAGCTACTAGTTTTTACTAAAACACTTGTAAATATTCACAAACTTGCCTATAGTGCACTTACTTATATTTGTTGAGGACAGATGTTTTGGGAGATGTGTCCTATTATCAACTCAGACCAAAATTCAAAGAACTCCAAAATTCAAAATAGAATTACGGTCTGAGTTGAGAATGGAACTCATTACCCAAATCAGACGTCCTCAACAAAAATAAGTAAGTGCTACCTTAGGAAAGTTTGTAAATATTTACAAGTGTTTTAGTAATAAGATAATCAAGTGATTTGTGAATCTATAAAAGCATTTGTAAGTTGAAAGGAAATTACAGTAGTCAAAGGGCTATTTATAAATCATATGTTAGTAATATTATATATACGCAATGTCAAGAGCACAGTGGTACAATATATTACAATGAAAATATTGGAAAGAACCCCAATAACACAAAAAATAATAAAAAATAACAAATAAAACAAGTTACTTAAGATTAAACCCTTATGTACATTTCGATGACCATGCCATCATCATCAGAGGGTCTTATTACAAAATTACAATCTAGCAAACAAGAATGATCTAGATCATTCTAGTTTGTAACTTCTTGTGTGCTAGATTGTAATTTTGTAATAAGACCCTCTGATGATGATGACATGGTCATCGAAATGTACATAAGGGTTTAATCTTAAGTAACTTGTTTTATTTGTTATTTTTTATTATTTTTTGTGGTATTTGGGTTCTTTCCAATATTTTCATTGTAAAATATTATATATAGCAAACAGGAAAATGAAAATAAGTCAGGAATTATGAAAGAATAGTTAGGGAAACGTATAGAGACAGAAAAATGTTGGAGATAATAGAAATTAACGTAAATTTGGAAGATTGCCATTTTTTGTGTTGCACATCTTGAGAAGGTTTTTTAAAGATTGTTTCTATTTATATCACTTGGTAAAAACCACTACTTACTGATATTTTTTAGCAAACACGTTTCTTAGTAGATCAAGGCATTTAGTGGTCTAGGCACTGATCTAGTATGAAACGTATCTGCTAAGAAATATCAGTAAATAGTGGTTTTCCTAAGTGATATCAATAGAAACAATAAATATGGGGATGAAAAAGGAAATTATTGCTAAAAAAGGGGAGCTAGGGACAGGCTCAGGATCATGTACTGCATTAAAGGCAACACAAATGCTTCAAAATATACTTGAACAAATGGATATAAATGTTGAAGAACCAAATGAAAATTTCAACAAAATATGGACTCTAATAACAGAATAGATATGTTTAGGAAGAATATTACCTCTTCACTAAATCTAAACACTCTAGAAGAACAGGCTGGTAAAATTGCTAAAAATCACAATGATGTATGTAATAAAATAGATAAACAATGTAACAAAATATGTAAATCTATTGTAAGTGATGGAGATTCAACGAGTAATGTAGAAATAACTAACGAAAAATTGAACAAAATTAGTGAAATCCTTCAAATAGAAAAACAAAGATATTTAAATATAGAGCCTGACACCATTTGTAGTTCAACCAGAACAATAATTATGGGCAATGGAGGTGGGAATTTAAAAAATGCTAAAATAGAAAACACTTTAGCAAGAAGTAAAGGCCAGTAAATTGCAGGTTGTTCAGAAACTATAAGATCTACAGTTTTGAACAAAAATAGATTGCGGTCCAAAATAAAGGTTTTAAGTTCAAGAAAGGACCTACAGTTTAAAGGCAAAAATTAAGGACCACAGGAAAACTCTTCATAAATTAAGATATACGTCAGAGAGTCTCATTAAGGTTACTTAATGACCTTTGTAAAAATGTAAACATACCTTCTTAGATATTAAAATAGTTGACTGAGCTAAACCTTTAGCAACATAACATTAATTCCAGTACTTAAAAAAATTAATAAATACTTCAACAACATGTATGGAAATTAATTAATAAATAATAATAGTATGCAATACTAATAATAAAAAATCAAAAGATTGAAAATAATAACTCCTAGATTCATAGTCTATGTTTCTTAGTTTCACTAATCATAATCTTTTGTCTGTGATACAACCTGGTACAAAAGTAAACAAATTTATATATATAGATTTAAAAACATCCTAGTACATCCTAAACTACCAGACCCTGATGCAGAGAAACCACACAAAAACTTCCTCATGGCTCCTTCCCATGCAATAGACCTAGATGCAAGACGTGTCCAATACACCCCTCAGCAAATAGTTTCAACAGCCAAACAACAAAAATTGTCTTCAAAATACAGGATCATCATAATTGTACATCGAAAAATGTCATATACCAGCTACAATGTAAATTTTGCTCAGCATAGTACATAGGCCTGACCACGGATGGTTTGAATATCAGAATGAATGGCCACAGACATGATGTTAAAATTATGAATATGGATAGACCAACAGCTCAACATGCTGCGAGTCACAACATCACAACTTTTGATGGCTGCTATACCACAAAAATAATTAAATCACTCCCCTTTGATTGCAATCCCTCAGAACTGAGAAGGTGGGAACTATCATACCAGTGGTATACCAAGTCCAGAGAATCCCCTAACCTCAACATCAGATAAATCCATTCATTTTTCCCCCTCCTCTAATAGCCTCAGACGTCTCCAATCTCTTTTCCCCTGACAGACTTATATAAACTATAATCACTCATATGCTCATGGAAACAATACATATATCTTTAATCTGTGACATATGATTTCTACACAATCTGTGATTACAACTTATATTTATTTTATTTCATTCTCTCATATTTCTTTTTTGTGTTTTCTCTTTGATTAACAAAGACCACTGTGTGGTTGAAATATATCATTGGTTAAGTGCTTTTATGTGTTTCTATTTCAAGACTACAGAGTGGACTATTACTAAGGTAAGTCTGTCCATCTCCTAGTCCAAAAAATCTAAATAATCTTTACCAACCAAAACTAACCTATATATATATATATATATATATATATATATATATATATATATATATATATATATATATATATATATATTTTAAAAACAACACAGGAACAAATTATTGTAATTTTCATTCCTGATGATGTTGGTACTGTTTGCCAACGAAAAGCTTTGGATATAAAATAATAAATATTCTTGTATTTGAATAACCTGTGTTGTTTTTAAATTATTAAACAAGAAAACGTATTTTATATTTATATATATATATATATATATATATGTATACACACATATTTTTCAAAATTATTTAATTTAATGTAATATTACCTTAACTATAAGCAGTTACAGAGTTGAAATTTACATTTTTGTCATCTATGAAGAGTCTGTACACATTTTCCTTGATGTTCAAAACAGTAAAACATTTTGCAGCTGTAGCAGAAGAACCATAGAGGGACAAAATGCACATATTTTCCTTCCAGCATGCTCTTGAGATTCAGGGCCATTGGGTAATGTCTGTTCTCCAAGTATCTTTTGTATTTTAACCTTTAGATTTTCATAGCGTTACTACTTGTATTCTCTTCTGTAGGTGCGGGTTTGGTAGCTGTCACTCACACTTGTTTGGCTAATTCCCTTTGGCAGACAGACTTTCTCCATTCCATAATCATATTATGAACATATATCACATAGGAATTCACTAATGTACAATTTATCATACCGTAAAAAAGTTCAGAGAAGAAATCTCTGTGTCTTTCAGCTACATGTCATATTGGAATACATCTCGTCAAAAGCATCAACTGCCCCTTTTATTGAGTTATAAAACTTAAAAATGTCTGGTTTCCCTGTAGGGTTTGCTATTGTGCTCTATTCATGAGTACGGGAGACCAGGTACCATCTTACCCTTTTTAGTTTAGTATGAGGCTAATATAAGTTCATTGTCACAGACGAACAATACTGGATCAATCTTCCTTGTTTTCAGTTCCTTCATTTCTAGAGGGATTTCTTTTTTATCACTTTGTGGAGTACCTGTTAATTGATGGTTTCCCAACAAGCCCATTGTCGATGGGATGGATGTAAATCAATTATCCATAGTTAAATTTCTATTTGTGCAATGGATAGATTTGGTCAGTTCTATTATAAAATAGGCACTCGATGGCAGGCCAGATGTGTTAAAATTAGATACTTTATTTTATGTCACAGAGCATAGTTATATTTAGTCCATATTTGCTTGGTTGGGAAGGTAAATACATCCTAAGTGGCCATAGGCCTCTGGGAAATCACACCCCCGTTATTCATAAACACTCGTCTCTCAGATGACTACTCAAAGAAATCGTAACATAACTTCAAAACAAATAACACAACTTCAAAACAAATAACACTTACATGTCAAATGCCTTTGTGGGATGACAGTGAGACCAGAAAGTTGAGGGGAAGAGAAGACAGCCCTCCCACTCTACTCTATCATACCAAAGTACGAATTCGTGGAATCTTGGCTTGTCTGACAGACGAATGTCTATGAATCTAGGGTTAAAGTAATAAAAGAAGTGGAAATTTAGCAAGGGACCTTCAAAACGATTATACATGTATAATTATAATAAGATTTAAAGGAAATGTGATTGAAGCTAGGATAAGGATAACTGGCATAAAATAAATTAGGAATTAAGCAAGATTTGAATATTAGTAATAGTAATGACCTGAAAAGATTAATTAGGGATATAGTTATAAAGGAATAAAGCATAATGGAGATTAGGCTGTACAAGTTAAGTAAGAATTGAAATAATAATAATAATTACTGTGAAAGAGAAAAAAAGTAATTATAAAGGTATAAAAAAAATTATGTCGTTTATGACTATGAATAATTATGAATACCTATGACATGAATAACTATTGTTTAATTATTTATTAGACTTGAGGAAGAAAGGTAATAAATATTAGGGAAAAGAGGTGCAACGTAATTTTAAAATGTTATTTATTGATAAACAAGGGTCAAAAGATGAAACTAGTAAAAATGAAGTTAGGGTTTTTCTTGAGCTATCAGATATTTCAATTGATGGTAATAGAGTGTGGGGTACATTAAATTCTAAGCTATAAATAATAGTACGTACCTTGCAAAAGAAATAAATCTACCTGAGTGAAGTGTAAAGACAATAGGAATTATATAACTGTAAAGTTCAAGTAAAGTAAGAGTAGCTGACAGCGCAGTATGTTCCTATTCTTACATATTTTGTTGGTCCTTCTTTATCATTTCCAATTTTAGTACTTTATTTTCCTATTCGTTTTTCTTTGATTTTAACTTTTATATTCTCTTTTTTGTGTGTTTTACTTCCAGAGAACTTCTTTCTTTTTTGTGTTTTCATCAGTTTAGAAGAAAGTATTTCTAATTTCTGTTTTGGTCTGCCTATTTTTTTCTTTGGAACATCTGTCTGATTGACTTTCATTGTTGTAGAAGTGGGTCAAATGTCTTTAAAGGGTGTTTCATGGGATGCTGAAGCCTTGGTTGTAACAGAAGATAAGCTTACATCAGTAATAGTTTCATTGCTGATGTTGAACACAGGTACCTTCTTTGAAAAATCTCTATCATTAAATATATTTGGGTTAGAAAGTTATATGTCCTGTGTTTACATATTTACATATTTGTGTTATTGCTGTGTTTGCAAAACCAGTTACTCCATTTGAGAGAGTAAATACTGTACCTAGGCATTAAAAAATAAATAATAAAATCGCTGATAGTTTTCAAACTATTTTCCTTCCATGTAAATGTCACTTTTCTTATTGTAGATGGCTTTTAATGGAGAGAAGTAGGTATTCAATCACTTTTGTTTAAATTCTACAAATTCTGGTTGCTTCTCAACTTTTGAATTGTTCATTTGCACAATTTACTCTAAAAAATCTATTGATAAAATCTGCCAGTGATTTCATTCTCTTTGTTGAATAAATTATTTATTTGATTATATTTATCAAATATAAAAGCAGCCCATTAAATGTTTTTATAAGTTAAACTGTAAAATATTTTTGACAGACGAATAATATGTTCAGGAAATTTACTTTCCTGTTCATGTGTGAAGGAAAAAATTGGTCCAAGTGACAGAGGTTCGAAAATGGTTTTTAATATTCTGTCATATAAAGTTGTAACAGGAATGACATGGGCATTTGCTCTTTGTTTAATAGATATTATATTTCTATACAAATTCAATGCTTGCTTTAAGTGTTCCCTTAGTTTCTGTAGTAGACTAGTAGACATGATGCAGAATTTTGGTCTCAAAAATGTGTCTCAGGATGTTTATAATTTCTGGTCGGTAATGTCTCCCAATCAGAATGGGAGATGGCATACAACGTTAGACATATTGCATAACATTTTGACAGTGTTGACGACATTCGGCATCTATATGCAAGACAAGTCCCAGACTGCCTCCATCTGGGAGAGGTGTGGTTCGGCTGTTGTCGGTTATTTTCCAAAGTTTTTATTTCTTTTGAAAACATGTGGCCAAACAAAAATTTTTTTAAATAATTGAAGATTATCAAGTGTGTGATTATTTGTGGGATGTTACCTACAAAAACCAGTAAAAAGAAAAGTGGCCTTGGAATCTCTGGCTGCAAATCAAAATTTGACAGTAGCAGGAATAGAAAAAAAATCCACAATTTAAAAACATCATACCGGGAGTGAAAAAAAACTTTAACAAGCCCCTCTGCTAAAAAAGTCCACATCGTTTGCTTAAGAATATCAGCAATTCTTGCTACCACCAAAAAAGTCAAAGTGCAGCCGTCATACTTCAAAAGTCCACCTACTTTTAGGTTTTTGCATTCTTTCACTACTTCTTAGCACTAAGTAGGCACCAAACAATGTCCTCCATGGCTGACTATGAAAATGAGGTTAAAAATTCACATCATTATATGGACGCAAGACGAGACAAGGAACCGCTTCTATAAACCGAGTGACAAGACCATCTCTAGGCTGTCTATTGACAAATTGTGCAACATGGTCTACTAGTGTGTAATAGCCTTTAGATTACCATTGGATGACTATTTTCTACAATATTCTTGAGATTTGCATATTTATAACAAACTAAATCTCTTTTTTTATAGTACAAATGGGTTCTGTAAAGGTTAGGAAATAGGGCTAAATGGTTGTAAAATGAATATCGCTAATTAAATATTGAGTCATTAATCTAAATTATGTTACTAGGTTTCTACAGTTAATTAATTTTTTTAATATTTTATATTGTAAATTTTATATTCAGTAATTTTTGACTGTAATACTGTATTCATTATATACAGTTTTATAATTTTTCATTTCATCTCCTACTGAATTTGATGAATTGGCATGTTTTATTGTTTTTAATTTTCAGTAAATTTTCCTCATTTCTTCTTTAAAATGTTTATTTCATGCAAAGAATAGATTTATTTGCAAATGCACAGTAAATTACTCATATAATTCCTAAACAGCAAGCCGTTTGTTGTTTTATTATTTGTAATATACAAAGAAAAATCATGCTAGTAGGTTTTTTTATATATTAATATTTATTATTTTTACACCAATTGAGAATATAATTAATATCTTTGGGAGTAAAATTTTATTTTATAATAAAGCACATTTATTAGCAGTTTTAGACGAAACAAAAATTTTATGAAAGCTTCCATCTTAAAACCATACAGGGAATTTTAGATTTGAATATAAAAATAAATATTTTTAAAAAACAAATAAAAATTGTAGTTGTTATTAACAAATAAAGAAAAAAACTCATTCTATAAAATACTTTTTAATTGAAATATAATATTACATATTGTAATTTACATTTACTGATACAGCACAGAACACATAAACATATTTCTAATATTGTAGGCTCTAGAAAAACATAATTATTATTTATAGTGTTACAATTAGTGAAGTATTAGATATAAAAACTATCATTTGTTGATTCCATCTTCACGTGAGCTACTAGTAATCACTAAACAATTTTAAATGTTTTAAACTTGCCTATTGTAGCACTTATTTGCCTATTGTAGCACTTACCATCTTGACGTCTGACAGTCTGAGTTGATAATGGGACACATCTCCCGAAACAGCCATCCTCAACAAACAAAGTAAATGCTACTATAGGCAAGTTTAAAACATTTAAAAGTGTTTAGTGATAAAAACTAAACCTAAGAATATGACTGGTACAAGCATTTTATGGAAACAGTTCTAAGCTCATTAATTTTTCAAATATGATATTGTAGTTCTCAATTTGATAAAATAATAAATCAAAGTTATTTTTCAAATAATTCATACTTATACCATTTAATAAAATCCTGATTTTCTGTTAATTTTGAAATAATAATATTGAGTTTTATATATTGTAGACAAGTAGCCTACAAAATATGTTTATAAATAGCAAATTTAAAGAGTGAATACTTCGTGCTACATAATATATATATATATATATATATATATATATATATATATATATATATATATATATATATATATATATATATATACTCATACAAATATTCAAATTTTTTTTCATGATTGAAGATTCTCTATAAATAGTTTTTCTTTGTTCTCTCACAATCATACTGAATAATCAAGTCCAAAAGTAAGTAGCAAAAACTCTTTCACCTATAAATATTATGATATTTAAAATATAATATTAAATCTCTTATAGTATAAAACTGCTACTAAAAATAAAATTGATAAGATATCTAGTAACACAGGTAACTTTCAAATTTTTTTATTAGAAATGCATGTGTTCCGTAAATATAATTACAGTTGCTAATAATGGTACATATAATTTTATATTCAATAGAATTTCAAATAGCTATCATATTAACCTGTAATTTTATTTTCTTTGGAAAAAAAGTATTTATTTGTACGTCCCTTCCTCCTGTGATTTTGTAGAGAGAGGTGTGAAGAAGAGGTTTTAGGAGAAAAGAGCATCAATTATGGTGAACTATTATGGTAATAGATCCTAAGTCATTTTGGTCCTTTAGAGATTGTGCAACAATTAGTATTATTTTCTATATTTTTTGGTTTTCAATTTGTGTCACAAATAATTTTTAAAATGTCAATATCATTGTGAATTTTCAATATCGTTTTTATCTTACATTGTAACCTTTATTGGGAATTATATATATATATATATATAAAGAACAAAAGTCAAAATACAAATACAAGAATTATATTTGAATTTACAATTCAAAGCTTTTCGTTGGGTAACAGTACCAACATCATCAGGAATATTAAACAATTCCTGAATGTTGAATTGTTTAATATTCCTGATGATGTTGGTACTGTTAGCCAACGAAAAGCTTTGAATTGTAAATTCAAATATAATTCTTGTATTTGTATTTTGACTTTTGTTCTTTATTAATACACAAGAAAACATATTGCGATATTTATATATATATATATATATATATATATATATATATATATATATATATATATAGTCTTTTAACTACATTTTAACCATGTTTTATTTTATAATTTTATATTATATTTTATTATAGAAGTCTTATTTGTCTCCTGTAAAAAAAAAAATACTTCTAGAGATGAAAGAATTTGTTGTCTCCTCCTTAGTGACAAAAGAAAAGACAGACATAGAACACTTTTACCTAAGAGGAGACCGGTTTATGCTACGCAAACACTTTTTATAACGATCTCCATGTAAAAGGTGCAACAAGACCATCCATGATTTGAAAACCATGGGGCAACTGTTAATGTTATGAGAAGTTATCGTTGATACTGAGCAGTGTCCAAATGAAATATCTTTCGTTAAAGTCTAGTCAATTGTTTTAAATTCAAAAGTTTAAAAAAATCATTTCTAAAAAAAAAAGTTTCTCAAATTATTTAACAACATAGATTACACACCATTAAAACTTGAGAAATTATCTATAATAAGATTTTAGATGCACCTGAAGTATTAATAAACTTTTATTATTTTAACTTTAATAATAATTTCTATCTTCAGATTAATTAATTACTCATAGGACTCTTATTACCCATCATAAGTGATTTAGTGATGCAAGATATTGAAGACACATTTTCTATCTTCAGATTAATTAATTACTCATAGGACGCTTATTCCCCATCATAAGTGATTTAGTGATGCAAGATATTGAAGACACATTTTCTATCTTCAGATTAATTAATTACTCATAGGACGCTTATTCCCCATCATAAGTGATTTAGTGATGCAAGATATTGAAGACAGATTTTCTATCTTCAGATTAATTAATTACTCATAGGACGCTTATTCCCCATCATAAGTGATTTAGTGATGCAAGATATTGAAGACACATTTTCTATCTTCAGATTAATTAATTACTCATAGGACGCTTATTCCCCATCATAAGTGATTTAGTGATGCAAGATATTGAAGACACATTTTCTATCTTCAGATTAATTAATTACTCATAGGACGCTTATTCCCCATCATAAGTGATTTAGTGATGCAAGATATTGAAGACACATTTTCTATCTTCAGATTAATTAATTACTCATAGGACGCTTATTCCCCATCATAAGTGATTTAGTGATGCAAGATATTGAAGACACATTTTCTATCTTCAGATTAATTAATTACTCATAGGACGCTTATTCCCCATCATAAGTGATTTAGTGATGCAAGATATTGAAGACACATTTTCTATCTTCAGATTAATTAATTACTCATAGGACGCTTATTCCCCATCATAAGTGATTTAGTGATGCAAGATATTGAAGACACATTTTCTATCTTCAGATTAATTAATTACTCATAGGACGCTTATTCCCCATCATAAGTGATTTAGTGATGCAAGATATTGAAGACACATTTTCTATCTTCAGATTAATTAATTACTCATAGGACGCTTATTCCCCATCATAAGTGATTTAGTGATGCAAGATATTGAAGACACATTTTCTATCTTCAGATTAATTAATTACTCATAGGACGCTTATTCCCCATCATAAGTGATTTAGTGATGCAAGATATTGAAGACACATTTTCTATCTTCAGATTAATTAATTACTCATAGGACGCTTATTCCCCATCATAAGTGATTTAGTGATGCAAGATATTGAAGACACATTTTCTATCTTCAGATTAATTAATTACTCATAGGACGCTTATTCCCCATCATAAATGATTTAGTGATGCAAGATATTGAAGACACATTTTCTATCTCAGTATAAAAAATCAAATATATGTTATTATCAGTATGAGGACGATACACGTTAGTTATTGTAAAAATTAAATTAACTTTCCTCAATTAAAATCTAAACAATATTCAAACTAGATTAAAATTTACATCTATTAAAGAAGAAGGAAAAAAGACAATCAGAATAGGTAAGTTTTTTTTACATTTACTTATTAGAAAACATAATGATGAAATTTCAGAGTAGGTATGTATACAAATAATACTTTTCCCGGTAAATAAGTTAATTATGTATTATCTCACTCCCTTGCTGTAAACATTGGTATTCTTTGAAATCTTATGGGTTGGATTTTGGAAAATCATTTATTTTTATATCCTTTAGAAGGTTTATAGATAATTCTAAATATTAAAAAAAAAATTAGAATTGAAATGGCTTTAATTAAATTAAAGAGTTTATTCAAACTGTAAAAAGATAAATGAGGATAGTAAAGGCATACTTTTATTAAATTAATTGTACAACTTCTAATAAAAAATGGAACAGACTAAAAGACTTTTAAGTACTTAAAAAGTAATAATTAAAAACTTTTAAAAAGATTGTAATATACAGGTATATGTTTTACAAACAATATCTATAATAAAGAACCTTAATTTTATTGCAACGTGAGTAGCATTATGAATAAAAAGTGCACTTAACATTTTTCTTAAGGTATGTAATTAGAGGAAGAAAAAGTGATGTACAGAAAACAACAAAAGTCTTATAATAAATTAACTGATTTGAGTTTTTTCTCTACTCTCTTATTACTCTTCTAAAAATATAGAATCATTTTCACTGTTGAAGGTTTGTTTTCTGGTATACAAGACTAGGAAAATACATAACATGGCAAAACAGTAGCATGTTTAAACACTATTAATTTATTATTCTAATTATTTCTTCATACACTGACTATATTCATGAGTTGTTTCATGGAAGGAATTTTAATACGGTAACTTTGTCTTGAAGGTTTTTTGTATTGAACCTTGTGATATTTGGTTTTATTGTTTGATATAATAATGTTAGTGTTTTTGTAAATTGTGTTGGTGTTGTTTTGAAATACAGAATTTGAGTTGTTTCAATGATAATATAATAAATAAATGTCTACCTCCTGAAGAGGATTCTACAAAACTAATTAGACATTGCTCCAAATTATGTTGTTTATAATTGGACATAATCCATCAAATTAATGAAAATAAATTTCATTACAATTTAGTTTACTCTTAAATGAGGTTTCTTATAATGTAAGACTTTGATACTTCTGTAAAAACTAGAATGTATTGAGAATGGAATTCTTAATATTCTCATCTTCACTTCTGTTAGGAATAATTGTATATATATATTCGAGTGCTTTTTTCTGGCTTTGACTAATATTTCAATATTTTTCTTTGTTGACGCATCTCGGAATGACTCCATTTTTAAAACTTGAATAGTACTGTTCGCCCAAATCTTGAGTTCATCTTTCTTTATATATTGTTAGCCCCTCCCTATAAAACTAGTTGACCGCTTACATTTGGTCGATTAATAAAATTGATAAAAGCCATACACTACAACAAAAGAAGAATACTATGAAAATTTTATATTTTCTTAATAAAGGAAAACGTTTGAATATTTTAGAAAATTTTGGAAACTTATAAAGCAAAATTAAGAAATGAAAATATAATAAACGGACAATAAATAGAATCGGATGTTATTTTCAAAAGCTTAAAATTATTAATTAGCTAAATGTGAGGAGTCAAGAGTGGGCATGTGTTAATAGAAAGCGAAGTCTCCAAGGAGGTAACAGTATATAAAGATGAACTCAAGATTTGGGCAAACAGTGCTATTTCAGATTTGAAATTGGAATCATCTCAAGATGCAAAAACAGAGGAAAATATTGTGATCTTAGGAAATGCAGAAACATGTACTCGAATATATATTGAGAATGTATTCAAATAAGAATATATAGAATCATGAGTAATGTTACTTTTCTACTTTATAAAGTTATTTTCATTTTAAAATATATATATATATATATATATATATATATATATATATATATATATATATATATATACTTGCCATAAGAAATTCTTATTTCCTCTTGTGATTTATAAAAAGAGGGTTTGATTCTTTATTAGTTTTAATAATATACACATAACTAAATGGTTTCTTGCTGTTAATTAAATCACTTCTGCTAAAACTTATTGTTCTTGGTTTTTTAAATTTATCTTTCATAGACCACGTGGGAGTTTGACCCGGAGGGGGAGGTCTCATTTTCTCCATTTTACTTGCATATTTCCAGAAATCACCAAGTAAATAGTCTTTGTTTAAAGGATAATAACTTTCAAAATGCTTTGAATTTCTTGGGTAACCATAGGACATAATTTCATCTGCCTGACGTTCATAAACATTGTATGGCATTCTTTTTTCTTGATAATTATTGTTTTTTCCTTTAATAAACTGCGTATTTATATGTTTAAGCCATGGTGTATTTGGCTTATCATGGACTACAAAATGTGCTCGGCCTTGACCATTAATATTAGTAAAGGTGTTACTATATGGAGACTTAACTGAAGGCATATGCATATTTAAATTACTGTAATGAGATGATTTTAATCCTGAAAATAGGGAAGAAATAAATGCATATGATGTAGCTGGTTCTCTTGCTTTATTATAATCTTTTGTTGGTAATTCAGGAATATTTTCTTCTGGATGATTTTGTATGTTTACATCTTCTTGAGATACATCATTAAAATCACTAAAGTCTTTACTCACATCCATGTTTTCTTGAGAATTAAAACTCCCATCAAAGAAACTTCCACTGTTGAAGTATTTTTCATCTTCTTGATTATCTCCACAGGGGTTATTAGCTTCACTGTCAAGCTGTTGAGAATTTTCTTCACTGTGTTTATGTCTCTCTTCTTCATTTGGTTGTGCTTCTTTCAATTTATTTTCATGAGAATCAGCCACTGATTTATTGGCTTCCGTGTTTTGGTTATGCACTCCATTTGGGGTTTTCTGACTTTTAGAAGAACCTCCCTTATATTTAACAGAAACTTGATTAATATCTCCAAAGTGCTCCCATTTGATCACTGGCTTACCATTACTGTCAGTGGATTCTCTGATTGAAGAATCAATAAGAGAATATTTCTGCTCAGGTTGTTCTTGACTACCAAAATCATGGTGTAAACTATATGCAACTGGATTTACCACAGGAACTATAATATGAGGAAGGAGTTTTATATCAGATCTTGAAGAATATATGTTAAATACTGAACGATGTTCTGGAAGCTCAGAATGCACTATGGGAGAAGGTTTAAACAGAGGCTTCCAAGGACCTAGAAAAAAAATTTAAGACTAAGGTACCAAACTAAATAACAATTCTGAATGAGTGGGGATTAGATTTGATTGTAATATATATTATGAAGCTGATATAATTATTAACAAATGTTAACTTTCAAAATAAATACATAGTTTACAATATAGTAATAAACTTTGGAATACACCAAATTAAGAAATTTAAAATAACATTTCCTAGAGTTCAGAAACACTCTCAACCCTCAATGTACAATAAAAGGTTTATTACCAATTATTTTTTAGAAAATTCCAACATTTACTCAGCAGTTTACTCCACTTATATACTTAATTATGTAAATAATTGCCAATAGTAGCATTTAATGTTTAAAAATGCTAGTAGACATACTTACACACACACATATATAATGAAGAAATGTATGTTAAATTCTTATAGTTATAGCACACACACACACAGACACAAACACACACACACACACACACACACACACACACATACACACACACACACACACACACACACACATACACATACACACAAACACACACACACAGACATTTACACACACACACACACACACACGTACATACAAGGTTTTGAAATTGTCATCTTGCTGTGCTGCTTGATTTTAAAATAATTTTTTAATCGGGTTTTCTCATGTATCTTATATTTTTTTAAAATAAAATATGAATTGTTTTACTAAGTGAAATAGTAACCTAGGAAAACTGTAATTCATTGTATATGCTGTTTATTTACTATAGGGCTTGTATTTAGAAACATATTTATTAGAGCAGCACAGTATGAATTAATTTGGTGAACTAATTCAAATATAAGGGTTTGGCAGTCTACTCATAGCATTTATATACAGATTTGGGAGTTAAAGGGTGAATTGCAACTCAAGAATTAAGCACATGGATTTCAGAAAATTTGAGTTGAAATAATAACAGTGCAATAAAATTTGATCAGTATTAAAATATTTTGTAAACTAGTGTTTTAATCAATATTTTAATAGTTTAATTGCAATATTTACCTAATGCACAGTTTTTTAAAAACATGAAAGCCACAAAAATACTTTTTAATAACAATTAATTTTAAATTACACTTGTCCTATTACTTGACAAAAAACCACTATCTCCTGATATTTCTCATCAGATATATTTCACACTAGATCAGTGCATTGTTCAATGCTGTGAGTCAGGGCCAAAAATATCAGTAGGTAGTGGTTTTTTTGCCAAATAATACCAAAAAAGTAATTTATAATCAGTATTTAAAGTTCTTTGTTGTAATCATCTTGAATTCACTGAATAAACTATAAGTAATTATTGCGTTAAGTTAATACTTTAGAACTTACTGATGTGTTTTAAAACAATCGTTTCATTTACAAAGCTGGCTCTCTACTGGCAGTGGTTGCACAAGGTAAAAGGTTGCAGGCATATGATTCATGAGTATAATGGGGGTAAGTTCAGTCGGTTGTCTTATATATTAGGATAAAGGGCGTTAGATTAAAAGTGTGTGGGTGTGTGTGTGGTCATTTAAGATATTTTCTTTTTCTGTAGTGTGATGTTTGTATATTTCATATATTTCTGTAGCCGTTAGTTTTTTACTATGATTACACTTTTGGTATTAACTTGGCAAAAAAAAACACTACTTAATGATATTTTTCAGCAGAGGGGTTTCACATAGGCAGCTCATTGTTCAATGCTGTGAGTCACGGACAAGACTCAAGCAGTTTGTTGCAAATTTTAAGCAGCAACGTTTTGCAATGTGACACAGCATTGAACAGTGTACTGACCTAGTGTGAAACGTGTCTGTTGAAAAATATCAGTAAGTAGTGGTTTTATTGCCAAGTTAATACCAAAAGTATAATTATAAAAAAAACCCCAAGATGTACAACACAAAAACTGCAAGTTTTTAACTATGGTTTAACATGTGAAGAATATTTAAGTTAGTAAGTATGTTCATGTATGTGTGTTGTGTGACACACATATCTTCCATATCTCTCATTTTTTGTGTTTTATGATAGTGTATTGATGGACATAGTTAGTTATTGTGTTTTATTCTTAAAAATTACCTTTAATACTTTTGAACAATCTATAGCTTGGAGATTCATTACCCTGAACAAGACAAAATAAATAGGAATCCAAGAAATTTTTCTAATCATCTCATATGTGAAAATTATTCTTTTCATATACGATTTTGATTACAAAATCAAAATAAATTGGTTTGGATAAATGTGTGTATGATGCCAATTTCAATAAGTGTATTGAACATGGAATAATTTCTGCAAGAGGGTTATGGGTTTTAATTCAAGCCCAACATCTAGAATATTACCCAGACTCTTCTGAAGCAATTTCACATCATATGAGCTATGGTACTCCTTATTCCTGATACCTACATATGGTATTACGTATCACCTGGCGTTATCATTGTCCAGGTTGGCCACCGGGATAAATTAGTTCCTTGATGAAAGATCTAAGAACATGTTTTCAATAACGTGCATATATATATATATATATATATATATATATATATATATATATACTGTATATATATATATATATATATATATATATATATATATATATATATATATATATATATATACAGTATATATATATATATATATATATATATATATATATATATATATATATATATATATATATTTGTAGATTATGCAACACTGTTTTCTTGTATACACTTATCACTTTCACTTATGTACTTAAACAAGGGCATAAATACCAAGTAAGATTCTTGTTTAAGTACATAAGTGAAAGTGATATATATATATATATAAAATTTGCATTGTGATTGTTAATTATTAAGTCTCTCTTGTATGTGATTGGCCATAATGATGAGTAAAACTTTTACTTGAACTTAATTAAATAAAAACTTGTCAAACCTACAATTAAATTAAATTTATATATAGGCTACTTATAAAACATAAATTTGCTTAAATTGAGAGCTCAGCAAGATGTCAATTTATCAAGTTCAAAAGTAATTTGTTATGTTTTCTACTTTAGTCTTGTACTTATTACATTTTTTTATTTCTCCAGTGGATTGAGAAGTTTTTTTTGGTGGATATGGATTACTTCTATGTTGCAATTGATATTTGTGTAACTTTGGTCTGCTTATTACATAATCGACATAAACTAAGTCTTTGTTTATTATAATTCAATATCTATACAATGAGTGTATAAAGATATTTATATAATTATATGTTTTCTAATATTGCTTTATGCACTCTGATTATTGCCAAGTGCATCAAAAAACATTTTACCCCAGTAAAGATTCCAAAATTTATTCTAAATTTGGCCAAGTTTTAGTACTATAAAGTTCAATGTTATGTTTTTGTTGGAAATTTTGACCGGTTTAGGAACTTTTGAATTTATTAGTATATACAAATTAGTATTTATATACCTAGTATTTCCAGATTTTCTCTTAGGTTTTGTTGAATTTTTAGAATTTTAATGATTTTAAATATTACACTTTAAATATTTAAAAAGTAACATTTGAATTCGTGAGTGATCTGATTTGCTATCTTGCTTATACACCTGAGAAATGATTTTTTTCTTCTGCATCATTTTTGTTTTTGTTTTTGTCATTGGCTATCAATATGTTCATTTATTGTATCAATTTATGTGTGCTAATATTTAATAGTCTCTAGTTATGTTTACTAATAATGCCTCAATGCATGCAGTTTTCTTCATCTAAGTAAAAACTGAGAAATCTTTAGTATGTTTAATATTCATGAATTTTATTATCTATGAAGATTGGCAAAACTCTTATTTTTCATTAAACTAATTAAACGTTTGCTGAACATAAAATGTGTCTAAATTTTAAAAGTACTGAGAAAAAATATCTTCAGTTATCATAGGCAATCATTTTCAGTGTCTAGATTGGCCAGTTAGAAGCGTTGTTTGGCTAGGTGACAGCAGTTTTAAAGAAAGGTTTTTATACTGTGATAATTTCTTAGCTGTCTGATTATTTGATTATTCCAAACATGTGTTTTCTTAGTTTATGTATTGAGATATTCGGGTAGTTTATAATTGGTCAGATGAGGACATTAGATTTGTGAAATATTTTGAGAGAATGGGGAGGGTAGGTGTTTTGGAGTTTAGGGCAAGTGTTTTAGGGATGGTATTTTAACGACTGCCTGGTGATAAATATAATAGTTTTGTCTTTATATGTTTTGGTGAGTTGATGTTGTTTTGTTGAAGTTGGAGGCAGTTTTAATTTCACTGTTTGTGTTATTTATTGGTTTTACATATGGTCTTGTTGTATATTATAACATACCTTCTCTAATCATCCTTCAGAATATTTGACTTTTAGGAAATCAATTAATAACGCAGGTACTTGCTTTACATTAACTGATTTATTTTAATCCTGACTTCAAACGTTAGGATTTATAGGTAGTTACATAAGATTAGTTTTAACTAACTCTACTTTTCCCAGTAGGCATCAAGACTCTTATAATTATTATTAATTTACAATACTATTTAAACTATCCTTAATTATCGCAAAACGTGATGTAGGTTACTGCACCTGGTTTGATAAATTTTATATTTGAATGAATTATTACTTTTTAAAGAATTAATAAAGTTTAAAAGATTCTTAATATTTGTTACTTCAAAGAGTTGGCTTTAAATTTAAGGTAAATTATTACTTATTACTTGCGTGGTTCCTTGTTTCACTTCTCTTGACACAAATTCACTTATTAATATTTTTCTTTCAATTTCACTTTTCTTAATCACTCCAATGCTAATGCCGTGCTATTTAGTTATCTCGTTTTTTTTCTCTTATACTACTTTTCTATTTCCCTTACTTAATATAACTCATTACTTAATAATCTCACTTATTTCCCCCTTAATCTCCTTTTTTTATTTCACTCTCTATTTAATGATCTCCCTTATTAATCTCAATCAAAACTTTACATTGCGATGTTACTTTATTTGGATTTTAATATTTTTTACTAAAAATTTAACGTAGCACCCTGGAGTACTACATTTTAACTCCCTCGAGTCCTACAACTTGACTCTACTGACTCCTGAAAATTGACTGATTTTCGTGTTTCGTTCTGGATCGTTAGTGTATGGATTTCTTCCCCTCTTCAAATTCAATTGGCTTTCTTATGGCACTCAAATCTGTTCCAGCCTATCAGAATGACATTCCTATCTGCTTTCCCTTGGCTTGGGTGGGAATTCCTCGAACTTTCCCAAGGGCAGGTGTTTCGCTGGACATGCTTTTCCTGCATTTTCCTCGCCATAAATCTGCATGGTCCCTCGATGTCCAACTAAAGCGCCTCTCCAGTGATCGAGTCACATCTTGGTTTACCTACAATGAAACTTTTCGATGTATATTAATATTTATGGCTTACCAGATGCGTGCAGTAACAGTTTTTGGCCAAAAGATTAACAATAGACTACCCCTTGCTAGGTAGCAACCATGTACTACAATACTTTGATCTCACAAGTTCAAATATTTAACAACCAAATTCTTAACTTAATGAATTTCGTTATAATATTTTTTGTTGTGTCAGAGTGAGTCTTCTTCTTTTGTAAATTTGGTGTCAAAGAGATGAACTGTAGGTGGATAACATTTGTTTGCTTTATGGTAGTGTTGTGTTTCATAATATATGAAAAATATTGTAGTATTTTTTTAAAATGTCTGATTAACTTTTTATCCCTCGTTTGTTTGTGTTCTACATGATTTGTAATATTAAATCATCTCTGATGGTGTTCGTGAGGTTTAGGTGTGGTTGATATAGCCTATAGTTTAGTATGGGTTTTGACTTGTGCAATGTTTTAATTTATGGATTCTACAGTGTAAATAATTTCAGGTTTTTGTTTCGAGATTATAGCTGCTTTGGGTGGTGTTTTATATTTATTTTGGCATTACACTTACATACACTTCTAATTATACATCACTAAATACACCACACAACTCAACACTATCCACATTTGACATTTTAAACAATTATTTCAATATCCTACAATCATAATTATTTCAACGAAATCCAAGGTATCCTCCAAAGCATCACCAAGCAAAACGATTTTGCTTCCAACTCCAACTTCTACTCCTATTCAGTGACCTACTCATATAGACTCCATTTTTCAGAATCTTTAAACACTTCTCCCAAATCACACTAATACTCCCAGATGCTCTCAAACAACACACTCACTGAAAATCCTTTAATGGAAGGGATACATTAACATCATTCCTGATACAGAAGAAATACCTATCAGGGCGACTCGCACATGTCAATACTTCATACCTCTCACTTCTATTCAAGCATGCTGCCTTTAGATCGAAGACTTAAAGAAGTAACAAGGCCAATGGAAAACAACAACAAAGAAATCAACACAAATGAATACCTAGCACATAGAAATAGTTACACTATCACAATAATAGATAAAATAGGGCTCAAAATTCAAAAAAAAGACAATTCATTAATTAGTTTAATAACAAACATAATATTATAATTAGCTCTTGTGGGATTCTCTAAGATTAGTTAATATGATGTCATACAGAACATGGCATTTAAAGTGAATTTGCCTTTCTATGTGTAAAACCTTAAAGTGCGACATAAGAACGTAAAATGTAGATTATTAAGTCACTTTAGCTAAACCTGAAAATTAGTATTCACTTTGATAATTAACTATTTAGGACAAAATATACATCCAATGTAAGATGAATAGACATCATCTCTACCCAATGTTAAAAGATCAGCCCGTTTACACTACTTCATATTATAATTCCTGATTTCTATGAATCTCTCTTCTCATATACTCCATATTTAGGTTATTTGGACTGAATTGTAAAAGATATTTCATTAAATTACCTATAGATTCACAGTTATAGTTGTCATCCTGTCGTTTCTGAGCTGTATTGAATGATCCTTCTGGTTTTATGTCTGCATTGCTTACTGCCAAAAGTAAAATGAGGAAATTTATTCTGACTAGTAACATTTTCCATGTACACTTGTAGTTAAGTTCAAAGTCTGTAAAAACCAATATCACCACAAAGGAATTAAAAATAAATTGTAATATAATCCAGATCTTATTTTAAAGCAATTATTTCATTAATACAAAAAAATGTAAAGTCAAATAATTTTGTTGTTGTTCTGCTTAAAATTGTAATATACTGCAAAAGTACAGAAATTTCTACACACACACACACACACACACACACACACACACACACACACACACACACACACACACACACACACACACACACACACACACGTACGAGCTTTTTAAGAGCACTTAGAAATTGTCAATGTTTAAGATTTTATTTTAAAATGTTCTCTTTAGTAAGAATTTCTTGTAAATTCTATTTCACTTCAACTTTTTTCCTCCATCAATCATCTGCATTAGAAAATATTAAAAGTTATAGAAAATTTAATTATTGTTTCAATGACAGCTGGTCATGAATACTATGTAATCATAAGTGTCCTATTTTTTCAAGTGACAAACAAACTATCTAGGATATAAGCAGGTTACCCATAGTAATAGCCTAGAAAGGTTTGTTACTAGATGGATGAATGCTTACACATTCTGGAGAAGAATATCTTATCTGAACTATTTTTGTAGTGTTTAAGACAATAATATACTTTCTTCATATTTTTGTAGTCTGTGACAATACGAAAAATACAGTGCACATTTGCCCATATTGCTTGTGTTAATGATAACTTGAAAACTATTAGCAGTCTTATAGTTTAAAATAAATAAAAACTACTTCAAATAATACAACTATTCTTTAAGCTTAGCTTGTGAATTTATGTTAAAACAAATAAAAGACATACACAAAACTTACAAAATAATCATTTATTGACTCATAAATAAATTGTAATGAGTTAATAAATGAATAATTTGTGAATTTTGTGTATGTCTTCTATTTGTTTTGATTGAAAATAACTTTTACTTTACTTATAAATTTTTATAAGTATTTGAGACTAAAACTGTATTTGAGACAAGCTCCTAACATTTTATTGAGTAGATTACCTTGGGGTATTGAATATAATTAGGTTATTTAAAATAATTATCAGTATCATTTCAAGAAATAATGCGATGTTTCTAGAAAGGTAGAATTGACCAATACTAAAACACTGAGAATAAACAAACTATATAAATGGTAACTGAATGGTAGGAAAACATAAAAGTTCAGTGACATAGCCTGAAACATAGAATATATATTTGTAGGCTTTAAAAGCTAGTGCTGTCTCCCTCCTTTCAATGTCTTCTACAGTCCTTTCGATTTTCTCTTCTCCCGTCTCTCAAAGCTCTAGTTTCCAGAGGCATAACAACCTCGGCTTTAAAAGATCATTTGGTAATTCTCTATTACATTTACTTACTGAACTTCATTTAATAAATTTCCTCATCCAGCTTACATATTTCGTTTTTTTATACACATATATTTTACCAGGCTCTTCATTTGTATAGGCCTATAGGTAAAAATATTTCCATTATGACCATTTTTTAATGTCCCATTTATAGTCTTATTTACTTTTGCAAGAATAAAAGTTGTGCTCAAAAATATCAAGTCTTTAGCAGCTGAGGTAGCCTATAGGCCTATGTATTTTATCAACAAATTTTCTACCTTGTATGTCCTGTAACCATGTCATTTATTTTTATGTTTATAATAGGGTCTACTTGTTAAATGTAAATCCATAAGTTACTTCTAGTAGTTTTATACAACTTCTTATATGTGCAAATTTTATATTTATGTTGTCACTTGTTTTCTTATTTTTTTGTCATGTACCACAAATGCCTAATTTATTTGAGTTTTCAGAAGGATGAAGCTATTTTCTGTAGTTTAGCGTCTAATTTTATTATACAAATATTATTTATTAGCTTTATTCTAATTTTAACTTTTTTGTACAGGCCTTTGGTTTGATGTCCACTCAAGAGTTTTATATCTTGCATCAATTGTTATAGTTCTTTTGGTCCACTGAAATAAATGCTTTTCACATTTATCAACAACTTGTAGCAATAATATAAGATGTAGGGCCTACAGCTTTATTTATCGCTTTCATCCTTTCAAGGAATACCTGTATTGTGGAGGAACTAAGGCTCTTTTTATCTCTCCCATTGCATAAATCAACCAGTCTTCTACTGCAATCTTTCCTTGAATAAACCTCCTACAATTCTGTTTCAATTTCTTTTCCAACATTCATATGATTGTTGCGAAATATTTTGACATGTAATTATTGCAGTTTCTTTTATCGTAGATGAAAAAATATATAATGTTTTTATTAAATCAATTAATACAATTATACAACTAAAGCTGTGAAATACAGGCTGTCGTATGTCACAGAAGAGAATAAATTATCTAACCATCTTGTACATGGGAAATAGACTTTAAGGGAATTCTCAGGACGTTTTCTCGCGGTTTTCTTTTCTATATTTTATTAGATGTATGTATCGAGGTTTTTCAAACAGTTTCTTTGCACCATTTTTATACACCATTTCTGGTGCATCAGAAATTTTCTTTCACCATTTCTATTAATTTCTTACAATTGATTTCTATACAATCTTATTAACATTTATCTTTCAATAATTTAATCCCTGACTTTGGTATTTTACCAAAGTAATGTGAAGTGCCTTGTGCACAAAAACACAGACAGGTACGCAAGCCGCCACGCGGCTGGCTGTACGCTTAGCGGCTTATAACTTGTCCAGACCAAGTCGTCCTGAATCGCATCTAGACAAAAAGTCTCCTAACCTATTCCTAAGCCTCCTATATCAGTCAATCCAGACGAGACTTCGGCCTCACTGTCCTGTTCTACTGTTCGAGCCGAAACCACCTTTGAACCCTTCTTGAAGTTTCTTAACCCTGACCTGACTTGGGAAGCCTTCACAAGCGCCATATGTACGTCTAGTCACAATTTTGACCTCCCGTTTCCAAACCTTCACAGCTTTCCTGATTTCTCCTCCCGAAACCTCCTCATCTTTTCTGACCTCCTCATCTTTCCAGACCTCCTTTATAGCCTACATCACAACAGTCAATCATGGGCAATAGCTGCCAGGTATGTTTAGGAATGTCAATGGCGTAAAATATTTTTAAAAACTATCTTCTTCGTTATATGCAGAGAAATAACTACAAAATGGCTCTAATAACAGAAACATATTTAAATCCCTAAGATAAATTGTCCATACCTAACTTTTAAATTTACCTCACCGATAGGACAGCACGAAGCTGCAGCTGTACGGCTGTGGTAATAGACCCCTCCCCCTACATAAGCACACATAACACACTGAATTGCTTCTGCCCCGCTCAGTCACGCATTCAAGTAAAAACTGTTAAGTTAGAGCTAGATAGTAGTTTGACAACCCTAATGGTTGTGTACAATCCCCCGGGTACAATCGATACTCGGGACTTAAAACTCCTCCTTTAGACCTTAATAGGGTTCTCATCGGAGAGGACTTAAATTCGAAATATACATGCTGGGCCTCCAAGCAAACAAACACAGTGATCAGGACCTTCAACTATAATTGCAAAATACAACACCCATACTACTGGCCTCTTCAGAACCAACACACTACAGTACTCGCTACACTGAAGGCATTCTGAACATAGAACTCACGAATGGACTTGTAGTGTCACCACACCTCCACGTCGATAGAGACGACAACACCCATACTACTGGCCCCTTCAGAACCAACACGCTACAGTACTCACTACACAGAAGGCATTCTGAACATAGAACTCACGAATGGACTTGTAGTGTCACCACACCTCCACGTCGATAGAGACGACAACACCCATACTACTGACCTCTTCAGAACCAACACACTACAGTACTCGCTACACTGAAGGCATTCTGAACATAGAACTCACGAATGGACTTGTAGTGTCACCACACCTCCACGTCGATAGAGAAGACAACACCCATACTACTGACCTCTTCAGAACCAACACACTACAGTACTCGCTACACTGAAGGCATTCTGAACATAGAACTCACGAATGGACTTGTAGTGTCACCACACCTCCACGTCGATAGAGACGACAACACCCATACTACTGACCTCTTCAGAACCAACACACTACAGTACTCGCTACACTGAAGGCATTCTGAACATTGAACTCACGAATGGACTTGTAGTGTCACCACACCTCCACGTCGATAGAGACGACAACACCCATACTACTGGCCCCTTCAGAACCAACACGCTACAGTACTCACTACACAGAAGGCATTCTGAACATAGAACTCACGAATGGACTTGTAGTGTCACCACACCTCCACGTCGATAGAGACGACAACACCCATACTACTGGCCTCTTCAGAACCAACACACTACAGTACTCGCTACACTGAAGGCATTCTGAACATAGAACTCACGAATGGACTTGTAGTGTCACCACACCTCCACGTCGATAGAGACGACAACACCCATACTACTGGCCCCTTCAGAACCAACACACTACAGTACTCGCCACACTGAAGGCATTCTGAACATAGAACTCACGAATGGACTTGTAGTGTCACCACACCTCCACGTCGATAGAGACGACAACACCCATACTACTGGCCCCTTCAGAACCAACACACTACAGTACTCGCCACACTGAAGGCATTCTGAACATAGAACTCACGAATGGACTTGTAGTGTCACCACACCTCCACGTCGATAGAGACGACAACACCCATACTACTGGCCTCTTCAGAACCAACACACTACAGTACTCGCTACACTGAAGCCATTCTGAACATAGAACTCACGAATGGACTTGTAGTGTCACCACACCTCCACGTCGATAGAGAAGACAACACCCATACTACTGACCTCTTCAGAACCAACACACTACAGTACTCGCTACACTGAAGGCATTCTGAACATAGAACTCACGAATGGACTTGTAGTGTCACCACACCTCCACGTCGATAGAGACGACAACACCAAATACTTTGCTGACGACACGGGGGTAGACGCTCAGTCATGGAGACTACGACTCGTAGGAGGCTACAGCACTACCTTACAACGTCGGAATTCTGGCTGAGTCACTGGAGAGTGACAAGGGCCAAGCACTTCTACTCTTGCAAAGCAGGATACACAAACTTACCACACCTTTATAGTTGCTAGGACATCCACTGAGGAGGCCAGGTCCATTACCTGAGAGTTATACTTGACGGAGGCTGACTTGGATTCCTCACATCGGTCACTTTAAAGAAAGCAAGAATCGGACTACCACAGCTTTATCCAATGCTTAATAGAGCGAGTTCTCTCTCGTTAAGGACGGCCATTGCAATGCTTCGCAGTATATTTACATCGCATCTCCCGTCTGGCACTTCACGCACACTACAATTATTCCAAAACATATCTGTCTAAGGCTGAAGCAATTTGAGTACAAAACGGTTTAGGCTGAGGCCTAACTGGTATAATAATACTCTTTTAGAATTTCTTCATTTATAACAGTTTTGAATTGTTATAAAAGTTTTGTATTGTAATATATTACTTCGTTTTTATATGTAAAATGTAAGAAAAATATTTTTGTTGAATAAAAATCCGATTGTTTTGTGAGTCAAGTAAAAAACCGCATTTTTATTCAACAAAAAAATTTTTTCATAAGGGTACACATCATCATGAGAGAAAAGTAATTTTCCATCAAAAGCGTTGGTAAACGCTGGTATAGTGGATTAGGTTGTTAGTTTACAATTCACTTGGCCTAAAAAAAAGGGAAGTATCTGTTTCTACAGCCGTATCCTGGAGGTCCTACACATCGGGTACGGCCTAACCATTAAACGATAGACCCCCTTATAAAAGAACATTTCTCTTAATAAGTAGTTTATTAAAGAAAATACAATGTACAATCACTGTATTAATTTTAAAACACTCTGTGTGAAATATTAGAGAAAGTACAGAAGCTGGTAAATAGAAATAAAATTAAACCTTAACTCATTGTAATAATTATTAGTTTCTGCTCCTATGGAAGTACAATATAGAGACGTTTCGCGAGGCATTAAACAAGTATTATTTATTAATTACATGAATCTAGTTAGAATAAGATATATTTTGTGTTTTTAACACAATCAATTGTAAATCTACGCTCTAAACTTTAAATAATAGGTTTTTTGTTACTCTCTAAATAAACTAAGTTTTATTTAAATTGTTTAGAAAGTTGTAAAAACGCTGCTATCAAGAAGTGATGCCCATTATCCTATTTACGGGCGTTTTGTTGAGCTACCTTGATTGTATTGACCTAGATAGCAAGCAGCATTTTCCGAAGAAAAAACAAATCTTTTCGTAAAAACTCTACTAGGCCAAATATACATTTTGAGTCGAATTTAACAAGTAAAATGAAGATGCAATGTTTTTGTTGCAATTTACAGTTTATGGTAGTTTGGTTGAACACTTGACACTCATCCGGCGGACGTATCGAATTGTTCAGTCGGTTGGCTACTCTCCTTATTCCTTAGTTCAATCTTATTATTTTTTAAAGTTACTACATTTGAAGGCATTTTAAATATTGTCTTATTCTGATCCCTGACTATTCCATTCGTTATCGCTATCACCCTCCTTCCTTGGAGGTTTCTCTTTGTGATAGTTTGGTCCAGTGTCACTCTCAAGTGCGTATTAGCTACTCCCAAGTTCCTATATTTCTCGTAACTGCAAATGCGTCTACCGTCCTCCAAAACAAACTCTTATACCACTCCTATGCTAATGTTTTCTTTCTTCTTTATTCAGAGATACGAGAAAAATTATGAAAACTCTCTCTCACGCCCCGAAAGTTTAAAGTTTTGGAAAAATGTAATTCCCCCCAAACGTGGTGCTAATAGTGCTGGTAAAAATGCACATTGCCCATCCCCAATACAATACATATAAAATGAATTAAACACAATTCCTGAAGCTATATTGACAATTATTGTTTGTTATTCCCACGGAAGGTTAGTTTTATATACCTATGAAGTATCCAGTCAGGATAGATTTGGTTGTAATTTTATACGTTTAACCAAATGTACACATGTAAGGCTAGAATAGAGATCACGTGATGAAGTATTACTCCGCGGAAGTAGACGTTTAATTAGGTAATGTTGCATAAAATTACAACCAAATATTCTGACTGGACACCTTACAGGTATATTTTAATATAGGTATATATTGTTGCATAAAATTACAACTAAATCTATCGTAACTGGATACTTTATAGGTAGGCCTATATTTAAATATCTGTTTACGTAGTACGGTGCTTCGTTGATACGCGGACGTAGTACTTCTTACTACTCCGAAATGAATTTTTTACCCAACTTTAATTTCATAAAAATTTTATTTATTTCCCTGAGCGTGAGTTTTCATTTTTTCGTGTCCCTGATGAGTTTCTGCGTCCCCCGGTATAATATTTTCCCCTATCGAACACGCGGGAACGGGAAATAAATACCTGAAATTTTACACGGACATTCTAAGCGTGCCTGGTTTTCAGATAGGCCTATTTTTACTTATAAATTCCGTCAGGGAACCGCCCCTCTGGCCTTGAAAACTCCCTTAACGGTAGGTTTATAAACTATAGTTTGATATATTTATTGGGATTTAATTTCAAGTACAAATTAAATCAATACAAATATTCGTCAACCCCGTACGACGGACGTGTACTCTGCTAGTACCTAATAGAAATATGTATATTTATATAATGCATATGTCAGAATAACAAACAATATTATGTAATAAAATAGAAAACGAATTTCATTACAATTTTCCATTTTCCTTTGTATATATAGTGTGTGACTATTATTTTTGTTTGATACTATTTATACGCTTTCTTTTTTTCGTCGCGTGCATTGTATTGTAGTTTCTTTTGGCTTTCCTTTCGTATTGTCCATTTGCGAAGCAAGATTCGATACCGTTAATAAAATTTATTTATTATTTTTTCTTTTCATTCATTTTAATCCTGTAGCATTGTTTACGATATTGTGTGGTAACCATGATAATAATATAACGTTGTTCAATGGAGGTTTCGACGACAATCAGATGAGGGCAAAGGAAAAATTCATATACCTCTTAATAAATTTTTAAAATTGTTCTTTGTTGATTTAAGTAGGGATTGACTTTAAAAAAAATGTATATTTCTTGTTTTAAATGTAAATTGAAAATATAAGTTACAATTATCGGGCTATAAACGTATCCCGTACTTTACAAGTGCTCTCCTTTTCCATGTAATTCTTCAGGAATTAACGTACTTTTTTTATTCTACGTTACTATACTACACTTATATTAATAACTATAAAGAATCTGGTTAGGATAGGTTAGGGTATGTAACGAAAAATAATAAATTTTCTAACGTAAGTGGTTAGTGAATTGAATTGTTACCCTTAGAAAACCTGTTATTTTTTGTAACCCAAAACTATCCTAACCAGATACTTTGTTTCTATATTGTTGAATACAGTAGCAATATATTAATTAAATACATTATAAAATAGTGTTATATTTTATAAAGAACCCCTCTACCTATATAGTTAGTGTATTGATAAATAGAGGTTTTATATACTTTTTTTTAAAATTTCAACCAGTAGGTATGATTTGTGACAGTTAAAATAACTTGTTCATCCTTTGTAAGTAAGTATGTAAAAACGAAAAACTGTCAGTGATGATACAATCTTTTTAGAGTATTATAAAAACCATTAAAAATAAGTCTTCTCTTTCGATTGTGAGATTTTTCATTGAATTGGTATTACTACAGTTTTATTACAGTTTTCCTGTTAGATATCAAGGTTACTCTTCAGATGTTTTATTACTCCGGGTACGTCTGTTACTAACCTGGTTTTAGGGAGCTAAAGTTGGAAAACTTGTTTATTGTGTTTTAAAAATAAATATTTAGCGTCGGATAAACCAATAACGTGAAATACTATTAGTAAAATCTGGGGAAGTGTAAGAAGCCTACATTTATAAAAAAGGAGAAATGGTTTTTATTATACAAGATCAGTTTTTGTGATTGCTACAAGCTATTTATAAACTACAAGGGACATTAAACACAAAACGTTAAGTGTTTTCCTGATAAAATATTTTAGTATCGTTATATATAAGTTTAAGAAAATAGGCCCTGTATTATATATTTTTGAAGAATGACAATTGTTTACAGGTTGAAAGAGTATGATAAACATTTACATAATTAAATTTATTATATTTAATCTTAAATAGGATGAACAAAATAATATTGTGTATTATCGGAATTTTAATACGACTTGGCCTTTACATTTTTCAATACAAGAATTTCTCTTTTAATATGTTAAAAGTAATAGGTTATTTTGGCTGTTGTAAGAGCTTTTTCTGTGACGGTCAATCCATATGATTTTACTCAAATTTTCTGCACATTAACAAACGTCAAGTAAATGCATAGACAACTATAATCTCGTCACACATCTTGATAAGATTTTATCACATTAATTTATTTCCAAACTGAAAACTGCTTCTTTGACAACCTAAATCCATATATAGAAAAAAGAAACTATAGTTGGAATTAAAATTTGAACCAGGTGTGCGTCTATGGTAAACTAAATGTAAGTATTTTCCTAATCTCGAGGACGGTACAGCAAGTGAATGGTTGATAGGATCAGCTGACCTGCTTTGGTCAGTCGAACAGCATTGTTCTTTGTGAAACGAAAAACAGATTATTAATACTGATTGTAGAAGGATCGAAGTTCCGGCCTAACTGTTTTCTAGCAAACTGCGAGAATTCTTAAAATCCCATAAAGCCAGTGCTGTTGCTTACTTTAGAATATAGCATTACTAAGTGACCTGAATTAACGTATTGTCGTAATCACCATACATTAAAAACATGATCTAACGACAATGTTATACATTATGCATAAATAAAGGGGTTTCATAGTTGAAGGGATTTCTAATAACTTTAAAGACATATTTCCATTCTTCAAGTTGATATTATTGCACAGATATACTACTACGATATTTCATCATCTTAAGAGTGGGCTAGGAGTATATAGGCCATATGTGACTGTGAGTCGAATCCATTTAGTATCACCCAGCACTTCCACTTTCGCTGTCTTCATTCTCCACTCTATTGTACTTTATATCTTCTATTGTTCTCCTACAGATCTTCTTCAGTCCATCAAGTTTGCTGAAGATGTTTAGGCCACGTTGTGGCAGCTCTCATTACAAACAATAATAAAACCACTGCTCAGCTACTACACAAAATTAATTTAAGTAATCGATCTACTACATAACTTTAAACGTAAACATGTATGTGAAGTGTAACTACTACTGACCACCAGTTTGTTTACATTTCTTAAAGAGAAAATTGTTTTGTTTCACACAAGGTCCTTCACTACAACTTAGTTTATTCCAAAAGTCCCTCTTCTTTGTTTCCTAATTGTGTCATATATTAAAGTTTTAGTTTCTTCCTCTACTCCTACTCGCTGTTCCTTCCGGTGTATTACTTGCTAGTTTCTTCACTGCCGGAACAAGTTTATCTTCTTCTTTAAGTCGTCCTTCACTACTCTTCGGTCCAAAGTGATTTATCTCCTTATTCGCTCTTTTAACTATTCTTCTCTCAATCGACGTTTGAGCCATTTTTTACTTGACTTAATCTTAGAGTGACAAATATTCTACTAATATCTTCCTTTACTCTACTTAAGGTTTTGTATTATGAAATATTTCTTTATTTATTAAGTTCTTTTCTTAAAACACATTTTTTACCTTCTGAATACAAGGTTTATAGCCACAAAAATTAGTAGTTTCAGGAACGTATGGTAGTGATGCCATGACCCTCCCCCCTGTATCCCTTAATGCTATAGCCTATATTCCAATTCTTCTAAGGCTATAATATCATACTCCCTCATAGCAACTACAAAGAAATCTTCATAAATTCTCGATATAGACATAGGATTGCACGGTACGATCTTACTTCTTGTCTCTTTTAAAAGATCTTACTTTTTCTTTAAAAATAAATTTACTGTTCATACTTTCTATTGTGCATTCTCATATTTGCCTGACACCATTTTATAATTTGTTCTTTATCATTTGCTCGTCTTTTAACGAGATCAAGATTGCAAAACTGCAATTGGGGTTACACAAGTTATAAATGCTTATAGAAGTTATTCGGTGAACAGTGGCGGGATTTTTTAACAATAGGCCTATACCATAATAAATTTTTTATCATAATACTACGTTTTATTCCAGATCCTTTACTCAAATTAAGTTCCTTCCTCTATATTATGACCATCCTTCTAAAGTGCCCTTAGCTTAACACAAAAACAAATCATTCTTGAATTCATACTTGGCGGTAGAGTTACTAAAGCATACACTCGCTTAGATGGATTTCATCAGAGTTTAATACCACGAAGATGTTTAGGTTTTGGGACATCAACCAGAGTGTATGGAAAAGAAGCACCATACATATAACAAGAGGTGCAGTTAGTGAAAAGGTGTTTGACAGAAAAATTTCCGTTTTTCTGAAGGCAAAATTAATAAAATTTGATGTTGTGCCTATTTATTAACAAACACGAAAAAATGTAATGGTTAAACAAACTAAATACACGCAGATTATAAAATGGAGAGAAGAAGATGTATTACCAGGATCAGGGAAAATAAGTGCAAAATTATTCGTCAAACTATGAATAAATAGATAGCTTCAAAGACACTTGTGAGTTGTAATGAAACAACGAAAACAACAAATGTCAAAGAAAATAATTAAATAAAGTAAGAGGTTTTCCTAAAGAATTTTGGAAAAATAAAGTTATGAACAGTAATAAATATTAAAATGTAAATACTTGGCCAAAGTAGTTCTTATTTCTTAAAGTGGAAACTTCTTTGGGTGCCCCACACATTTATTTACTGGGAGAAAAATCCAGACTACGTCATCAGAGATCTGAGCGCGTTAGATTTAGCTTACAATAAATTGTAAGATATGATTTCGTACAACAGCTGTATGTATGTGGGTAACAGCTGTTTTAACACGTTATTTTATTAATTGTAAAAGTTAAAATGTTATAATTCAATATCTTTATGGGGTAATAAATTCTGAATATACTCATCTCCATTTCTGTTGCTATTATTTCTATATAAATCTTCTATTTAAGTTTTGAAAATGGAGTTATTCCGAAACACGTCAACAGAGGAATATACTGTAACGTTAGGAAAGGCAGAAAACTGTACTCAGATACATATATTATTAAAGAGACTCTATTAATTTATATATCAATAAATATAATGAATCCAATATTATGATATTTAGTTATATATTTTTATTCAAATAATTGAAGTGAAAACTTCTTCAGACGAGTCTGACACATTGTTCATTCAAGTTTTTACTTCTTTCAGTCAATTCCATGGCTTATCCATTTTACTACTAAATGAGAACAGCCGTTTCGAGAGATTTGTCTTATTATCAATTCGGAGCGAAACTGACGTGTTGGTCATTTACGTATACGGTGAAAGGGGGAAAATATATTTGGCAATTCTGAAGGAGTTTTGGGATTATTCATGTTGTGTGTGTGTGTGTGTGTGTGTGTGTGTGTGTGAGTGAGTGTATGTGTGTGTGGTGTGTGTGAGTGTATGTGTGTGTGTGTGTGTTACATACACCATATGGGTGTGAGTATTGGGTGAAATTTTAAATGCTTGTATATTTCGTGTGTTTTTGTTGTTTGAAGACTGTTATTTTTGTTAAGTTTGTTCTTTGTGCACGAATAAGAGATTTCACAAAGCTGAACAGTTCGAATATACAAACATTTCAAATTAAACCCAAGACGCATAATAAAAACCCGATTCATTATAACACACACACACACACACACAAACACACACACACACATACACACACACACACACACACACACACACACACACACACGTTTTATTGCCACCATTATCCCCAAAACTGCTTCAATATAAATAATTTCAATTTCCCAACCCCTATCCTTAAATAGCGAGAGGTCAGATCCGAGTTTGTAATGGGGTATATTTCCTGAAACGGCTATCCTCATATAGACAAAATGTATGGTGACAATCTAGTAGCTTAAGTTGAAGATGAAAACCAATAATATTATATAAATAGTTTTTTTGCAGACTTCTGCAGAGGAGGAAACGTTGGGTGTTTTCTGTGGATCCTCATTTTAGATTTGGACATTAATGAAAATACTGCGAAACATTATTTTATTCATTTAAATTAAAATTGATAGAATGAAATGTCAGATATGTGTCGGCATGGGTGGATTTAAGGGGAAGGGGTAAAGAGGGAAATTCCCTTCCAACTTTCTGAACAAGTATATTATTTTTTTATAATCAAAAGCTTACAATGAACTCATTAAAATACTACAAGAATAATAACAGTGCTGACAAGAAATATACTCGGTAGTATCAGTGGTTATATTGATCTATGCGAGATATTTTCTAAATATTATTGTAAGTTCAAAGAAAAATATGAAATTTAATTTTAATCTTACAAGTCATGATGTTCAAAATGAAATTTTAGGAATGGTTTCAGTCGAAGTGTGGTATTCAACGTTGTTTCTCCTAGAAACAAAATAGGTTTTTTTTTTAACTTATGAGTGCAAAATTCGATTAAAATTTAAATGTTTAGAGTTTTGCATAGCTATATGTCTAAAATTCCCCGATTTGCGTTCTATGAGAAACATATCGTTGAATACTATAACCTAACTTACCAATAAAAAAAGTAGTTTAAAACATGTATTCCATAATGTACGTTTTTGGATGTTCAATGTCAACAAGCTTTTAAATGTTCTTTTTTTGGGGGGGAGGCGTAACCCTGGACCCCATTTGATACCTCCCAGGGCAATCTTGTGGCCCCCCAGGACAAAACTCGTAACTCTGGTCATATTTGTAGAGTTTAAACATATTACATATTCAATCACTAGTAAATGTATTGAATAGCCAATTACCATCGATAGGTATTTTCAGAATTTAGTTGAATGGATGTGTTTGATAGCACCTATAGTTTTAGTTTCTGCAAATTTAACCAGCTATATTTCTGTACTGAAATGCTAGTCACCAGGACGTCCTTTTCTATATAAGGAGCTAGCAGTCATTAAACACGTCATTTCCGTAAGGTTTTCCAATTTGCTGACCACGTAAAGTAGTGAAAGCTTTATTTAAACAGGAAAATATTATTGTAATTTACCTGACGGAAGTATTCAGCTTTATGATTGACAATATCCTTTAATTGTCTCCATAACATGGAGCATCAGTGAATAAATTCATCATCTATAAATAATATTCGTTTTCATTTATTTAATAATCTAACTCTAAGAAATATGACTAAAAACGACAGAAACTTTGACTGAATAGATATATGTATAGCTTTTAGAAAACCTATATATATATTATGTTTAATGTTTAAATTTTTAGAATTGAATGCATTTAAAAATCCTGTTACAGGTAATGACTATATTTATAGGTAATAGTGTTCGAATTTTTCACTTTCACACATGTTACTAAAAAATACGTTGCAAACAAAAAACATGTGATTTTAGGCGTCGCAAAACATTAACACTAGTTGAGATGTTATATAAGTTGAACACAAACCTCACTTTACAAAAGTAATTATGTAAGAAAGAATTTCCTAAGTATAACTACCCTTACATTGCACCAATATACATGGAGGCCTACATGAATAGCATATAGCTACAAAGTATCTGTTCAGGAGAGATTTGGTTATAAAGAAGATTTTAGCGTGAATTTATGTACCGTAAAATTTAGTATTTGCAAAGTGAAATACAGTACGATTTTATAAAATTTCATAGTGTCGACGTAGCAGTGCAGAAAGTGTAAGCCCTACAATCTTTCTGTTTATCATGTTACATTTGGCAGTCGATTAGTAAGCTATAACTAGTCTCTGCTGCAAACGTAAGTCGTCCTGTTTTGAATCATTTCCCGATTACAGTATTATCCTTAGTACAGTTACTATTTCAATTCCTTATATTACCTCACACACTCCTGATATATATCTTGTACAAATTTTATAATGTTAATAAAATAATGTTTTAAACATCCAATCAGGTTCACATACATTAATACAGTTAATACGTTAATACAGTTATTTCAGATATTTATTCATTTATTAAATTATAAAACGTTGGGGTGTCTAAGGTCCAATTCGAACTGAGTATCTTCATGTTCGAAGTCAAGCGCTTTGGCACTGAGCCAAGTTTCCCATAGTTAGAATTGCACTTTTCAAAGATTTAGTATGCATTTTTCTTTCGCCACCATCTGGTTGTCGTCGAAACCTCCATTGTGCAATTTTAAAATGTTGCCATGGTTACCACACAATATTATAAATAAGTATGTAGGATTAAAAATGAATATATTAAACAAACTATCTAGATTAAGGGTTCGAACCTTGCTTCAGAAACGGACAGTACGAAAGGAAAGCGAAAAGAAACTATAACGCAATGCAAGCGACGAAAAAAAGAAAATAAATATAAATAAAATAAATATAACAAAAAAATTATAGTTTAACACAATAAAATGAAAGGTAAATGGAAAATTTCAAGGAAATTGGCTTTCTAATTAACCACTTAATATTGTTATTCTGACGTATGTAGACCTATATAAATATTTACATTAATTGTAAATATAAAATAAAAAGAAACTGAATTATTTTTTGTTGACTTAAGTAGGAATTGACTTATATATATATATATATATTACTTGTTTTTCTTTAATCGAATCTTATCCTAAACTTGTGGGTATATAGTAATGTGTGTGAATATTATTGTAATAAAGACAACATTTATTTTATACGGTTTTTTGTGAGTTGATACTTCATTGAGGTTATGTTTCATTGTTGCAAATTCTAAGTAGTAACATTTTGTAATGTGATACAGAATTGAACAATACATTGATCTAGTGTGAAATGCGTCTCCTGAAAAATAACAGTAAGTAGTGGTTTTGACAATTGATATCAATAATAACATTTTAAAAAGCCTTAAGATAAAGGCCTACAACACAGAGACTGCAACTTAAAATCAGTCTCTTAAAATATTTCTAGTTTAAAAAGAATGTTTGAGTAACATAAGGAAAAATCTTAATTTTTCGAATAATGTTTGGTGAAGTAGTACCAAAACTAATTTATTATCTCCCATAAAAATAAGTCGATAGGCTATATTACAAATTACATTCTATTACAAATTACATTCTATTACAAATTACATTCTATTACAAAATGATTTTAAACCAAAGTGAAATTTGTAGCTTATTGAATAAATCAGCGTAATTAATATTAATGCAGTATTTTTAAGATGAAACACTTGGAGAAAACCACTAGCTTTATTGAGATATCCCAACAGATACGTTAGGTGATACTTTTAATTTTGAAGCATTGAACAATGCTTAAAACTAAAGCAGAACAAGCTACTGAAAAATATCAGTAAGTCAGTTTTAAGCGAGTATTTAGACTAGTAGCGCATTAGTAGTGACTTATTGAAAAGTCACGGGATTAACAAGTTTAATTTTTAGGAATTATTCTTAAATGGGAAACGAAGTAAGGGTTCTCACTATATTAGACAACAATTTTCAAATAATATAATGTTTTTCAAGATCTAAAGATTTCATTGACGAGATTTGTAATACTTCATGAAAGCTCCTACTACATTTACACTGAAGAAACGTCCACTTTTACACTAATTTTAAGCTCTTAGGAACAGCAGGTTTTAAGTGTTTAGAAAAAAAACGTTATAACGGTTTTATCTGTTTCTTTAAACCAATATTCATTTGTAGAAGCAAATCCTTGATATTCTGCAGCCATATTACCAAAGCCCCACAAACAGCAAGTTGATATTGTAGAATCTAATCCTTGATATTCTGCAGCCATATTACCAAAGCCCCACAAACAGCAAGTTGATATTGTAGAAGCTAAACATTGATATTCTGCAGCCATATTACCAAAGCCCCACAAACAGCAAGTTGATATTGTAGAATCTAATCCTTGATATTCTGCAGCCATATTACCAAAGCCCCACAAACAGCAAGTTGATATTGTAGAAGCTAAACATTGATATTCTGCAGCCATATTACCAAAGCCCCACAAACAGCAAGTTGATATTGTAGAAGCTAATCATTGATATTCTGCAGCCATATTACCAAAGCCCCACAAACAGCAAGTTGATATTGTAGAAGCTAATCCTTGATATTCTGCAGCCATATTACCAAAGCCCCACAAACAGCAAGTTGATATTGTAGAAGCTAATCATTGATATTCTGCAGCCATATTACCAAAGCCCCACAAACAGCAAACAGCAAGTTGATATTGTAGAAGCTAATCATTGATATTCTGCAGCCATATTACCAAAGCCCCACAAACAGCAAGTTGATATTGTAGAAGCTAATCATTGATATTCTGCAGCCATATTACCAAAGCCACACAAACAGCAAGTTGATATTGTAGAAGCTAATCATTGATATTCTGCAACCATATTACCAAAGCCCCACAAACAGCAAGTTGATATTGTAGAAGCTAAACATTGATATTCTGCAGCCATATTACCAAAGCCCCACAAACAGCAAGTTGATATTGTAGAAGCTAATCATTGATATTCTGCAGCCATATTACCAAAGCCCCACAAAAAGCAAGTTGATATTGTAGAAGCTAAACATTGATATTCTGCAGCCATATTACCAAAGCCCCACAAACAGCAAGTTGATATTGTAGAAGCTAATCATTGATATTCTGCAGCCATATTACCAAAGCCCCACAAACAGCAAGTTGATATTGTAGAAGCTAATCATTGATATTCTGCAGCCATATTACCAAAGCCCCACAAACAGCAAGTTGATATTGTAGAAGCTAATCATTGATATTCTGCAGCCATATTACCAAAGCCCCACAAACAGCAAACAGCAAGTTGATATTGTAGAAGCTAATCATTGATATTCTGCAGCCATATTACCAAAGCCCCACAAACAGCAAACAGCAAGTTGATATTGTAGAAGCTAAACATTGATATTCTGCAGCCATATTACCAAAGCCCCACAAACAGCAAGTTGATATTGTAGAAGCTAATCATTGATATTCTGCAGCCATATTACCAAAGCCCCACAAAAAGCAAGTTGATATTGTAGAAGCTAAACATTGATATTCTGCAGCCATATTACCAAAGCCCCACAAACAGCAAGTTGATATTGTAGAAGCTAATCATTGATATTCTGCAGCCATATTACCAAAGCCCCACAAACAGCAAGTTGATATTGTAGAAGCTAAACATTGATATTCTGCAGCCATATTACCAAAGCCCCACAAACAGCAAGTTGATATTGTAGAAGCTAATCATTGATATTCTGCAGCCATATTACCAAAGCCCCACAAACAGCAAGTTGATTGTTTGTTAACTTTGAGAAATATTTGATTTATACATAGTTTCATTTTAGTTTGGACTATTCTTTGATATTCCCCAAATGTATTATTTTAATCTTCAAATAACCTTTTCTTTTTGTTCGTTAAATTCTTTTCTCTATTTTGTCTATACTATACGTCTGTCCAAATTTAAATTATTATAGCCTAGCATGTATATATGAATACATAAAAATTTTGTTGCTATAAATAAACCTTTTTTTTACTATAATATTTATTTGTCTCTTACAAACATCTATGGTTAGTGGATTTCGTTAAAAATTAGAAACTCAATTTTTACAAAAACGATAAGCTAGGAGTTTGCAATTTCGAATATGGTTTTATTGATGACTATTGCAAATATGGTTTTATTGATGACTATTGATGGTAATATTGCAAAAAGTACTATTTTATCTTACAATTTGGGTGCAAAAGGTATTAAATAAATTTGTTACTAATTTGAATCAAATCCAGATAAAAGTAATCAAATTTTCGTCTAGTTTTCGATGTGAAACTGAGCTAAAATTTCGTTATAGAATAACATATATCTATAAAAATATTTTAGTTATTTAAATATTTTTATTGTTATTTGTGAATGTAATTAATTGTATCTTATATATAATTTTTGTGGACATTATTAAAATACATACTCCTAGGTTTTATTGAATTATAACACGTTTTTAATAAGACTTTTACTACGTCTAACATTTAATTCTGATGTAAAACTTTCGAATAAAATTAACTACTACTTAGTAGAATGTGTTTTAAAATAAAAGGAACTTTCACAAGACAGTGGATGAAATTATACTTACATCTATTCCTTTTGAAAATAAAAAGTAAATAAACGATCAGACAATAACGCACAAGACACAATATCACAAGGCCTACTCCGCAGCTACTGTATCACAACACTGCCATACAGATCTCAGGCAGATCAGATATCTTGTCCCCCTTCCTTTCTTCCAATCCCCTCTATTGGTGTAAGTAAAATAAATATTATAAAGAGGAAGTAAGCTTTGTAATAAGGTGCGTTGAAGTTATATAATTTCACTTAATCTGGATATAAAAAAGTACTTTATACTTTACTCAACTTTATTGGCTGTAACTTTACTTTATTGTAACTTGAATATAAAATATCTTTGGTTCAGGCACTTCTGTGACTACCATATTTAACCGTAAAAGAATTATAGATTTTATCGCCAAAATAGCCATGATTAAAGCTAGTAATATTGAAAAAAATTAATCGAAATCGTACGTTGATTCTATTGGATGTCAATACAAAATACTTACGGTGTTTACTTAACTTTAACTTGACTTTATAACTGATTATATTTCTTTTAATAATTTATTGAAAAAATACGACAAAAATTACCTTCAAAATTTTATTCAGCACAGATACAACAACAAAAATATTCAAAAAAGAATGTCAGACAGAATCGTAGAACTTTTCTATGGATTGATACTTGTAAAATATTTATTTTAGGTAATCAAATAGTCAAATTTTGCAAATCTACACATCTAGATTATACAAATCTAACGGTGAGTTTGTGTGTGTGTGAGTGTGTATGAGTGTGTGTTTGTGTGTATGTGGGGTGTGTGTGTATGTGTGTGTGTGTGTGTGTGTGTGTGTGTGTGTGTGTGTGTGTGTGTGTGTGTGTGTGTGTGTGTGTGGTGTTATGTGTGTGTGTGTGTGTGTGTGTGTGTGTGTGTGTGTGGTGTGATGTGTGTGTGTGTGTGTGTGTGTGTGTGTGTGTGTGTGTGTGTGTGTGTGTGTGTGTGTGTGTGTGTGTGTGTGGTGATGTGTGTGTGTGTGTGTGTGTGTGTGTGTGTGTGTGTGTGTGTCTGTGTGTGTGTGTGTGTGTGTGTGTGTGTGTGTGTGTGTGTGTGTGTGTGTGTGAGTGATTTTGTGTTTATTTAAATCATATTGTTTGCTTGTTTTAAGTAATTTGATTTTTTAAGATATATATATATATATAATTTAGTTGATATTACGGAACAGTGGAGTTAGTTTATACGTTTGTGTAGTTGTAGTTTATGATGAAAAGTTGGTTGAGTGTTGTGGCTTGCAAGTGCCATGACTCTGTTTAGTATACGTAGAAGCAGAGGCAAGATTGTTTCCTTTCCTTTATTTATTTAGCGGAAAATTTGGAGAATTTAAAACCGCGACATCTAAGGCTTCAGAAACATGAAAACAAATCTTTAAATTTTTTATTTACACCTTTAGATCAATTATTTCATTTTGAATAATAATTTTTCAGTGAGATTTATGTTTACAAATCGGGCAAAATATATAACAAATCCCATCAAGTCCTTTCACCCGAAGGTCCCACTATAGACACCTTCTTCAAGCTAATATTGACAAATATTTGTTATAGAAAATAGTAACATATACGCCGCTATCATATTATTTCCGATATCAAACTCTGCTTACAAAAATTTGCTTTTTCTTTCAGAAACCCGATTTATCGACCTAATTTAACATTTGGCTAATAATAATGTTGGCAAAAAAACAGGTAATTTCATTGTTAAAAAACTATGAAGACTAAAAACGTAAAGCGAAAGTAAATTAAAATTAAGAAATTAAAACAAAAAAACTAAAAAATATAAACGAAGAAAGCTAATAGAGAAAACAAAAGTGTAGAGATACAACCACATTGAAATTATAAATTAACAACTAACACTTAATATTAAACTATATGATATTAGTAGTGAGAAATTATCTTTTTTTAATAAAAAAAATGTATTTTATAGGAATAAAAAGAAAATAAGACAATTAAAATTTTGTTACATTAAATTTACATAATTAGAAATAAAAAAGGCTACGAAGGAGAGTTAGGAAACACAATAAAAATAACAAAAGGTAGTTTTCGTGGTAACAATAATTGCAAAGTCCGAATAGAGATTTCGCATGGTTTTTATTGTATAAAATATATTTTTCAATTTGTCTTTAAATTGACAGCTTGCTCCTTAACCAAGTCTTTTTCCGAATCAAGCTCGACTAATTCTTTAACTACATATTCAGTTCAGTTATAGTTATTAAATAGATTAACATAAATAAATGAAACCTCTCAACCACAAATAACTTTCTTCTTTTATTTAAAACCTTATGTACATTTCGATTGCATAGCAATCATCCTCAGAAATAATGAAATAATGTAATTTACCATTGTAAATTACCTCTGAGAATGATTGCTATGCAATCGAAATGTAAATAAGAATGTAAATAAAAGAAGAAAGTTATTTGTGGCTGAGAGGTTTCATTTATTTATGTTAAACATTACGCCACAGTTGTTTTGTACAGTTATTATTAAATCGATACCTAACCTAACCTAACTATGTAATTCAATTATCTAACTCTCAAATACGATTTCTTACAGTGAAAATATTTAGCTACGAATTCATAAATTTTCTTATCAATTAACTAATTTTAAATTATATCAGCTCCGCCAATCACATCTCGTGAATAGTTTGTTTACCACTCTAAATACTACGGCATTCGAAATAGGGAGTATTAAATAACTGGCTGTCCGTCATAAATTAATTTATTTGCTTGCAATAGTTATCAGTTAGGTACAATTCCTAATAAACCAATACAATAATTTGAAGTATTTCACGGCTAAAGGATTACTGACAAAGGGAAGCGAACTTCTTGTGGAAGTATTTCACGGCTAAAGGATTACTGACAAAGGGAAGCGAACTTCTTGTGGAAGTATTTCACGGATAAAGGATTACTGACAAAGGGAAGCGAACTTCTTGTGGAAGTATTTCACGGCTAAAGGATTACTGACAAAGGGAAGCGAACTTCTTGTGGAAGTATTTCACGGCTAAAGGATTACTGACAAAGGGAAGCGAACTTCTTGTGGAAGTATTTCACGGCTAAAGGATTACTGACAAAGGGAAGCGAACTTCTTGTGGAAGTATTTCACGGATAAAGGATTACTGACAAAGGGAAGGGAACTTCTTGTGGAAGTATTTCACGGCTAAAGGATTACTGACAATGGGAAGCGAATTTCTGTGGAATTTTATTTTTAAAGAAATAAACAATATTTTTCTTCAAAACCTTTGTTTACTTTTAAAAAAAAAATGCAATCAGCGTGAGGGATCAGTATCGAGCTTGAAGGTTTTTAAGAAAATATTTCAAACCCAATTTTGTTCGAATTGTTCAAAACTAAAACATTTCGAGCACAACTTTAATAAAATTTCTCCTCTTTAACTTAAAGCTTGTGAAAATGTTTGAAGTGAAATCTTGTTAGTTGCATTGAAATCTTTTCTTATCACTTTTTAGGATAGAAAAAGTACTAGGTTCGCATTATAACTGGTCAGACCAAATGCGGCTGTATATAGAGATATAAGCATTATAACTGGTCAGACCAAATGCGGCTGTATATAGAGATATAAGCATTATAACTGGTCAGACCAAATGCGGCTGTATATAGAGATATAAGCATTATAACTGGTCAGACCAAATGCGGCTGTATATAGAGATATAAGCATTATAACTGGTCAGACCAGATGCGGCTGTATATAGAGATATAAGCATTATAACTGGTCAGACCAGATGCGGCTGTATATAGAGATATAAGCATTATAACTGGTCAGACCAAATGCGGCTGTATATAGAGATATAAGCATTATAACTGTCAGACCAAATGCGGCTGTATATAGAGATATAAGCATTATAACTGGTCAGACCAGATGCGGCTGTATATAGAGATATAAGCATTATAACTGGTCAGACCAAATGCGGCTGTATATAGAGATATAAGCATTATAACTGGTCAGACCAAATGCGGCTGTATATAGAGATATAAGCATTATAACTGGTCAGACCAAATGCGGCTGTATATAGAGATATAAGCATTATAACTGGTTAGACCAAATGCGGCTGTATATAGAGATATAAGCATTATAACTGGTCAGACCAAATGCGGCTGTATATAGAGATATAAGCATTATAACTGGTCAGACCAAATGCGGCTGTATATAGAGATATAAGCATTATAACTGGTCAGACCAAATGCGGCTGTATATAGAGATATAAGCATTATAACTGGTTAGACCAAATGCGGCTGTATATAGAGATACAAGCATTATAACTGGTTAGACCAAATGCGGCTGTATATAGAGATATAAGCATTATAACTGGTCAGACCAAATGCGGCTGTATATAGAGATATAAGCATTATAACTGGTTAGACCAAATGCGGCTGTATATAGAGATATAAGCATTATAACTGGTCAGACCAAATGCGGCTGTATATAGAGATATAAGCATTATAACTGGTCAGACCAAATGCGGCTGTATATAGAGATATAAGCATTATAACTGGTCAGACCCGATGCGGCTGTATATAGAGATATAAGCATTATAACTGGTCAGACCAAATGCGGCTGTATATAGAGATATAAGCATTATAACTGGTCAGACCAAATGCCGCTGTATATAGAGATATAAGCATTATAACTGGTCAGACCAGATGCGGCTGTATATAGAGATATAAGCATTATAACTGGTCAGACCAAATGCGGCTGTATATAGAGATATAAGCATTAAATTAAGCGATAACCCCTTGTCGTTAATTTCTGTGTAGATTATTAAGTGTTATTATTCAATATTAATTATCAGTTAATGAAAATATTAATTAATATATTTCAATAAATCTAACGAAATATAATCAAACCGAATAATATTCCAGCATTACATTTACTTTAAAAGCAAAAGTTAAACCGTAGAATTTTGAGAAATAATTTAAAGGTAGTAATAATAATTACTAAGTTTAGATATTTATAGAAATATTACTTCCCATTTATTTATTAACTTCAAGTTGTACGTTGAACGCCTGCGGAGCGGCATAGCGATAACCCGCATCATTTGAAGTAGCCCCAATAATAATAATTTATTCATAATGAATTTATAATCTACTTGTTTTCATTCTAAGTAAAGGACCTTTTTTTAAGTAAATATCTATAGCCGAGGTAGACACCGTTTTAGATCCAAGTTAAATTTGTTTACTATAAATAAGGCCTACGTATGCCGATATTATTAACAATTTTATGTAACTTTTCATTTCTTTCATCTAGTCATACAATTGCTACTTTTTTTAATTTAAAAAACGCGTTGAAATCATGAATTGCATTATCAACCCATTTTAAATGAAACATCGTGGAAAAGTCAATGAAAATCAAATTATGTATAAAAGTATTGTTTACATTCCATCATTGTTCACAGAAAAAGATTTTTGTTAAAAATTTAATCAACGTTTCTGTAAACTCGGTCAGAAATTTTTTTGCGAAATAAAAAGTTAGAATGGAGGTCACTGAAGCGTTGAGCGAGGCCGCTTTATTGAAGCGCGCGAGAAACACATTATGGACAATTGTTAATGTTTTGCTTGAAATGCAACAAAATTATATTACTGAAAGATTGAAATGAAAAGTGTAACATTTCCCAAAACTTTTTTAGGAGATTATTCATAGATTTATTCTTGACTTTTTTTTAATATATAATCATGACTCTGAAGCAATTTATAACTAGTTACTTTATTTAATTCAATATTTCTGTCGATGTTCCAGAAGTCTGCAGATTCCTTATGGCTGTTCTCGATACGAAGGTTGGCTAAAATAAAACATGGACATGCCTACAACATTATTTTTGTCACCTTGGTTCTTGATATTTATTTTTTGTTACTATAGTTTTGAGAATAGCCGTGAGAAAACTGTAAACTGCTGGAACATCGATAGTAATATGAATTAAACTAAATAATAAGTTGAAATTATTAATATACTCATCTTCATTTCTGTTAGGAATATGTCTCTATGTTTGAGTACAGTTTTCTGCCTTTCCTAACGATTCAATATTCTCCTATTAAACAGTACGATTTAAGTTTTGAAAATGGAGTTAATCCGAAACGCGTCAACAGAGGAGAATATTGAATCGTTAAAAATGGCAGCAAACTGTACTCAAACATATATAAATAATAAGTTATCTGTATTGTACTATTCTTTAGTGTTCTGCTTATATATTGCTATATACAAGGCATCTGGTTTATTTATTATTTTAATCTTATATTTTTCGTTTTCAAAACCCTCGCAACACTGAGCAAAACGCTAAGCCTTGTTAACCACTAATATTACGGTTCCCTCTTATTCTAGTTATGTTTCTCAGGAACTTGTTTCAGGAACTTTAACCGATCTGTCAACATATTTTTTAAAATATTTCCAATTATTCCGTTAGTAAAAGCAATTTGCTTAATAAACAATAATTGTATTACGCCGGTAAATAGGTGGTATAAATGTTGCAGTTAGAGTGGAGCAAGAAGGGGTGCCAACTATCCCTATTGCCTGGTCCTTTATGCTACTTTTATTTTATAGATATCCGCGCTGAAACCTATTAGACCAATGTGTTTACACGGCCGCTTTCCCTACTGACTGTCTAGCTCTATTCATAAAGCTGTAAATAAAATGTACCAACAATTATTAAGCCCTACACAGTCCTGTTACAGGTGACACAGGATAACGCCCTCAGGGACGCAGCTTAACCCAACCGAAGTACCGCCTTGCATTCCATGTCAGTATTAAGCAAGTAGCGGCAGAAGAGGTGCATGTCATTTAATGTTTTTTTCCCTTTCTAAAGATTCGAGGTAATACCAAAGGAAAAAATTCGAGCATTCATGGCGCCATTTTCTAATTGTAACACCATAACGACCGCATGCTTTTGACTTTTTGGAAGAGACTCATGTTCACTATTGTTGAAGTAATGTTACACTTTTGGCCGTTAGCATGTAGCGTACATATAATTCTAGTATTACAGGTTTTCTGAAAATGAATTCACTATATTTACTTTACTTCTTTTGTGCTTTTTCATTTCCCTGTCTATAGTTCATTGCACAACCTTATGGATGTCGCTCTCAAGAACCTGGCCATCAGGAAGGGTCGACAGATTTTGGGATCGAAACCCGTGTTAAAAACTAATTAAACTGGCAAGTTGTCACATACAATCCGACAGATGTACTAAGAGCGTTAGATGCTATTTTTAAATTCGCCCAGTTATCCAGCTCTGCTTCTCTTGAGAGGATATCTGTCTTTTCAAAGACTAAAGAGGTTGCCCAGGAGTGAGTATCTCTGTAACTGAAAGGTTATTCAACCTTATTACCTTTTATATTAAACAGTCAAGGTTTGGTTTGCATTGTAATGGTCCCTTTACTCCACCAATGGTTTCTATGGTTATATTCTTATTGAATATTCTTGAAGGCATTGTGATCGGGTACAATTGTCTTCGTAGAGCGTCTCCGTTTTCGGTTTTGCAAATCTATGCATAAAATATACAGTTGCTCTCAATGGCTGCTGGCCTTGCTGAGACACTGGACTGTTTTTCTTCGCGATACTAATTTTTTATGAATCCATTGGCTGGACATTTCCTTACTTACCACTAGGAGATGATCTGTTGGGGGAGACGTGTTTAGCAGACGGACAATTTCACACTCAGAATACTAATATCAACACAAATAGTAACCCCAATTGCAAGACAGAGAAGTTCTGTAAATGAGAAACACAATCAGCCTTCATAGCAACTAATTTACTTAGCCAATATTATTTTCTCCTATTTCAAACTACCGCCCCGCATTTCCATCAATATGTTTTATGCTCCAATATCTCTTACAAAACATAAGCTAAGAATTTGAGCAATTTTAACCGACTACTCTGATATTAAATGAGCCATAGGTACTTATACTAGGACTATTGGCTGTTACTAAGCACTTCATATTATTTTAGCCATTGACAACAAATAACCATATCTATGATAATTAATCTTTTTTAATAATAAAATAAATCTAACCGTTTTTAATATTGTTGTTAGAAGCCTACTTGTTAAAACATTAGACCATTCTACCTTAGAAGATCCCAGTAATTTAAAAGTTATTTCTGCTTTTGTTCGTTAGACGGAAGTACTTAAAATAATTTACTAATAAACCATTCCAGTTCAAAGGCTTCATAGATTCAACACGGTAGCCCATATAAGACTGTAAATTAATCATAACTTCCTACTTTCTCATAAATGGTTTTCGTTACAGAAGATAAAACTTCCCGCTTAAACACAGATTGGGCTGTTGCATAGTATGGGTCACGGTTGTTAGCTTGATCTGTGATTACTGTTTTAAAACATTACACAAACGCTATTTAACACTTCAACTGAACTTTGACTTGTCGGTTTTCTTCCGAACTTACTCAAAATAAAACCAGTGTCTGTTTTATATTTTCTAAACTCAAATCGCTAAAGAAACTTTTTTGAATTTAGTCTATTCAAAGTAAAAAATATTATGAATGACACTAAATAAAACTGATTTTAAACTACTTAACTAAGTGAATACGTAATAGTTTACTTGCTGACGCATTTCAAAACTATCGTTCCTTTTACGAAGCTAACCCTCTACCCCGTAAGGGGTAGCTAAGTAAGCTAACCCTCTACCCCGTAAGGGTTAGCTTCGTAAATAGTTTTGAAACGCATCAGCAAGTAAGCAATTACGTATTCACTTAGTTAAGTAGTTTAAAATCAGTTTAATCAGTGAATTCAAGATGATTACATCAAGAAACTTCACTAAATAAAAGTTATAGACAAACCACGGTAGGAGAAATTTAAAGAAATACTAACGTGAGAAAGTTTTAGTCACTGTCTTTAAAATCAGAAATGGCGTAAGAGTTCTTGACAGCACCACACCACGTACCAACGCGATTTAAAAGAAAGTTTCTGCCATAGTTTCGGCTCTTGAAATTGCCGAAAACAAAAGGTCCATTTATAGACAATGATGGCCACGTGGGTGAAATTGATTTTCCATTCCAGTATTTAACAGGTTCAAAGCACCCAATACCTGAAAAGTGATTCAGGCTGCCTATTGTGTAAGTGAGTCGTTGTTTCCGGTAACAATTGCTAATTTCTGCTCAGTAAACTCTGTAATCGATGAGCATAGAACCGAATAATGGGCAACCGTTATGAACTACTACGGTCGTTTAAAAATTGCTCAGGCCTACTTAAAACGCTATCAAGAGCCAAAGAGGCGTAAAATTGTTAGAAGACTTACTATTTACATAAACAGTTTCTAGTAATTATAAGTAAGGCTTACTAGAGCTAAAAAATTATTTTAAAAAATTTCAAAATATATATTTTATTAATATATATTTAAATATGTTTAACTACCTATATCATCCAGTATACTAGATATAATACTAGGCTTGCTAGTATTCTATGCGTCTCGGCTGCCTTTGCTAAATGAGTACTTCTTAGTAAAGCATTAAAGAAAATAAGCGTATATCTTTTACATAACTTGTTCTGACTGACTGATTCTTGTCTGAGACAACTAAGAAAAGATGTTTCCAAATTTATTACTACGTTTTTTAAAAAAAATTGTCATTATTAATAATTTTTAATTTCAATTCAGGTGACTAAATTGACGTTTAGAAAAGTAGTAGCATTTTGTAAATGAATTTAGTTAATTTAATTTAATTTCTTTATGTACATGCGTGCCATCTATCGTAGGATAGATGCACTATGCCAGAAACCTTAGCGGGAGTGTACTCTACAACTTCCCTAAATTTCATGACAATCGGATAAATAGTGTATTACTCCATAAAGGACGCACAGATATTATTATAACACTTATTCATAGATCTATCATTAAAAATGGAAACTGTCCAGTTGAATGCTAATGATGAACGTACAACTCTGGCGTCGTAGCTTTCCCGGGAACTATCAAGTAGAATGTGGAATCTGTGGTTCAGAACGCAAAGCAGTTAAACCACACGTTTACGTTTGGTGTCAGATTTACAGCTCAGAAAAATAACCTTTATAATACAGACATGAATTATTATAAATTAATATTTGTCTAGTTATTTATATTATAGCTACTATAGTAAATTCAGTTCATCATTGGGATAAATATGTTCAATATAACTCTGTTCAACTCTTTTCATAAGACTTTGGTTTAAATTTAAACGTTTTTCATTTACATCGTGGTCCAGGATTTGCAGTTAAAGGTAATTTCATTGAAACCCCTCATATCCTGCTTTCTCTTATCAGCAACCCCCGATATCCGGAAGTAATATGAAAATAACATAATCGTCTTTATTCCGCGAATTATTATATTATAGATCTAGTGAGCACACGGCCAGCGCCTGCCGAAGGGGACGAAAGAAAATAAACCATAATGGATAGCGAAGCTTTCCAGACATTTGACCAGCTGATTGAGTACGTCAAACAACAGCAGGCGATCGTCTACTCTTTCACAGGTGGAGGAATATTTCATCATAGAAACGTGTTCCTTAGAACGTGTTCATAGAAACGGGCACCTTTTTCTACCAAAACTAATATTTTATATGTATGAACAGTACAGTATTAAGGAACTGTACATACAGGCATGTAACCAAATTACTATTAGTTCATTATTCCTATTAAAATATAATTACAGTCTGTATTTACTTAAAACAATCATACATCTACTTCCAGTTGGAATGGTTGTGATTATCTTGTACAAACGTACGTAATTACATAACCCCTCCCATATCCGGATTTTTCGTTATCAGGATTGGGAAGTTGCCACATTGATCCGGATATGGGAGGTTTTACTGCATTTCTAATGTGTTTTTGTCATATATCTTCAAGTAAAATTTAAATATACTTCGAACGAGAGTAGATCTCCTATAGATTACGACCCTGCCCAGGTGATGTTTCTACTATTCCTAATACTGGAACATTATTCCCTATTTAGTACTGCCAGGTTCCATGCAAACGTTTTTATCCTTCTTTTTAGAAGGAGGTGTAAAGAGTAAAACTTCTGTGGTTGAGCCTCTTTTCGAGAGGAAGAACAAAACTATTTTTTCTCGATATAAATAAAAAGGAATTCATAGCTACAATAATAACAACGTATTATTCAATTACAATTAATATTTCTCTAAACAAAATTAGAAATATAACTAGTACACAATTTTTTGTTATATTTCAAATTATTTTGTCCAGAACTTTATCATAATAAAGTAGTGACCAGGAGGTAGTTTGGAAACATTTTAAAAACTGCAACGTATTTCTTTACAACCTTCTGCTATTAGTGTGTAGAAAGTGTGAGTGTGTATGACGTCACTTGAGAAATTTTTAGGCATATCGATAATGTGCATTGTAACAATGCAGTAACTTAGATTTTACACCATGTCCGTGCGACGCTGAAATTTGCTACGCAAATGCTAAAGAATGTTGTTACTTCGTCATAGAACGTGTCTTATGGTTAGTTCGTAACATGACAGTGTCTTGAAGCTAGAGGAAGTGGACACGAGCGTCGTAGAGCATTTAGAATGTTTAGGCGGAACAGTAGTTTTCTTGTACAACGCAATACTAAATATCTCTTTAGAACGCGATCCAGAGTTGTACATCTGTTTTTCATAAATTTTAACTTTACTAATTCAATTAATCAAACTGGAAAAACATCGGTATTAACCTATAAGTACAAATAAAAATGTTTCCTAATGCTCAAGAGAAAGGGGACAAATATAGTTTTAAATTTGATAGTTTACTTGTTAATTATTTAAATGCAATATACTTTAGAATTTATAATTTGAAGTAATTTAAATTTCGATAGTTTAATCAAATAATTGAGCTTGTTCTTAGAACAAGATGTCTCTCTTTAAATAAATTTTGGCGGTTTAGAGCCAGTTGGACATCCTCGCAATGATTCATTGTTAGATAATGAGTGCTAATGATCGGCAAAATCCAGTAAACTAGCCCGCCCTGCCCTCGTGACAGCCATACTCTATCGAGCTCCCTTTGTCTCACATACGGATGCGGTTAGTATTCCTCCCGAGAGTGGAGGAATCGGGATTCACCCATGTATCATGCTGGTGCCACCAGCACATGTACCAAGCTGATAAGCTCTTTCCATGGGGAATCATGGGGAGATATTAAAATGAAACAGTACGCTAAGTGGCACGCTAAAGTGAGATGAAAAACCTGACAAGGAAGAAACCCTACAAAGAAAACTCCATGGTAGATAGGGTTTCCAGTGCTCCATGTCTTGGTTCAGTTTTTGAAATTAATTTCTGAAAATCTGATTATAATGAGCATATGTTTTACTCATACAAGTGTATTTTTGACACTTGGAGATCTGAATAGGTATTTTCGTGCTATGGTCGTGACTCTCTCCTCCCTCTCCCTCTCCCACTCCCACTCCATCTCTATCTATCTATCTGTATGTCTATCTGTCTCACTGTCTGTTTGGTCTGCCTGGTTTGTCTGCCTATCTACCTACCTACCTCCCTGCCTGCCTGTCTCTCTACCTACCTACCTCCCTCCTTGCCTGCCCACCTACCTACTTACCTCCCTCCCTCCCTGCCTGCTTGTCTGTCTGTCTGATTGCCTGCCTGCCTGTCTGTCTGCCTACCTTCCTCCCTGCCTGCCTGCATTCCTGCCTTCCTGCCTGTCTGTCTGCCTGCCTGCCTGTCTGTCTGCCTGCCTGCCTGCCTGCCTGCCTGTCTGCCTGTCTGCCTGCCTGCCTGTCTCTCTACCTACCTCCCTGCCTGCCTGTCTCTCTACCTACCTACCTACCTACCTCCCTCCTTGCCTGCCCACCTACCTACTTACCTCCCTCCCTCCCTGCCTGCTTGTCTGTCTGTCTGATTGCCTGCTTGCTTGTCTGTCTGCCTACCTTCCTCCCTGCTTGCCTGCATTCCTGCCTTCCTGCCTTCCTGCCTGTCTGTCTGCCTGCCTGCCTGCCTGCCTGTCTGCCTGTCTGCCTGCCTATCTACTTACCTACCTCCCTGCCTGCCTGTCTCTCTACCTACCTCCCTGCCTGCCTGCCTCTCTACCTACCTACCTCCCTCCTTGCCTGCCCACCTACCTACTTACCTCCCTCCCTCCCTGCCTGCTTGTCTGTCTGTCTGATTGCCTGCCTGCCTGTCTGTCTGCCTACCTTCCTCCCTGCCTCCCTGCATTCCTGCCTTCCTGCCTGTCTGTCTGCCTGCCTGCCTGTCTGCCTGTCTGCCTGTCTGCCTGCCTATCTACCTACCTACCTCCCTGCCTGCCTGTCTCTCTACCTACCTCCCTGCCTGCCTGCCTCTCTACCTACCTACCTCCCTCCTTGCCTGCCCACCTACCTACTTACCTCCCTCCCTCCCTGCCTGCTTGTCTGTCTGTCTGATTGCCTGCCTGCCTGTCTGTCTGCCTACCTTCCTCCCTGCCTCCCTGCATTCCTGCCTTCCTGCCTGTCTGTCTGCCTGCCTGCCTGTCTGCCTGCCTGTCTGTCTATCTGTCTGTCTATCTATCTATTTATCTATCTATCTATTTATCTATCTATCTATCTATTTATCTATCTATCTATCTATTTATCTATCTATCTATCTATTTATCTATCTATCTATCTATCTATCTATCTATCTATCTATCTATTTATCTATCTATCTATCTATTTATCTATCTATCTATCTATCTATCTATCTATCTATTTATCTATTCATTTATCTATCTATGTAATTATCTCTATCTCTATATGTTATGACATTATGCACGACCAGCCGCAAAGTATACCGCAGTGACAACTTTAGAATTCGGTTTTACACCTCAAGGAAGTCAAAAGCAAGAAACCCTCTCTCCAGCTCTCGAAGAATGGTGACTAAGAAACTGAGCACTTATAACCTACGTTTGACTCTGTTGATTTGTGGTATACCCTTAAACCTCGTATGGCAACTGCTCAGCATACAGGTTACGCAATTGCTCTCAACAACTCTAGACAATGTGAAAATGTGGGTATCTGACGGAACCTAGCCGAAGACTTCTCCCAGAGCATACTAAGAGCATTCAGTTCACCATCATTGTTTATTTCCAGTCGACAAATAATATATTAAGCAGAAAAGTTTTTAAAATATCGTAAATATAAAAATACCATATTCTTATTATTCTGTTAAATAAATGCTGAAATATAGTTCGTAGTGAGAAGAATGAATCTGATGAAATGATCGCAAGTTTTTAATGAACCTGTTTATTCCAAGAAACTATTGACAATAGGTAACGCCGCGCGCCGTATACATAACTAATCAAATTAGAAACAAATTAGAAAAATTTCATCTAGGCCTCTTCACCACCATCAAACCTCTGATCACTTCCTGATATTTATGCGCCACCATAAACTGTCAATACCCTGAGCACGCGAGTATTTTTTGTATGAACGAAATTGTCACTGATTTGCTGTCAAATGCGTGTAATTGAAACGTCCAATTCAGCAATGTCAGTTAATGATTTGTACGTGTCTGAAATTACATTAGTCCCAGGTTCAAAGAAAGGCTTAATCATGTCAAAGTACCTTTTTTCTGTGCAGTTACAGAGTACGTACAACACTTTTTGGTTCCCCGACAAAAGCCGCCGAAAATTTAACGGTTTACCAGGCTACCAACCAACTGTTTTGCGTTATTTAAAGTAGGCCTACTATAAGGGCAAACTTGTGAATAGTTCTTCTAACTTGTATTAACATACGCAATGCGTTTTTTTTTCGAAACCTAATTGCATATTTTTTGTATATTTTAGAGATATGAAAACAATAGTTTTTTCATTAATTAATTTTAGTATTCTTCTTTCGTATGTTTTTCTAAATGAATCACATCAGTTCCATTCACATCCCCAAAAATCCTGTTTCTGTAACTTTAATTTTATTAAAGGTTTTTATTTTTAAAAAAATCAGAATTTGTAATATTTTCGCTTGTTGATGCATTTTAATAATTTCGCTACTTCTTTGTGCCGTGATAAAGAAACATGTTGCTGTTTCCGGCCTGTAACAAATTTAAATCAAACGACGTCATGGCATTTAAATACACTGCCAACTTGATACTGAATACTCGTAATTGTAAACACAGATTATGTAGTCACCATTTTATCAAAATGTGTAAATGTAAACAGTGTAATGACTTTTCAAAATAATGTTATTACTCAATAACCAAAGAAAGACCTTGCACTTGACCTCAGTCAAGTGGTATGAAAAAAAACAGTTTAAACTTTGACCATGATAACATTAAGTAGTAGTAGAATTACATACCATGCGGATGTGATAAACGTTAATAGGCCAACATGTTTCTCTAAGTAATGATTATACTTTATACTTTTTAATAAATATAGGGGATATAATATTTTTTCGTGATTATAGTTGGGCTCCGTTTATCCGAATGTCGATTATCCAAAACGTTAATTATCTGAACATGGAAATTCGCTGAAGGAATAAATTACTTGTATAGAGGAACACACGAAGTAGAATACTGACAGGAAGTGGGACGTGGAGCATTTCCTAAGTTTTACTCGTATGTTAACAATTATTACTTGTTATTCCCTTGCACTGGCAGTACAACTGTACATAAATACTGTAGCACGTGTACTGTTTATGTAAAATTTCAAAGTTAATGTATAAATTTAAATAATACTTACAGTATTGTATATATTCTGTGTATTCGGAATATGTATATTAGGAGTGTGTATTAGGAGAATTATTTTGTGACATTGCGATTTTTCATTTATTCTGACTTTATTAATTATTAATTTATTTTATAATACAGTAATACAATAGTAGCTTAGTACAGTAGTACCCTTTATTTAATTACTAATAGATTGTTGTATTACAGTAATATGATAGAAAGTACAGTACATTCCGTTCAATAATATATTCCAAATGTTTTCAAAACCTAAACTGCAGCCTTTGTATTTAATATAATATTATATATATATATATATATATATATATATATATATATATATATATGTGTGTGTGTGTGTGTGTGTGTGTGTGTGTGTGTGTGTGTGTGTGTGTGTGTGTGTGTGTGTGTGTGTGTATGTATGTGTGTGTGTGTGTGTGTGTGTGTGTGTGTGTGTGTGTGTGTGTGTGTGTGTGTGTGTGTGTGTACGTCTGTGTGTGTGTGTGTATGTGTGTGTGTACGTCTGTGTGTGTCTGAGTGTTTGTGTGCGTGTGTGTGTGTGTGTGTGTGTTTGATCATCCGAACGCCCTCCGGTCCCAATTAGTTCGGATAATCTACTCTATACTAAATCCCAACAATGTTGTTCACATGCAACAATTCATTGCTAAAATGTCTTTAAATTGTTAATATTCCGTTGTAGGCCTATTATATTTTTATAAACATTCAAAGGAAAATCTGAAACTCAGATAAATCAAGTTTGTCCTAAATTAATTTTTTTACTTCAGTTTTCAGAAGCGTTTCAACAAGTTACGAAAGCGAAACAAGATAAAAATGGATTTTTTGCGCCGATTATTTTGTCAGGTTTATTTAAATGAGAGCATCGTAAGAGTGCTTTCTTTTCCTCACAAAAAGTGTGGTCGCCTGTCAAACGTAATGTTGAAGTATCTGACACCAAACTGTTGTTATTTTATACTGAATGTACCAACTTAAGTGAAACAGCTGCAAAATGTTGAGAACAGCTGTCAACGATTGATTGCGGTATGTTAGACGGAATATTTGACATATTAAATTCCTTTTGTCACGCTGTATAGAGAATTATGTGGGTAGAAATCTAGCTTGATTTATGTATACCTTTTAGCTTAAGTAGGTTCTTTATTTAAAATAAACTAAATGACAATAATATAATAAACCTTTAAAATATTAAGGTTAATACATTGTTAAAACTTCTCAAAGGATAGAAGAGTTGACCACTACAAAGTAACTAGTTATCTAATACTGTATACAGTTTTTTTTTTGTATTGAGGAGGAAAACTGGCTCAAGTTTCCCAACTCTGCGCCTCACTCCACTAAGCACGAACGAATTCGTAAACGTTTCACTCAAAAAGGCGATTCGTTTTACAGACTTTTTGCACTTGTGACATTAATGGACTGGAATTGTTTTTTAAGGATAGAAGGTTAACCTAATTGATTTAGTTCCTTCCATTAGCTCACACTCTCTTTATATCTTGTACAAATTTTCAATCGTTAATAAAATACGTTTTTATTCATCCAATCAAGTTCAAACACATTTCTTTTAACGTATAATGGATAAAAATAGATGTTAATATAGTTTGTTTTCAAATTTTTATTCAATAAATAAATTTAACGAATTTGGGAAGTCTAGGTAGGATTCAAACTCAGTATCTACATGATCGAAGTCTAGCGCTTTGGCACTAAGCCAACTTTCCCATAGCCAGAAATGTACTATTCAAAGATGTATATGACCTTCTTTTGCCCCATCTGGTTGTCTTAAATTGTTGCCATGGTTACCACATAATATCATCAATAATCCTCTAGGATTATAAATGGATTAAAATAATAAAATAAACGAACGAACAGGAATAACGGTACCGAGCCTGGCATATCAAACGGAAATTGTGGAAGGAAAGCGAAAAGAAACTACAACACATTGCAAGCAACGAAAATAAGAAAGCCCATAAATACTAATAAACAAAAATAATAGTCCAACACCATACATAGGTAAATGGAAAACTGGAAGGAAATTCTCTTTCTATATTGCGACTTAATTATGTTATTTTGACATATGTATATACATATTTATATTAATTGTAATTATAAAATACAAAGAAACTAAAATGAAATTTTTCTTTGTTGATTTAAGTAGGAATTGACTTTAAAAAATGTCATTTTAGTACTACCTGTTTATTTCTATTTCTACTTTACCAGAATTTCTCTTTTTTTATTACATTTGTGACATCTTATTACGATAATAGATTAGTAGACTCGCAAACATAAAAAAAAGACGGCCTACCCGATTCTCCCCCTCATCTCCTCTCAACAATGGCTGACTAATGATCATATTTTTAATACTACATAATTCAAATATTTTTCTCAAACCCCTTCTGGACGTGATAGAATATAAGGAAATTTATTTTGAAGGAAATTTTTATTGAGAAATCTTTGTTAAAACAAATAATTTCGATATTATTGCTACTCTTGAAAATTTCTCTCTTTGAAATACTTTACACTTTGTTCATAAATACTTCCAACAAAATTATACTTGACACAAGTAAATTCTTTATATTTAAAGTTATCCCTAAATTTATATTACATTAAAACTATTAATCACTTAAACAATAGTTTATGACTTCCGAACTTTGAATTTAGTAAATTTGTTAAAACTTACTGAGACAGAACGTTTTCGATCGCTATGTGCCGATCTTCATCAGTGTCTTCTGCTTGGAGATGTTGGGTCAAGCGGTGACGGTTTTAAAGGCAGGTTTTCAATAGTATCAAAGACTATGTGTGATTTGTATTGTGTTTGTTCGTTTAATATGTTTGTACTTTGTGTTTTTGTGTGTCTGTAAATTTCATATTGTACTAGTGTGTTGAGATGTGGTCCTTTTTTGTTGATGTGTAGGATTTCTAGGTTATGGTAAATGTCTGTGTATTTGTGTCCTGTATCTTTTATGTGGTTGTAAAATGTTGAGTTTGTGTTCTTCGAATCTTTGTTTAAAGCTGCGACCTGTTTGTCCAATGTAGAATTCGTTACATTCGTCGGAGTTCAGGAACCACATAAAAGATACAGGACACAAATACACAGACATTTACCATAACCTAGAAATCCTACACATCAACAAAAAAGGACCACATCTCAACACACTAGAACAATATGAGATTTACAGACACACAACAACACAAAGTACAAACATATTAAACGAACAAACACAATACAAATCACACATACTCTTTGATACTATCGAAAACCTACCTTTAAAACCGTCACCGCTTGACCCAACATCTCCAAGCAGAAGACACTGATGAAGATCGACACATAGCGATCGAAAACGTTCTGTCTCAGTAAGTTTTAACAAATTTACTAAATTAAAAGTTCGGAAGTCATAAACTATTGTTTAAGTGATTAATAAGATTCACCGAACGTGATGGACTACAAAATTCAAGAATTAAAACTATGTTGAGGAATGTTAGTTAAAAGCTAGATATTTTAAACATCCAAACAATTTTATTCTTATATTTTGAAAATCGAAAAAGGAACCATTTTGTCTATATTTATAAAATAAATAAATAAATATGTTAACACAAACAGGCCTACATTACCTAAGAATTGTATTTTTCTTTGGGTATTCTATTTTATTAGGCATAAATAAACCACAAAGATTTTAAGATTCTACAGTCTATTGAACATTTTATCACTACAAACCATTTTACTTTGAAATAATTTTTGTAATTAATTTTTTTGCTGTGATGTTTTTACGATTAAGAGTATATATGATATATTTTATTTCGAAATAGTTGGTATGTTGAGCAACATATAGTTTTAATATTCAGCTTAATATATGTTGTCAACGAGACAAATCGCTGAATATTAAAAAACAGTTCATTAAATGAACACTAAATTTAAAACTTTTCAAAATAGCCCCAAAAATGTTTATACACTTGTCGCATTGTTATTTCAATTTAAATACGCCTTTTGCATTTTTTTTGGGATTAATCTTGAAGCCACTTTTGCAATTTATTTCTTACTTTTTATTGAGATCGAAAATGTTTCGTACGTAGAAAGGGGTCCAAGCAAATCAAGGTAGGCGAGTTAGGGGATGTAAGAGGTTGTGAAAGGACCTTCCAAACCAGTTTTTGAAGTATTTCTTGAGTTGTTGTCTTTGGACCTATGTCTCACAAGTTTTCTGTGCTGCAGGATATTCCGAATAATCTTATGGAGAATTCTAACATTAATGTATAATTATCCACCTGCCAGTATAACTGTTGTCCTGAATTACAGCGTTAATGTGAGATGCAATGAAGGAACTAGCAACTTCAACCGGTTTTATATTTCTAAAAGTCTAACCCCTGAGCGTTTTATTCCATGGTGAAATACACGAGCTGATTCACCATTGTTAACTGGTACATGTGAGGTTATGTTTAACAAACAATTTAGAACAGCTGATGTTAATCAAAGTTCAAGGATGCCAACTTGACGTACTGAAACTATTGTAATGATTATGCAATCCGTCTCAGAGCTACAGCTATTTGTATCTTTGATTATTGTAAGACCCTTGTATAGGCTACATCATAGAGTTTTTACATTTTTAAAAATCATTTCATTTAACATAATATTTATATTATAAAATATTTTATACCGTTTTATTACTTTTACTAACTTAAGTTTGTATTACGAAATAAAAAAATATATTTTAAAAATATATATATATATTTTATCTTTTTGTTGAATAATAAATAATTTAATAATAATAGGCCAAATATTACACCCACATAAATAAAACTAATATCGACATTATAAAGTAAATTTTGCTCGTTAGCTAATATAAAAAGATAATAAAAACAAAAACAAAAACCATTATTAAACCTCTATTATATCTTGAAATGGCGGTAAATTCAGTAGTTAAAAGAGAGTTTTCATCCAGTCAAGTTAACAATAGGACACGTTTGAAGGAAGCTGGCATTCTCGGTTTTAATTGTAAACTCAGCTGACGCATGACAAATTTGGCAAAGTAATAAAGATATCTTACACAAGCTATTGTCAAAAGCGTATTAAACACTGAAGAAGGATGCTTAAATAGCCAAGTAAAAGATTTTAAAGAAACTTTCTTTATTTAAAAAATAAATAGTTCTAAATCATTTTAAAAGATTTCATTCAGACTAAGATACTATTCATTCAGTCACGCGGTCTATTTATAAACATTTAATTTAATAATTTAATTTAAATTTAATGCAAAAATTTAATAATTTGCATTAACAAATTATTAACATATTTCCCAGTTTGCAAATACAGCTGAGCAAATTATAATAAACAGGCTACCACTTATTTCACAGTATCTACTTAGTCTATACTTACTACTTATTTAAAGTTTGATCTTTGCTGTGAGAATAAATAAATACAAAACAAATTTTAAAATATATTTTGAAGGTTGGTAATAGTGTGCCACTGATCTTATCTGAATTAATTATTACTCACCTTAAATCTATATATAAAGCCTATCCATTTGAAAATAGTTTTAACAGTTTCCTGTATTCTTCGTCACAACTGCCAGCTGTAGAAACAACAGTAATAACAGAGACGGTAGAGAAGAAATACATTTATTATTTCTTTGCTATTCAAGAGCTATGCATGATAGACTTGTGTAGAGCCTGCTAATCTGAGTCGACCGATATCCCAGCTGCGGGGTTGTCTTTTGTGAACAGACGTAGCCCTATATATGTTTTTTTTTTTTTTTTTTTTTTTTGTAAAGAACATTATATACGTTTATATTTTTATAAAATACACAATTAGAACATTTTTACATGGGATTTTTAGTAGGGTTGGGACATCGAAAAGAGAATATCGATATTTAATAATATCAATTAAAATATCAGGTACGGTAATATCGATATTTAGATATTTTGGTTAAATCCAATCCATATATCAATATATCAATACAAAATAATTTTAAAAAATTACATTTATTATGAAGGGAAATGTAATGTTGGTAAGGAAATTAAAATCAGTAACCAAATGAAGAAAAATTGATTTATTTTATTTTTATTCCTTGTGTAAAAAATACATTTTAAAGGAATTAAAAATTAAAATTTACATTTACAAATATATACTATTATTGTTTTATTTGCGAAACTTATTTCACTAAAAATTCTCTTCCCAGAGAGAGAAGCAATTTGCATGATTGTGTCTTAGTCTGGCCCTTTCTGGCGAAAAACCTCGCGAAATTTCGAGAAAAGCCTAACGTATGTTCCAACAACTGACATATATTTTCTAGCCAATTGATGTAGGGACGAGTTTGGCGATGAAATGTCCTTTCAAATCTTGAATAGATTGTCCCCTACACGTACCTAAGGTCTAATTTGCTACCGTTGGCCCTATCAACTGTTTCACGCACTCATCTCGAACAATCTCGAAAGTCGAAACCCCTGGCTGCTATGCGATAGAAGTTATCCCTCCGAGCTACTTCTATCCTACACATTTAGTATAAAAGTACGGTACATGGAATATTGCTCTTGCTCAAGTTAATTTATTTTATTTTCATCATATTTTATAAGAATAACATCTGTTAATAACAGGGGCGTAACGCTTTATTATTCGTTGCCATTTTCATTTGGATTTACGTTTCTAAACTTGTTTAAATCAAGGTTAAACCGATCGATGCAAAATGTTTACACCACTCTGTGCACTGAGATGTTTAAGTCGTTTTAACTTCAAGATATAACAAAAAATAATGTTTAGTTTCTTTATACTCGTTTCTGTATTTGAAGTGTAGACATGTCGCCTCGAAATATCGATGTCAGTATCCAGGGAAAATATCGCCAATCCATCTCCGATACATCGATATTTAGCTTTTCAATGCGCCAATCTTAATTATGAGAGCAATAACGTTGACTTCTATAAAGGTCTTCCATTTGGTGTATCCTGGGAACTTAGGCCTAAAGTTATTAGGCTGGGAATTATCCTGGGAACTTAGGCCTAAAGTTATTAGGCTGGGAATTATCCTGGGAACTTAGGCCTAAAGTTATTAGGCTGGGAATTATCCTGGGAACTTAGGCCTAAAGTTATTAGGCTGGGAATTATCCTGGGAACTTAGGCCTAAAAAACGCGAATTATGCGGGTTAATGTAATGAACGGAAGCGAGTTACTGAGGTTTCACTAATTTATGGTATAACTGAAGAGAAACTATGGCTCAGTTTACCATCGAGTTAAATGTGTAAAGGTAAATTCTTTTACAACCACGATAGAGTGTTCAGGCGCGTATCCAAGGGGGGGGCGATGGGGCGATCGCCCCCCAACCCTCAATAACTTTGGGATAAAAATCGACAATATATTATTAAATTAGGACTTTCTATTAAATTATACTTTTACTTAAGTTAATTCGTCTTTTATTGTAAATAAAAAATAAAATTTTAATTTTTATTTTGAAAATGTGACGCGTTCCCTCGGCATACCCTCGTAAACGTCTAAACGTTTTTACAACAGATAGCGCTAGTGAAGCTGAGTCTCGAAACTTGCAAAATTACGTATTGAAAATCATATGTCTTTTTTTTTTGACCCGGGTTAAAAAAAGACATATGATTTTCAATACGTAATTTTGCAAGCGTAATATTCGCAGTTGTCTCCGGAATTGTTCGTGTTGGAAGAATAACTACTTATATTAATTAATAAACCATTTTTATAATAATAGCTTATTATGAAATTAATAATATTCTCTAGCCATAAGTGTTATCGAAACTGGAATAATTATTTATTAAAAAGTCTAATTTGCTACGAATCTTTATCGCGTTACCGATTTCTAACGCAAGCGTAGAAAGAAGTTTTTCTGTCCTATGTTTTTACATACACGCACGCACGCGCGCCCACACACACACATATTATATATATATATATATATATAATACATCGATCGCCCCCCCCCCAAGCAAGTCGCTGGATATGCGCCTGGTTTTGATCTACTATATGCACGCGATCCTGCACAAGTGATCCCACGAACCATGATATCTCCTAAATTCTGTGCCAGGCGGTTTGATCCCCTTAACTCTATCTAGGCCTATATTCACAACGCGTGCTATCCTTTTCAGGGGATAGTAGTTATATTGTCTGAGCTCCTTAAAACCATTGTGTTAAAGTAAAATAAAGTCATCTGTACAAAGTATTTAGTTAAACAAAACTAGACAATATATTAAGCATAACTAAAACGTAGAATTTATAATTTACAGTCTAAATATTATTAACAGTAAAAGTAAATGCACTTTTTCAGTGTAGTAAAAGTAAATGTAGCCAAACTAGGACCTGATGGTTAGTCATACATTTCACGTAGATAATTTGTTTACTTTCTCTGTTTAGCAATCGGACAGTAAAACAGCAAATAAACACAAACACCTTACTTTACGCGCTTTACAATAAAAAAATAGTGTGACAACTGGAGCACGTTTAACGGCCATGATTCTCCTCTATTTATTCTGTAATGAGTGGAGAGCACAAAAAAAGCTATTAGCAGCTTTTTACGACCAATTCCCAAACTGAAAGAAAATTAGATGAATTGCTGTAATTAAGTAGGCTCCTACTTTTAAGAAAAATTGTTGAATTCTCTTGTTTTTAAAAAATTGCACTGTTCACTTAATTTATAACACAACAAATTATAGTAGAATATATTTTTCTCGTACTTCCTCGATATATTAGCTTATTTTCTCAGTTTCACGCGTCAATTAAATTCTCCATTTTAATCTTGCTGTAACTTTTGAATGCAACTTTCACTTTGTTTTGTTTTATACATACATTTTGTGTATTTCAAGTTAAAAGGTATGTCAGTCTAGAAGTGTATTTATAGAATATTATGTAATTTTGGTAGTAGTTATGAACTTCAGATTACAGACGTAGTTTATATCCAGTGTAAGCTAAGTTATGAAAAGTTTCTTTGCATTTTTTGGTCTTGAATTTTGTTATAATAAAATTCTTTTTCATACAATATAGCTATAATACTACACATAAAGTATTATTAAATTCTATACTAGAACAAAGTATACAATTAACAAAGGTTTGGTTAAAAAACAAGAAATAAGTTTATATCGCCTCATCCGTCAATATTTCGAGGTCGTGTAACAAAATACAATAGGAGCTTATAATTATTTCATTCGTGAGAAAACGTTTTTTCTACCTAAATCTATTCTACAGGATAGGTTATGCCTATATTATATAAAAGCTGTATAGTAATTTAATGTAATAATAAAATAGGGTAATTATATAAACGTGCGACTACCGCTTTTTTCGTGATTTTTTTCCTTTCCTTATGCATTTTTACGTCCTGAACATAAATTTGACATTAGTTTTTGTCGCTGAGGTCTATTAATGGCCAAATACGCTGAAGAAGAACACTTCATCATTTTCTACTTACAGTTGCGGCAATTGCGAGAATGTGGGGCCACCTGAGATTAATATAGAAAATTGTTCTAAAACACGTCCTAGGACGATATGCACAAGAATTTTTATAGTTATTTTACACGCAAAGTAATTTTTTTAACAATTTAAAGTTGGGTAAAAAAATTCAGTGCAGAGTAATAAGTTAAGCATCATTTGCGGAGTGATACATTGAAGTCACAACTGCAAGTTGGTGTTTTAGGAATCTAAACTTTTGTAAATATGCAGATTGCCCACCCCGTCCTGAAGCTATATTGATAATTAACATTTTTGTTATAGCCAGGGAAGGTTAATTTTATATTGCCTATCTATAATTGAAATATACCTATTAGATATCTAGTCAGGATAGATTTGGTTGTAATTTTATAAATTTAACCATAAAATTATAACCAAATCTATCCAGACTGGACTTTTTATAGGTATATAGTAATGTATACAATTACAATAAAATCTGTCCTAACTAGAGACTTATTAAGTTTATTTTAATTCGTAAGCAAAAACCATAAAAATTAAGCCAAAACGTTGTTCCTCAAATATTTACACACGTAAGTTATAAATGAAGATAGCAGGACGTCACTTTATCACTCCGCGGACTTTATGCAATTAAAATTAGATCTAATGTCCAGTAGAACTCCAACTACTCGAATCGCTTCCAGGGGAAGACGGAAACGTATAGTGCGGACCAAGTAGCCGTGCACTTGACCTTGAGTGTATTACTACTTCGGAAAACATGTTACAAATAGAGAATGTTCGATATGGGGTATCGAACAGCAACACCTTCTGCATCCGACATGTCTACAGCCTAATTTATCTAATATCGACCGTCTCATGCAAGTCAGTATTTTGACAGTTCTTGTCATGTTTGTAGAAATGTATCTATACTGACTATCTATTTCTGGTCTCGCCTACTGCGATCTCTCAAGACCAAGTGCACGGTTTCGTGGTTCGCACTATACTGCAATTTCCAAAATAATGATACTGTCTACATCTTTTTCTCTGAGAAGCTAGTGTGAGTACGGCGCAAACACCGACTCAGTGCAGTTCTATATAGTTTACTGTCGACCTTCGCCAGGTGGCAGGCCGATCCTACTGCCACTATTCGTTTTGACTAGTCAGTCAGTAAGTCTTTGATTCGCATCGGTTCATGATTTTGTTTGTGAGAGAGTTTCGTTGCTCACCATGGCTTCTAAAAAAATAAAAATAAAAAATGTCTAATTAATATATATATATATATCAATCAGATAAAGGAGATACGGGCAAACAGTTGGCTGGGATATTCGGTGTTTGACAATTAACGATATGAGACAAAAAAGAACAAACCTACAGTTTTAAATTTCGTGTCAGTGCTTGAAAATGAAGTTGAAAGTTCTTCAAGACATTCATTGAATACAGCAAAAACAAATAAGTAGAAGATGCAGTTTTCAAGTGGTTTTTGCAATAACCTTCTATGAGAAACAAAGTTTCGAGTCGGATTCTTTGGGCAAAGCTAAGAACTTAGACTCTGTAAAAAAAGCTTAGAAAAATATAAAACTATAAAAAAAATTCTCTTATTCGTAATTTACAAACAGTAATTAGGCCTACTTAAAATTCACCTTTTTCCGACAAAAAATCCAACAACCCAAGTCGAGAGCGGATGGTTAAAGTTCTACTGTAGGTAGACCTAGTTAGACTTTGACTACATTATTGCTGTGAGTCATTTCACGCGATTAAGTTAATACTTACTTGCGGAGTCGAATGTTTTACTCCATAATACGAGGACTTGTGAGGATTTTCGCCCTCCACTTGGTTAAATGTCCGGAAGTAATACAACGGCACTGCGTGTAGGCACTGTAACACTTTAAGTCGGAACAAATTTTCCATTCGTTCTGGATTTACTTTCGTTTAGAAGTTCGGAAATTGTACTCCACTTGAAAATCACGTATTAGGGAACCAAGCGCTTTCAAACGCTGTTAAATAACCAGTAGAAAGATCTAAGTAATGTCATTCAATATAATTTTTTTCAGAACTATACAAAAATATTTTGATCAGATACAGAATTTTTTTTTACTTGAAATTACCTCATTTTAAGATTTAATACTTAAAATTAAAGATTTAATCTTAAACACTGTAATTGCAAAATCGCATGCTTTCTGTTGACTAAATACTGTTTTACGTTTTTATTCATAAACTTTAATATATATATATATATATATATATATATATATATATATATATATATATATATATATATATATATATATGATCATTCTTAGTATTGTAATTCCTGAGGATGTTGGTAATGTCAACCAACGAAAAGCTTTGAGTTATTATTCAATAAATTAAATATTCCTGTATTTGTGTGTATTATTTGATCTTAAAAATATTCAAACAGGAAAACACATTTGATATTCTATATATATATATATATATATATATATATATATATATATATCTATATATATATATATATATATATATAGCCTATATATTAATATAAAATATGTTTTCTTGTATAGTAATCAAAAACAACTTAGGTTATTCAAATACAAGAATTATTTATTAATTTATATTCAAAGCTTTTCGTTGGTAAACAGTACCAACATCATCAGGGAATACAATAATGCAAGATATAAAACATATGGTAAATTAGAAATAGAATTGTTGCTAAATTTATACAAATTGCCAAGTTTATTTTGTGGCTCTAACATTATAGACATTAAATATAGTATCAAATTTAGAATGTATTTGTATTTGTTCTTTTATTAATTTGTTATTATTACTGTATTTATATATTTCGAATGATTCATATATATTCATTCTTAATCCTTTATTAATTTCTTTTATAAGTTTCATATTTTTAATATTTGGAAATTGGTGCTTATTATTAATACAATGATTTGCAAAATTTGATTTATATATTTGAAAAAAAGATATAAAGAACATTGGAAAGCTTATAAAAATCCAAATATATATAAATACATATATATATATATTTTTTTTTTCAAGTGTGTACCCTACATTCGGTAAGCCAAGCTCTCTACTCATCAGAACACTTAGCTGCAACAACATATGTAACAGATTGAGCCTTCATAGATTAAATTCATAAATAAAATTATTGTATAGCCCAGAAGAAAACTATGTAAAGTTACAATAACATTTTTTATTTTCAGTCAACGATCAAAAACCCCCATAGAGCACACATTTCTCTAATACAAGTTGATCATTGATATTGGATTAAACACTCCCATAGGTGATACACGCTTCTTATAGGTGCAAATATAAAAGTTGTAGGCTGGGGGGGGGGGCTGGACGTAAGGTATTGCATACTAAAAAATTAAACAGCTAAAATATTCAAGTTTTAACCTTGTTTAACCTATTACTGCTTATAAAATACTTGGCCATTGGCCTAAGTGGCACTTAATGTATAAAAAAACTGAAAGCATTAATCTAACTTCTCAAACTTTTTATTAAAAATAAATAATATGGAAATATTCATGGAAAACACACATTTTTTGTATATAAATATTTTAGTCCTACAACTCACCCATTTTTAAAATAACTTTCTTGAAAAAAATCCACTGGACTACCTATGACGCTTGGAAATTTATTTTGTATTTATATCTGGGGTGAGCATGGGAACCCATGACCCGCCCCCTGTCCCCGAGTATGCGATTTCTTCATCAGTGAACCGGTATTCACTTTCTATAGGCTCTCAAATGGCACAGATATTCTCATCAGCAAGATAAGTTTATTTAGGTATTTATCAAACTTTAATTTTCTTGCCTTTTCCTAATTGTGTGGCCCATGGTTACTATTATTCCTGAGGCATTGCAACATCTCCACTGTGCCTTTCAAAGAAATTTAACGTTGGTAAAACATTTCTTTACAAACATTCCAAAATTTGAAAATTGTTTTTGATTTTACTGTTTCATTGGTTGAAATACAGAAAATCATATAAAAATATAGTTCTTACATCCTTGTTTGTTTCTGCATTATATGGTGACAGGCACATGTTGGCCATCATATCCTGATGGATAAAATGCCGTGGATTAAGGTCTAAAGAAGAGGTATTAACAAAGTATCATAATTAAATCAATGATATGGATATCTCATATGAAATTAAATTTCCTTTTGTTGATTTCATATTGATGATAAATTGTATAGATTCCTTGTAAATATGGTTATTACTTCAAACAGTAAAACAAACCTATGCTGGAATAGTTGTATGTACAGCAATGTCTATATATTTTTATGGTTATTCTGATCTTTGATCGGCTTTTATCATATTTATTTATTGTAATAATAATGGCAATTTGACCAACTCATAAAGACTTTTTTGTAAGTTCGCTGAAATATTTATATTAGCCTATTGCTACATTTTTTAATAAATGATTATTTTTGTATTCAATTTAAATAAGCTTCTCATTTTTTTTTTAATTGTGACTCTAATTTACAAACTGTTATCAGTAATCTTTCTTTTACCCTGATATTCAGTCATCATGAAGAAGTTGAAAAATGGAATTTCTTTCTTCCCTGTAAAAAAAATTAAATGGTATTGAAAATTTATAAATGATATATATAAACTGAAGACCTTCAGAACAACACTTTTGGACTTAATTATGAATTTATTTTGTTAAAAATCACTACTTACTAACAGTTTTCAGCAAATGCATGTTATAACTTGTCAATGGATTTCTCAATGTCAGAGTCATGGGCAAGGCCCTTCTTTACTGAAATGTGTAGATTCATTTTCTTTTCATGTATTGTAAATTGGTATTTTATAGATCCTTGTTACAGTTATATGTTTTAAATAAGTTATATTTATGAAGTATTTACTTATAACAATCACTACCGGTACTTTTTTCATCATAATGCTGTTTATTAATGCACCTTTTCCAAGAAACAAAAAAGTATAAAAATTACAGATATGTATAAAAAGAAAATTTTTTTATTACTGTATGTATTTTGTATTTATTGTTTTCTTTTGTTTAAATATGTTATTCATTAATCATGAGATTAACAAACATAAATTACATGTTGCAATACTTTTTCAATCAAGTACAAACATCTTGCAAGGCAATTTTAAAACCAGATGTTTACAAACAAAAAGTGATACTAAAAGAGCAGAGAGAAGTAAAAAGTCATTTTATTTACTGTCTAATAGATATATGTTGGAATAAAATAGGACATTTTAAACTAAGCAGAAACATATTTAGGATAAAATTTAGAACAAATTACGAGAATTTCCATGAAAATTTATTTACAGAACAATAACATTTGTCTAATATTAATTGTTCAGAGATGATGATACTTCTCATTCGAAACCATAAAATAAGACTATTTAACATAAAAGTATATATTTCTGCAATCACGACTTATGGAATGATTACTTAAATTTTACTTCATCCACAATTATAAGAAAATGTATCAAAACATATGAGTAAAAAGACTTTTTATGTTTTACTGTAAATGAAGAGATTTAGTTCAGGATAATTTTAAGAAAAAGACAATCAGTTCTTTGAATAATTTAGAATTATTTGCAAGATATCAATACATATAAATGGTAAAGAGATTGCATTATTGCTTTGAATCTTTCTTTTTTTTGTTGTTAAGCAATGTCACATAATAAAGATGTGAGGCAAATCTATACTATGTAAATTTATATATCAAGCAAATAAAGAGAAGCCCACAGACAAAGAAAGGAATCTTTATTTGAAAATGACATAATTTGGTAATAATGACAGTAAAACTGAAACAGAAATCAAGGATGTTAAATTTATATTAAAAAAAAAAATTTAATGTACTATAGAAAATTTTATTTATTTCAAAAGTTATAAATAATAGCAACACTTTAATGTTTTGTAAATATTAAACTAATTTACTAATTATTTATTAAGATTGTCAGTAAAACATTAGGCCTCTTTCAATTCAAACTTAAACATAAATTCAAATAATTAAATTAGGATTGATCAAACACAATTAGCCTACCACTTTTTATATTGTAGTGTCAAATTAGGGAAAACCATAAACAAATAAACATAGATAACTTCTAATAGACAATGTTTTAGTAGACATATTTTATTGTTTATATCTCTTGAACAGAAAAAAAATGAAATTATAATTTCCTAATTCCATTAACATTTTTGTATGAAACTTTAAAATAAACCTTTAAAACCTTATGAAACTAAAATAACAAGTGGGAAAAACACTTAAAACAACATAAAGTTAAACCTAGTTTCAATATTGAGAGATAAAATTTAAACTGTCTATTGAAAATTAATTAATGGTTTATATTTCAAAATTATGTACACCATACTTTTATTCTTTAGTATCCCACATCAGTGTTTACAAAATGTCCCTTTCTATTAAAAAACTAGCTTTCGGGGCTAGAAAATTATGATCCTTTCAATAGTATATATTACTAGCTTACCCATTGCTTGTTGCTGTGATATCAGAATAATAGAATGTCAAGACTACTAGTTATAAAAAAATTAAACATAAATTGTTATTTTTATGAAAATAGCTTAATTGCATTGGGAAAAATGTAAATATTATGGTTTTATTCTATTTTTTTTATTTGAGTGATTTTGAATAATTACATTCCTAGTTTGATTCTGATCCTCTTTTAAATTTAACAAAGAACTGTTTTCATGAAGTCTATCTTGTACTTAGTGTTTACAGTAACTCACCATAGTACAAGAAATCATTCAGCATCATAGATTAGAAATGATTCTATCTTGTACTTAGTGTTACAGTAACTCACCATAGTACAAGAAATCATTCAGCATCATAGATTAGAAATGATTCTATCTTGTACTTAGCGTTACAGTAACTCACCATAGTACAAGAAATCATTCAGCATCATAGATTAGAAATGAGCTTCATATTCAAATGCAGCTCTTAGCCTAGTTGCATACCTATTATGCATATGCTGGTACTCAAGCCTTTTTAAACGTTCAACTGATGATTCACGCCATTGAGAAGTCTGTATTAGTTGTTCTAACAACCACATATCTTGTACTGGACTTATTTCATGTGCAAGAGTATTTTATTTGTTCTTACTTGCAAGAAACGAGATTCATGTTCCTCAAAGCTTTCATTTTGTCAAACAATTGTCTTAGGTCTAGCATCCGACATTTTTAAAGCCAAATGAGATTTTGGATTTTAACAACAAAATATTTTGTCCCATTATTCCAAAACAATTAATATTTCTTGTACACTCAATAACATGCAAATGCAAAAACGGATATGGAAAAACAAAAACACAAAATCAAATATATAATTGTTGACCAAATCTTAGCTATTTAAGATTTTTCTACACTGTGACAATTTAGTACCATGTTTTTCCCCAACACATTAAAAAAACAAAATTGTACTTTATACAGCTTATGACATCCCATGTGTAATAAAGAATCTTTAATTTAAAATATCAAAACAATCAGTAGTGTATTTTTTTGGAATATTTGTTGACAAACAAATTCAGGGTGTCTGTTAGTAGGATTCAGCCTGAACATTTACTTAATTAGTTTGATTAATAAAATAGCAACAGATACTTTGACCATTAAGGCCATGCCTATGCTACTATTTCAAGTGGGTGGGTAAATGAGTGAATGTTGAAGGCATATTAATACTTAGTAAAACAACTGATGTAGAAAGGTACATAAATAATTTTATGTTATAACTAATTTTAATAAGTTAAACCATTAACATAAATAAATGAAACCTCTGAACATAGAGTATTTTCATTGTAAATTACCTCTGAGGATGATTGCTATGCAATCGAAATGTACATAAGGTTTTAAATAAAAGATGAAAGTTATTTGTGGTTGAGAGGTTTCATTTATTTATGTTAAACATTACGCCACCATTCTTTCATACAGTTATAGTTGAACCATTAGTTTAAAATATCTGAAGTAGAAGAGTTAATAAATTATTTTAACATTAAAATTAATTTTAATCAGATATTAGTTTCATTTCAATATTCATGCAATATTATAAAAACTATTTCTATTACTAGCAAATAAAATGTACATAAAATAAATCTAACAAAAAATATTCTCTGATAACATATCTACATCATATAAATCATCTTAACTATAGAACTGATTAGGTCCATTATTTATCTTAATAAGATAACATTTTCAAAGACAGTTTACAAAAATATAATTTTGTAAGTAAAGTTTAAGATATATAAAAACATTTATATATGCAAACACACATAAACAAAAAAAAATGTATATAATATACACACAAATCCTTAAGAGCAAAATCTAAAGAAGTAGCAATGAAAATACAACTATAAGACAAAAACTGAATCATGCTCTATTAAGAATATTCACATATCTTTAATCTTGACAGTAAATTATTGTACAAATAGAATATAAATAATGATTACCAATTTTTCTTATAAACAACTGAGGCAATATATAGAAAAATGTTCAGTTTTGAACATAAATCTTGTTAATAAAAAGTGTTCTAGTTATATTTTTATACAACTTATATTTGAAAGTGACAAAATATATTAAAAAGTTTTCAAGACAAAGACATTTTTAAAATAGTTTATCCGTAACATATTATCGTCTAGTGAAACGTACGATAATAAAATTATAAGTATAAATTTTTTTCTCAACTACAGTTTCTATTTGAACATGTGCACCTAATCATCTTAAAGAATATCAGATATCCTCAGATATACTAGTCCTGTGAGACAGGTTTCGAAGTATATCGTCATACATTGTAGATTTGCTATGACTTACATCAAGAAGCAAACTTACATAACTGATATCTGTAAGATGTCTGTGACCAGCACTTAGTCACAGATTAAACCCCTCTACTGCTGTTTTAAGCTATCAAAATCTAAGCTTAAAACGAGCAATAGAGGTACATTAACCTCAGGTTCCACCGCCACATGGTGGTGGTTGTATTGAAGATATACTTCCAAAGCCTCCCAACTGTCTTCTTGGTGGTTTTGGAGGTCTGAAACAATTGGTTTTAATACAATTTTAAACAATGTCATATATTTTATACAATTAGAATATCTGTCTATTGTTACCAAGGTTGTTTTTAAACATGTTTATCTAATATTGTCAAATAGTATATACGTATAGTAGTACAGTAGAAATCCTACTGCACAGTAGAATCTAGGAGTAGAGTATTAACTAGATCCATAGCTCAAAGGACATAATACCTTAGGACAGTTGTCCATGACTTATTATATCATAAATAAAACTATACTGTATTTTTTTCAGTAACAAATTTATCATCACTTATGACAGTTATTATAAAAAATGTGAAGACAATTGTGAATGATTGATAGGGTTAAGGAATCTCTCTTGGTCTGGACTGGATAATTGATGATAGAACATGGTGGAGCCCACTAACACAAATAAAAAAAAATGAAACCAATATGCCTTAGTATCAAGAACATAAACTCATACACTAACAAAACTAAAACGTATTGTTAAAGGTCATGATAAAATGATATAACTACTAACTATACACCACATTCATAATTTTGAATTTTCCATAGATTTTTTTTGTATAACAAATTATATAGATTTTATAATAAAATAATGTTGGTACTTTTCTTTAAGAATTTACGTTTCCTTTATAGACTGTATACAGTAAAACTCCAATTATCCAAATTTCAACCATCTTAATTAGGGATGGGTCGATTCCGATTCTCGATTCCAGGAATCGTCGATTCTAGGTGGTATCGAGGAATCGTCGATACTCGATTCTTCATCATAAAAGTGTCGATTCCGATTCCACACGATTCCGAATATTTATAAAAATACGTGTCAGACCAACTGGCCTAACATAGTTTTTTCCTACCGTAAATGAAACGTAAATAAACTCCGTCGGACCAATTTACCCGACATTGTTTTTGATTTAATTAAAATTTATTATCTGTGCAAGACTGTTTTGATATTTGTTGTGTTTTGTGTTAGCAAGAAACAACAAAACCATAATTTCATGTCCCGGCTACCCACATAATAAACATACTGGTGATAAAAGTGTTTTGCGCCTATCACTAAGACACGTAAACGTGTCACATGTGATTGATTTGTGAGTTTATAAATATTTTGAATATAGAACTAAAGTGTAATATATTCTCTCTCTGATAAGTAATGCTACAGGTCCAGTAAATACTATCCAAGATTCATATAAAGTAAAAGTTTTAACACCAAATAATTTACTTGTTAAGGAATTTACGTTATAATTTACTTCCTAGTAAGGATGAGTTTATCCAAGTGTATCAATGTTTGTACTTAACTTTCACAAAGTCCGTTTTTAAGGATTATTTTACAACTAAATATTTAGTCAATATTTCCGACTTACTTTTAAGGTTTTGTGAAATTTTGAAAACAGTAGTGAAAATCATTACAATACGTTATAACAAATATGTGTGTCGGTCCGTAACTACGGACAAAAAGCTCTTAGAATAACATCATGTTTTTAATCCCGTCGACGTGTATCTATCAAACAAAAACCATCGTAAATACATCTGTAAGTAGTATGAAGCTTGTTGTTAAATACTGTGCCTTAATGTTTCCAAAAGTAGCAACACCAGCTGAGTAGTACTAATAAACATAAAGCGTTAAGAGGCCCGACGGTATTCGGTTCAGGGTACTGGCCGTCGCGTCAATTCGATGACGGTTAACAGAAACTGACGGAGGAAAACCACATAATATATCAAATATGAAAAAGCACTTAAACAACATTCATTTTGCCCAAATTTATCAACAAAAAAGATCTATACTTGAAGAAACTTTATCCTCAGACACAGGACCTACAAGTGATAGTCGGTTAAAAATCAACTGGGATTGAGTAATAAATACAAAATAGGCCTGAATCAGTTGCATTTGTTCCAGACACCTGCAGAAAAAAAGGTCCCACCAGATGTGGAGAAGGTATGCCCCACTAATCCAGAATGTTGGGGAAGAAGGTATCCCAGGGGAATTGACAGTAGAAGAAGAAGTAAACAATTATCTGGGGGAACCATTAGCCAGTCCAGATTGGGATGTTGGGAAGTATTTGGCAGTACAAAGTGCCAAATACCCTTATTTAAATGCAATGGCAATAAAATACCTGTCTGCCCACTCGCAACAGTGTTTTCTGAAAAACCTTTATCAACTTCAGGAGCTATATGTGACTAGCGATGAAACTAGCTTGACCCACAATGTGTTCAAATGCTTGTGTTTTTGAACAGAAATGTACCTTACCTGCCAGACTTTTAAATATTAAAAACTATCCTATTTGTATTAATTTTTTACTTTTTATGTGTTCGTTTGTTTTTAATTTTTGTTTTGTTTGGGAGACAATGTAAATAGGCTTAGGAATTTTTTCAAACATCATAAAATAAGTAAAGTTCACATTTTTAACTTTAAAATAAGTCATTACTTTATTCTGATATGTTTTTATGTTTTAAAAAATTCCTATTGATAAATCAAGGTTGAAGGTTTTGTTCTATTACATTAAAACAGAACTTTTAAAAGATTTTGCCATATGACCAAGATGTTAACTACATTAATTATTAGAGAACTAGAATGTAAGCTAATATAACTTGAAAGAATCGAGAATCGACTAAAGAATCGAGAATCGAACGAAAATTTTTAGAATCGGAATCGGAATCGGAATCGAAAATTTTAGGAATCGGCCCATCCCTAATCTTAATCGCTTTCAGATTTTCAGATATAAAAATAATTAACGCGAGGAAGAAACATACTATCATTTCCAAAGTAATGATTCTGTCTACATGTGCTTTTAGACTTTCCTCTGCGAAGCTAGTGTAGGTGCAGCGCTAATATTATATAAATACTGAGTCACCATCTCAATCCAATTCTGTGTAGCTGGCTGTTGTCTGCCATGAGGTGGCCACCCAAACAGATACACTATTTCTTTTAATTGGTTAGTCTGTGTGTCTTTGATTGGCATCGGTCCATTGTTTTGTTTGTGAGTAAGTTTCGTTGTTCACCATGGCTTCTAAGAGAAAACAAGTTGTCTTATTTTTAGTGGATAAACTAAAATCAGATAAAGGCATTATAGGTAAACAGTTGGCTGAGATGTACAGTGATGGGCAAGCAACGATTTCAGACATTATTAAAAGCAAACCTACACTTTTAAACTTTGTGTCCGTGCTTTAAAATGAAGATAAAACTCTTCAAGAAAATCACAGAATACAGCAAAAAGCAAAGAATTAGAGGTAGGTGTTTTCAAAAGGTTTTTGCAACAACGTTTTATGGGAAACCCGGTTTAAGATTTGATTCTTTATGAATAAGCTACATACATTAATTAATTAAAATTGACCCCTTTTCCAAAAAAATTATTCAAAACAAAAAATTAGCCCTTGAAAAACAAATTTTATTAATCCAAATGGGTTAGTTCCAAATTGATTCGGACAATTGTAGTTCTACTATAGTAGGTTCAATTTCTGTTTTTCTCTAATTGTCATCCTTCTTTCCCCTCTAAATACAGTGGAACTTGGATAATTCGAACTTCTATAATTCAATTCTTGTTTAATTCGAATATTTTGCATAGTCTCTAGCATTATCTATTCAAACAATGTTAAAAAATCGTAGTAATTCAAATTTTGTGCGGGTTAATTCGAACTTTTGTTTCCAATAGAGGAATAGTTTATACTTCCCATGAGTGTTTTAAGCCACATACGGCTCTCAGGAATGTTGGTCAGCTGGGTGGGTGAGGTCAGGGATTTCTTGCCACCTTTCTAACTCGCTTTTCACGTAGTCGCTTAGTATCACGATGTCGCTAGTATCAGATCTGTGTGAGGATTGTGCTCTTTCAAGACTACTGAAGTGTTTTATCTTTTTTAAGTGAAGTGTTATGCACTGTGTAATGTCGTTCCGAACCGCGGGCTTATAAGTCTTTAACTTTAGCTGAAAAAGTTACAGTGATTAAGGAGATGGAAAAAGGATTTTTTAAAAAATCTAAGGTCAAAAAAGGACTATGGAATTCACTGAAACACTTTGTCAACTTATTTAAAAAATAAAGACAAGATTTTGAAATCCATTGGTGAGAGTGCAAAAGATAGGAAGAGAATAAGAGAATCAGAGAACCCGGCGCTGACCGTTGTATTTTAAAATGGTTTAAAAAAAGCAATCGGCAAAAGTTACATCTGTGTGTCGCGATATAAACATCGAGAAAATGGAAAAAGCTTTGAGTGAGTGGACAGAAGATCAATCCCAAAAAAGGATGCCACTGAGTTTGATTTTTATTCTTGATAAAGCAGGGTGTTTGTATGAACATTTTGTTCAAAAATGTGGTAAATGTAACTACAGTCAATCATTTTAAGCAAGTACAGGCTGGTTTGACAAATTCATTGTTTCCAACGCATTTTTAAAATCTTATTTTGGAGAAAGGCTACACAGTTGATCAAGTTTTTAACGCAGATGAGACTGGACTGTTTAATAAAAGAATGCATTCTCAAACCTTCTAATCTAAGGAGGAGAAATCTGCTCCGGGGTTTAAGGCCGCAAAGGATCGTTTGACTGTTCAACTGTGGTGAAGTGTTAGCAGTTACATGATGAAACTAATGGTAGTTTACAGATCTCTAAACCCTAGAGCACTGAAAGGCATGGATGTTTACAGAATGGTTCCACTTTTTCTTAAGAAAGCGGAATGTTTTTTGAAATTAAAGTGGTTTCTCCTTTTAAAGTTCTCCTCATAATAGACAATGCATCTGGGCACCCCGTACATCTAAATTCATACATCCTAACGTGGAAGTGTTGTTCTTGCCACTAAACATAACAGCCATGATTCAAACACTAGACCAGAGTGCCATTTTTAAAGCCTACTATCTTTGGCGTACTCTGGCGAATTATTAAATACCATGGGAAATAACAGAATTTTTACAGCGACTCAATGCTGGAAAATTATATTACAAACGGTTTTTCAGAATAGCTGAAATTAAAGTTAACACTTTTGGTTTCAGTATTAGCAGTGTAGCTATTCGCAATAAGTTCGAGTAATGTAACCCAAATGAATAACGAGGTATACATTGACTACTGTATACAGTAAACAAATCAAGACATGTATGCCGTGTAAGCTCAGAACTCTATATCTTTGATGTAAACATCCTGCTGAATCATTTTAGACAATATTTATCTAAGTTCTATTCTTTCACCTATTGGATTCCGTTCTGTAATAAACATATTTTCCATATCCATTGATGTTATACAGCACTGTAACTGCTGAACCGTATGAAACTACCATAATGCTTTTTTACTTCTAATTTATTGCTATGCTGTAAAATTTCTGATAGTAGTTGAAAAAATCGTTGTCAAAAAAATTGTATGAAGCAGGATTCAAAGCATATTATCCATGAAAATTAGTATGTTTTTTTATGCTAAGTGTTAGGGTCTGAGAAAAAATCGTAATAAGCGGTAAATCGTCTTAAACGGGAGTGAATTAACACGTTCGCTGCTGCGGAACTTGGGGCATACCTTGTACCGGTCCTGAAATTTTTGTTTACAGTTTTTTTATTTAATTTAATGAAAAAAACAGTTTTCAGAAAAAAAATAATTTCAATACTTTTCAGATGATAATATGAAGTCATAATTTTCGGAAGCCAATAGGCTTCCACAGCGCTGCTAAAAGGTTACATTGTAAGACAAATTTTAGTTATGACTATTTATTGTGATATAACGTAAACAATAATGAAATAAATAATTTATCAGAAGAAAAAAAATTTTTGAATGCCTTTCAGCTAATATTATGACGTCACGGTTATCAGAAGCCGATAGGCTTTCACAGTACCGCTAGAAGATACCATTGTAAAAAAATTACACTTTTGCCTATTTATTGATATATATATATATATATATATATATTCTGTCAAAAAAATGGTATGTCTCTCATACCAATAGTGTTATAATGACACCAAGTAGGGTTGTAATTGTCTGAATCATCATCATCTGACTCACTTTCATTGTCTGTAGATATAGGTTCACCATCTAGATCGGCGGCATCAATGTCACTGGACTCATCACCGGAACTAGTCTCGGAGTAGTCACCAACATCGTTCAAAGCACTATTTACATTTAAAACCATGTCCCAAGATGTACCAGCCATTATTTTACAGAGATAAAACACTAAAACTAACACTATTTAATTACAAAAACAAATGAATAATATACCGTCCTTTGGTAAGCGAAATAGGAAACTATTGCTACACAAGAAACACACGTACACACCCACCACGCTGCGAGAGAAACAGCAAAATAAAGCAATAACTCCAGTCGTAAACCAGACATTTAACGAATATGGACAAGAGAAGCCTATAGGCTTCCGCCGCACCCGAGAAGCCCCCACTCGGAAGCCGATAGGCTCCCGCTGCAGCCAACGTGTTAAAGAGATTTTACTGCAGTAATATGGTACTGTGATTTATTGTGAAAATTTTATCTTATATAGAGTTAATCTTATATAAGGTTAACCATATAATGTTTGCCAATTTTAGCACTTGTGTAGTTAAATCTTACCTTTAATAAGCGTATATTTTTCTTACAAGCAAGCCTATCTTAACTGGATATTTAGTAAGTATTTTGTAAAACAGCTATTATTATTGCAGTGGAAAATAGTGCTCTGTTTTATTAAGAAATTTCAAATTTATGCAACTTTGTGAGTGTCAGTTAATGTTTATGTTTATTGATACTTAAAATCATTTTTTTGTATTTATAATACATTTTTGAGTAACATATTTAAATACAAAAACAAACAAAAAATCAGAGGGTATTTATCAAGTATTTCCAAAAATAATATAAGTATATCTAGACTATATTTTCACTCACCCCGATCCTGGTCTTCTATAATCCTGAGTATATCCACTACCCCGGGAACTCATACCAGGATTAATTAATGATCTAAAGCTGAAACCAAAGTATTTATAAAATAGACAATATTTCAATTAATTATGTAAGTAAATATATTTATAAAATGTATATGAGGCTAATTCAGAAAGTAAGGTATAAACCATCATAGCTAAGACAAGTCACAAGCAACTCCCTGCATGCCAGGAAATGAAAAGAATGCCCTGTTCTCCTGGTTTTTTTAACCAATATAAAGAAACTGAATACGTTTTAGAGAACATTGTCTCAGTTCTCTAACTGTGGAGTAATTGTCTCAATTAACCCCAAAGTTTAAAAAGAAATCATGGAATGACATCACTAGTCACAGCAAGGTCACACAGAAAATCTAAACAAGTAAGGTTATGGCATTATTTTGGAACAGGCAATAATCTTTTAGTCAAGTTAATGGAGCAAGAGACAGTCATAAATGCAACCACTTACTGCTCTACTTTGACTATGAGGAATACAACACAAAATTCAAATAAGAGATTTGAGCATCAGTCATCTTGAGTGTTTTAGGCGCATGGCAATGCTAGACCCGATTCTGCTAATCATATTCAAAATTTGATCAGATATTTTAGACGGGGACTGACTGACCACCTACCATACAGTCTAAAGCTGTTGATAAGCAAATTTTACTTGTTCCGCTACCTAAAGGAGTTTGTTATAGACAATTAGTTTGTTACAAACTATAAGGTGGAAAAGCAGTTAAAGAAGAGCAATTCTCACAGGCAGTAGACTTTAATGTCTTTGGTATAGAAATGCTTGTAGATAAATGTGTTTATTTATAAATAGAAGCTATTTAGAGAAATAGAGAAAGATATAGAGAATTAAAGTTTAAAACGTTTTTGAAAATATCTGTAATGGTTTTTTTCTAAGAATCACACCTTACTTTCTGAAACCAGACATTAGCACATTCAAAGTCCAGGGTGTTATAACTTATTTTATTAACTGAAAATTAATAGAAGGGAAAATTTAAATCTGGAATTTACACATGGGATCCTATTCCAAGGAGAATTTTTAGAAATGCAGATTGGATTAAGGAATTAAGACACACTTATCTCAGAGACAGAGGATAATGAATCTAGTAAAGATTAAAAAACAAAGTGGAATAATGATTGGTGGAAATTCAGCAGAACTGATACTGATTGGTAAGAAAGAAATATATGTGGAGTAAAGATAGGCTGCTCAATGTATGCTTTCTTTCAGCTTTGAAAAGTTACAATTAGGGAGTTGTTGGTGAGGTCTCTTGACTACGGGGTCTCTAATCTGATGAAAAAGGGCTCCAGTAACTAAATAAGTAGATATTATTTAACTGAACTTGTGCACTTTATTCTAAAGATACAGAAATATCCCTGCAAAATAAATTAATATATACCATTTTGTATTACATTTGATGCCCAACAAGAATTAGAAAATTTAAAATTTTGTTTTACACACTATTTCACGCTAATAATACACATTTCTTGCAATTTTCTTGGAATTTTATCCTTTTAATAATTTTAATTTAACCCAGTAAATTTAATTGGACTTTTGAAAAAATAAGCATATTATTAATGTTTTGTTTTATCTTGGTTTCATTAAAATAATATCTTTTTACATTTTGTGTGTAAATGTTATAATACAAAAAATTACAAGAAAACATGTCCAACAATGAAATTTTTGTATTTCATTACACTATTTCTATGGGAGTAATTTTTATTAAACTACATCTCTAAAAACAAAACTATACTATTTATAAATTCCTTTATTTTAATAATTACGGACACCTCAATAAATTTTCTATACAATTTTTAATAACTTTAAATTGATTTAAAATGAGGTTGAAGTTTTTTACTAGAGATAAGAGTACTACTTGAACTTAATACTTAAATATAACTCTTTTAAAAATTACACTTTTGCATTACATAAGTTTTTTGCAGTAAAATTTTTCAAATGACAAATCATTCAGTGCATAAGTAAAACATCACCTCAGTTTTACACAATAATTTTTAAGAATCTAAATACGTAACTAAGTGAATACATAAGAGCTTACTTGCTGACACGTTTCGAAACAATCCTTCCTTTTATGAAGCAAAGCCTCTACAGGCTATACGAGTAGAGGATTTGCTTCGTAAAAAGAATGATTGTTTCAAAATGCGTCAGCAATTAAGGCTTTATGTATTCAGTTAGTTAAGTATTATTTATTTATATTTAAAATAAAGATTAACAGATAAAACTAGTTTTGATAATAACTACATCCTAAAATAAACTATCACTAAAAATAAAACAACTAAATACATAATTTAAAAAAGAAAGAATAAAAACAAAGCTATAGTTTACTAAGTTTAACATCGCTTTACTTCCTTAAAAATAGTAATTGCTATGATCATTGGGCCACACGTTACTTTCAAACACTTATGCCTGATTGTGGTGCTACATTAAAGAACTAACATAGTAGCAGATGCTTGAACTGCATCAAACACTTATCCCTGATTGTGGCGCTAGATTAAAGAACTAACATAGTAGCAGATGCTTGAACTGCATCAAACACTTATCCCTGATTGTGGCGCTACATTAAAGAACTAACATAGTAGCAGATGCTTGAACTGCATAAAACACTTATGAGTTGGGAAAGAATAACCATGTAATTAGCCTAACCCAAAGCCACCACTGTACAACTAGTAAAACTCTATGAACAGAGGTTATCCTGATTTCTCTCAGTCAATTGTAATGAACAGATTGTCATTAAGAGTGCATACTTTACAATACATGTAAAATAAGATGCCATATATGAAGTTCAGAGGGTGTAACTTATACTGCAGCATTTCCTGCTCTTGCGTTTTTTTTTGAAGTTAAAATACTTTTCCAGTTTCTTATCAACAAAATTAGTCATGTATAATTATTAAATTACTACTTTTTCTGAACTTTGATTATTAACTGACCCCTTCAACTTTTGACTAAACCCTTGGTATCTTTTCCCTTGGAAATGCAAAAAAATCAGTATATCTGTGTCAAAGTACAGAATTCAAATCTGCATTGTAACTTGTATGATACTTGGGGCCACAGATAAAATAACCCTCCCACAATTTCATGCGTTACTAAATAATATTAATTGACTTGTATGTTTAGGTTGTTCGTACTTGACAGTTACAGTAGGAAACTTTATAAACTGAGTTTCATATATAATTTTATCTCAAACTGTTACCATCGTTAAAACTTTAGTGTAATTTTCAATCAATAAAAACTAAAGTCATACTTACAAACCATATATTAAGTTAATTATGCCCCAGAATAAGCCTACAATTTTCGATAATCCCCAAGGTTGGGTACTAGTAATTTCTCCATCTGAAAATATAAAACTTCATTAGATATAACATAAACACAAGATAATAACTTATATAACTACCTAAAATGTTTAATGTCATTATTTATGTTAAACACAAAAGCTATTCATGTGTCAGTATCAAACTTTAGAGCAACTGGTTCTAGAATGAAAAAAAAACCTGGTGGGTCTTGGACACAACAATGCCAGAAAATAAGGCATGTGTAAAAGCATCGTCTAGCTGTCTACGAAGGGTTTACCACTTATACATGCTGCTACCCTGAGAATGTTTGAGGTTAAGAAATTTAAGAAAAAAAACTCTTCAGAAATATTCACACATAAAAGAGGATTTTTATCTAATAAGTGAGAGATATTTTGAAATTTGCATAGCCGTTCTACATATAACATAACCAACTCTGTGTAGCTATCTCTAGCCACTCTTCAGAATATTTCATTTATTGCTGCTTTAATCTATAAATAAAGATACTGAAAATAAAGGAAATTTACAGCTCTTGTGTGATAGTTTGCTTTGTCATTGAAAAATTTAGTATATAAGGTCTGTATGTTTTTAAAAGAAGATGAACTGATTGTAATGGTTACTTAATATTACCTACTGACAAATGACAGATGTTCCTCTGACCTTTTTAATATATGTTTTTGTAAAATAACTTATAAGTAGGCAGACAGATGTAAGCCAGTAAAATATTTCCTGTCACCTTACTTTCTTCAGTTTCTCATTTTAATATATGAAAGGTCATACTTTTCATTCTAGTGATATTTACTTTAACACTGAGATCTAACAACAACTTCTATACAAATTACAATTTTTTCTAGCTTATTTATTATATTTTCTAAATATATAATACAGTATAATAATATACTGTAACTATATTCCAAAGTGCTTTACAAGTGTATAGGATTTACAATAAATAAGAGAGGAAATGTAGATATTTAAATTTTTCATAATTTTTGTTCTATTTATACCAATTAAAACACATTTTTTGGGGCTCCCATCTAATAACTCTGAGAGGAAAAGCATTGTATGAAGCCAGACACCAGCGAAATTATAATTTCTACTCCACTGGGAGGCCGAATAACACCAGCAAATTGCAGGATTAGATTTTTTGTAGACAATGGACTTGCAGAGTACTTCATCAGGACAAAAGGCAGTTGTAATCTATGTTCTGACCATACCCCGGTTACTTTAACAATTAGGAAAGGCCTCATGAGGTGGCTCCTAAGTTGTCTAGTAGCAGGACTGGCTTTGAGAGCTTACGTCTGAAGCAGGAAGATAAAATTGAGCTCGATGTGGCAGTAAGAGACTAACTTCTGAGAAAAGTAGAAATATTTGTCAACTATCTATAAAAGGCAGCTTAGAACAACACCATTAAGCCTAGCAACAAGCCCGTCAACAATAAAGAATGCTGTATTCTTCAGGTTCAACCTGACTCTGAAGGCGAAGAGTAGAGCTCTACGGTAATGGCATCAGATTTGTGATTCAGCAGACAAAGCCATGCTGAATCGACTCACCAACGAGCTACAAGACATAGTGTAACGAATCAATAATGATGCAGTCAGCAGCTACATGCATAATTTGTCAGCAGATAAAACAATGACTATTCCTTGTGGCAAGTCAGAAGTTCACATAAGAGGCCAAAAACACAAATGCCACCCATCAGAGCTGGCAATGACACATGGGTAAAGTCTCATAAAGAGAAAACAGAAAGTAAAGAATTTTTACGCTTTTATCTACCAGTGAAAATACCACATACTTGAGAAGGACCAATACCTTAATGATTTGTCTTTCTACCATCAACGAACTTGAGGAAGAATTATCAAAGGTTCTAACCAAGAAAGCTGCTGGGTATGATCTAATTACTTCACAAATCCTGAAGCAGTTGCCATACAGGGCTGTAATGATAGCTCTCTATCAGATTAATGCGTGACTCCAGCTAGGATTCGTTCGGAAGGTGTAGAAGGTAGACAAAATATTAATGATTGCAAAGCTAAGAAAACCACTGAACGACAAAACATCCTATCATCCAATATCGTTCAGTGATATCAAAGGTTTTTGAGAGACTGTTGCTGGAGCGACTCAAACCAATAATTGAAGGGCAGGCTTTTGTTCCAAAACCACCAATTACAGAGTTAGCACTCTACTAAAAGATCAGGTGCACAGAATTGTGGAAATTAATGAAGAGTCCTCGGAGACGGAAAAGGTATCCTTTTTCTGACTTCCTCAATGTCTCCCAGGCATTTGACCATGTCTGACATGCTTGCTTACTGTAGAAAATTCATCGGGACCTTCCAGATGAATTTTTATAAATTCTCAAAACCTACCTTGCAGACAGAATTTTTTATGTTTAACAAGGTAGGGAGTACTCCAGTTTCAGGAACAATAATCGCAAGGGTGCCTCAGGGTTGTGTCCTTCTCCTGGTGCTTTACTTTCTGTATACAAGAAATATACAGGTCAACGAGAGAGTCATTATGGCAACCTTCGCAGAAAACCCTGCTATCTAGTCCATAGCTCAAAATGAGGCAGACGCAACAGTTAAATTGCAGCATACTCTGGACAGCCTCAGTGACGATCAAATAGTGGTCCATAAAGGTTAATAATAGCAAGTCAGCTCATGTTACATTTACCAACAAGGCAGATAGCAAAACTGACCTTATAAAAAATGGCTAACTCCTCCCTTATAGGAAAGAGTAAAATACCTAGGCCCAACACTGTATGCTAAACTAAACTGGAAATCCCATACACAATATCAAGAGCACAGTGGTACAATATATTACAATAAAAATATTGAAAAGAACCTCAATACCACAAAAATAACAAATAAAACAAGTTACTTAAGATTAAACCCTTATGTACATTTCGGTTTAATCTTAAGTAACTTGTTTTATTTGTTATTTTTGATTATTTTTGTGGTATTGGGGTTCTTTTCAATATTTTTATTGGAAATCCCATGTGAAGAAAAAAAGAATGAACTGGAGAACCAGTACATAAGGCAATCATGGTTCATAGGTCGATATTCTAAGTTGAGTTCCTTCAGTAAATTGCTGGTGTACAAGCGAATACTCAAGCCCGTATGGACATCAGGTTGTTATCCTGGGGATGCACTAGAGCAGCAATCTGTTCTTTATGTTATCTAGCCCTTCCATAATAAAGTCTTTAGAGCCAAAGTGAGGGATTCATGGAACGTCCGAAACTCTGCCATACATAGAGACCTCAAAATGAAAAGCGTGAGAGATGCTGCAGCAATGAATCACTTCAACTGCCTCCAGCAACACAAGAATCCTACACCTCTACAGCTGGCTCACAGAGTGGCAATGAGCTGTCTTAAGCAGACTAACACTTTCGACCTAGATCCAAAGACACATTATCTGCACATCATCATCAGTGCTAGAATATTAAGTCAGTATTGTTGACTGGAACAAGCCTGACATTTTTTAACTATCCATAGGAAGCAAGCTACTAGATATGACTCATCTTAGTTGCAGCCAAAAAAGTTGTACCAATTATGTCATTCTTCTGAGAAAAACAATTTATATAGGAATATATGTTATAAAAGTATATTTCATTCATTTAACTTTAATACATATTATATTTTATTCAAACAATATTTACAAAAGTTAATAATCTTTGTAAATACTGTACAACTTCTCTCATCATGTTGATGTCACTAAATCAATTGTAGTTCAGTATATACTGTGAATTTAGATAAGATACTTGAATTTTTTTATAGTAAAACCTTTAACTAGATACTTTGTACATATATTTTAACATGTATTTATATCAATCTCAGACATCAATATTGATATTGCAAAGAAAATTGTACCAGGTGATATACAAAGTTCTCACAATCATGGAAAAAAATAAATAAAAATAAATTGACTATAGCGCCCAAAAATTATTAACTTGCCAAAAAATTTTAAAATATCTTTTTTTTGGGCCACACATACAATATTTGTTAAATAAATTAAAATAAAAATGAACTATGTAGCTTTATTAAATAAATTCACATCTTTTTATTATATATATATTTTATTCTTGAATTTTGTAGTCCATTACCTTTGGTGAATCTTAAGTAATAACGTTAACACACTGATGAAGATCACCACATAGTGATCAAAAACGTTCTGTCTCAGTAAGTTTTAACAAATTTACAAAATTTAAAGTTCGGATAGTCATAAACTATGTTGAAGTGATTAATATTTTTTTATTAGATATGCATAAGTACAGGCCGTTAAAGTTTTGTAAGCGTAGTTTGCGCAGATAGGGGGAGTGAGAAGGGGAATACGGCTGAGTGTGGAGGGGATGACACGTTAGATGGTTGTGAATGGGTATTGGCTTGTTCTACTCCAGCTTACTTATAGGAGGGATAGTAGCTATTAAGGCCAACTATGTTATTATCTGTAGTCGGTGAACATTAGGGAAAAACCCCAAAGGAAACGTCAACTCTTCTACCATGTTGGGGGTTGCTTGTTTAGGAAAAACAGGCATTCGTAGGTCTAGACCATATAAACCTATGATATGGAGAAACCAGAAAGTTAATTAAAAATATTTTAGTTTCAGTATTAATTACATTAGTTTAATACATTATTTGTAACTAATAATTTTTAACTTCACTGTCACTCTCTGATTTTCCATCACTGCTATTGTCCCTGTCATTTATAATTAATATGCTTTTTAACTGCATGTCCATAGCTCTGGAACATGCTTCAATGTGGGGAGCATGTTGATGAGTCGTACGAAAATTAAGAACTATTTTTTGTAGAGCACATTGTTTTAAATCATCGATGTTGACTTTTTTAATTTTTCTTGGGCGAATTTTACGTGGTGTACTGAATGTTTCATTTTTTCCTAGTCGTTATACCTCTGTCAATAATTTTCTTAATGTATGAACAGTTATACCACACGGTCTTAAATTACCAAACAAGACATTTTGGGGTTTTCAGAAGATATGTTTTTAAATACATTCATAATAATGTATTTATTTTGGCTCCTTTGCCAAACAGAATTGTTATCTACGGTTGAAGGCACCTTCAGTACTGAAAAATACTGTTTTGGTAGATACACTAAACACTGTCACACGAACTAATGCGATAACGAAACTATTTGCTGTATTGTGCATTTCAGCAAGTCAGCTGTCAAATACCCCTCCACTACTGTACTACTTACACCACTATTTCTCCCCACCATCGTATCTCTACCAAATCCGTCTACTGCGCACACGCTAACATAACTTTAACGCCCTGTACATATTTATTTTAACTTTTTTTTAAGTGTTTGTTCCATTTATTTTGGCTTTTAGAAACATGAAAAAATTCAAATTGAGATAGATTTGCTTTTGTTGAACAAGTTAATCAATATCGGGTTCAATAGACAAGATTTCAGTTAATGCATTTTCAAGACATTTTAAAGCGATCTTTGTCGTAATTTTTGTATGATTCATTGTTGAAAATAATTGTTCACAAATAAAGGATCTACCAGAAGGTAAAGACATTAATAAAGCATGACTGTGAAAGTTATGATACTTTACCTACTGAAAGTAGGTCAGGGTGTCTAGTAAAATAGCTTGAAGAAATTCCCTGAGTTTTCCCTGACTTTTCCTCTTTTAGATGTCTATAGAAAGCCCAGTTTACATTGGGCCCATCCATTGATATCTGAAGGATCTTGGATAAATCCAGACTTTGAAGAACGAATTGAGTAACTCTTTTGCTTTTGTGTCTGTAAGGAACACAGAGCCAAAATATCGAGCTTTCACTTCATCCGTCTCTGCATCCCAATACCTAACACTCAAATCCATTTGGGCTCTTTGTGATATTTTGTTTAAACTTTCATCAAAGCCAATTACATAGTTAGAATTTGAATTTAATGATGTCAGTAACAGGTTTTTAATATAATTTGATAAACCGAATACAACACTATAGGAAATTTTATCTTTCCCCAATCTCATGTTCTGTGCAATGGTGCTATCAGGGAACATCCTACCTACGAAAGAGGCACACTACCTTCTGCATTGCGTAAAGAAGTGTTGCATTACTAAATTCACGCACCATATAATCTCTGCTTCAGTCACTTCATCTTTTAGTTTATATTTATCCTAAGGAAGGAGGGGAGGTAATGGCGACATCTGCATGACGCGCTTGCCCGCTACGGCAATGAAAACTGGAACCTTCCATGTTGAAATAAACAGTGTACAAATAATCACCGTCAAATAAAACACATACTACCACGAGTCTAGACAAATAGCTGGCTACGAATGTTTAAACAGCGTTCTGTGTGGTCAGAAACAGACCGAGTTATCTGTTATCCCCACCTGTCCATATGATAACAGAACCACTGCGCACCCCAAGGCCACGGTCCAGGCTAAAACCTCCCAGCTGTACCAACTCGACACGTTTAATATTTATTGACATAAGTCCTGAAGTCATAGCATTGGGCTTATCAAATAAATAATGGGCATCTAAATAAAGAAGTGTTATTTCCTGACTGCCCGGCCCTAAACCAGCCCGCAGGCTTACAATAACAAATATTCGAGAGCAATAGCCACTAGTTTTGTTTCTAATCAAAATAAATATTTTCCCGATTTTTTAAAATTTTCCCTGACTTTTCCCTGAATTTTCCAGAATCTTAAAATTCCCTGACTTTTCCAGGTTTTCCCGGTTTTCCCTGTCACTAGACACCCTGTAGGTAATCTTTATTCCAGTTAAGAAACATTACCAAATTTGTATTTCAGTGATTGTCACTTTGCAGTTCAATACATTCCATTTGAAGATTTAACCTATTTCTTCCCATTAGGACAACATCCATATTTTACATGATTTTTCCTTATCTAATCTATATTTCTACTATATAATTATTAAAATAAAACCTAAATATGAATCTGATGGCTTTAGTTTTTGAGTTATGGCCTGTTGCGTTCACGCAACATTGGGAGTTCCCTGCATCTCGCGGCGTTGTGTTAACGCAACATTGGGTAATGGCGTGTGCTGAAAAAAACACAACAATCATTATACAAAACGATTTATTGAAACAATTTTCTACATAGTTTTACTTTTTACAATTTATTCAATCAGAATTGTGAAATTTTTCAAAAGATTCAACATATAAAAACATCTGACATTTCTTGCATGTGTAAACTGTTTGACTGTGGCACATTTTACATCTCCGCCTTGTATTACTTTTATTTCGGTCTACAATGTTGTCTTTTCGTACATCGTCTGGTAGAGTAATTTTACTGCAGTGACCTAATATCAGATTTTTGCTGCGCTTGTCACGCTCTTCAATTTTTGCTGATCAAAGTAAAGAGATAACAAGCTTTTTATGTACTGTTGATAAAATATATAATGTCCGTGCATTTACTACAGCACAATCAATTCCATTTACAAATAAGGTCCACTACCATTTTTTACCTCTTATTCAAACTCTGTAATTGGCAAGACCATTATCATGAGAATCCACTCCGCCCATTCCTTTATTATAAACATTAATAACATTCGGTTGCTTTACAAAGTCCTGTTGCCTTTCTTCTCGATTGTAGCGTTTTACATTTAGTGTTGGTTCAACTGACCCATAATTTGTTACAATTAATTTGGTACAATAGAACAAAGATTATTATACAAAAACACAACAGCTTTTTGTGTCAAAAAAAGTGAGGTTAACTGTACATACTAGAAAGCAAGTTTTTTTTACATACAACAATAAAATAAATTGAAATTCGCCATTGTTTCATGTGTTCATGATGACATTTTATGTGATGTGGTAAACCTTTTTTAAACTACTGAAAGAGTACATTCGCCTGGTTATTAAATTGTTTTATTTTTTAACTTAACAACAAATTAAATTGAAAACTTACTTGCTGATATATAAGGCATCTTTAATAATTCGTTGTACAATAATCATGTACACTTTATCTTTCTGTCACCTTTTTAATGTGTTTTAAATTGAGTACGAGTACACACCAATGACGTTATTTTTGTCTAATATTGTGTTATGTAGGTTGGAAGTGACACATCTGATTTGACAATTAAAGGGTATGACAGCTGTATCCCACACATGTGTAACTTGTTCTATGCCTATAAATGGATAATGTCACAGATGAATCCATTTACATTATAGTTTTTAAAAGTTTAGAATTACGGAATATGTATTAACTTTACAAATATAATTTTTATTTAAAATTGACTAAATTTATAGAAATGTTTTATAAATTGTAACAATTTAATCATCACTCTCACCTTTATATATATATATATATATATATATATATATATTAAATATGGTGATATGTTTTCTTGTAATATAGTTAATAAATTAAAAATATTTCAAAAACAAGAATACTTTTAATGAATATATTTATTCAAAGCTTTTTGCCGATAAAATAGTATCAGCATCTTCAGGAAAATATTTTATAAGATAATTATTTTCCTGAAGATGCTGATACTATTTTATCGGCGAAAAGCTTTGAATAAATATATTAATTAAAAGTGTTCTTGTTTTTGAAATATTTTTTTAATATATATATGCAACACTGTTGTAAGTCGCAAAAACAAGAACAAATAATTCTCGAAAGTCGACTCGCAAACATACCCAGCAAGATTTTTATTTGATATGTATGTATATATATATATATATATATATATATATATATATATATATATATATATATATATATATATATATATATATATATATATACATATATATATATATATATATATATACTGTATATATATATATATATATATATATATATATATATATATATATATATATATATATATATATATATATTTATTTATATTTAAACTTTGCGACACTGTTCTCTTGTATTCACTCATCATTTACACTATAATGTAATTGAACGAGAATCTTATTTGGTAAGTTAACTATCGGTAAGAGTTAACTATCGAAGACTAATTATGGTGTCTTTCAAAATCGAGCATCAACTGAAACTCTCCATATATATATATATATATATATATATATATATATATATATATATATATATATATATATAATATCGACGTTTTGTTTTAAAATTCCATAATACCAGGGATCCTAAGAATGTCTAAGTAAAATTTCAGTAACGGGCATTATTTATTCCCCGTTCCCAAATGTTTGATAGGGGAAAAGATTATACCGGGCGACGCAGAAAGTCATCAGGGATACGAAAAAAATAATTAAAACTCTCGCTCAGGGAAATAAATAAAATTTTTATGAAATAAAGTTGGGTCAAAAAATTCATTTCGGAGTAGTAAGAAGTACTACGTCCGCGTATCAACGACGTACCGTACTACGTATACATATATTAAAATACAGGTCTACCTATAAAGTAACTAGTTACGATAGATTTTGTTATAATTTTATACAGTACTATATACCTATATTAAAATATACCTCTAAAGTGTCCAGTCAGGATATTTGGTTGTAATTTTATACAACATTACCTAATTAAACTTCTACTTCCGCGGAGTAAATTATAAGTAAAAACTTTTGAGGCGTGAGCGAATTTTCATATTTTTTCGTATCTAGGACGATTTTTTTCGCTAAAATCGAAGGAACGGTTAATAAATACCAAATTTCAGCTCAATGAGTCCAGCAGTTTTTACGTGAATAAGTAATACACACAGACAGACAAAATTAGATTTTTATATAATAGTATACATTGGTTCCCAATATATATATGTCAAACTACAAACTTACTGATTATTGTCTTGAAAACCAAGGGATGGAAAAACATCTGCTTGTATCATGACATTTGTAAACTAACCTAGAAAGATGGATAACAATGAATTACTAACAGCTGTTTAAATATCTTTAAGTGACTGTTACAGATGATTATCAGCTGATTAAATCAAGTTAAGTATTAAATTGAGTATTAATGAGGTTTTCAAGGCCCATGGGACGTGTCCTGACGGAATTTCTAAATAAAAATTCCCCTATGTGCAAACCAGGGACCCTAAGAACGTCTATGTAAAATTTCAGCTCAATTGGTAAAGTGTTTACGTGATTGAGTAACACACACAGACACCATTAGATTTGTATATATTAGTATAGTTGGTTGAGGTTTTTGAATCATCACTTATTCATTGATTTACTTGACCCACTCAGACAACATATACGTGAAAATTAAACATAAACAACATCACCGAACGGCCATGCTGAAAAACCAAACAAAAAACAATAAATACATATCATACCACAACAATAACACACAAAATAGCTTCCACCTCCAAAAAAATTCATTACCAAATATGTTACAAAACAACAAACACTCTAAGACAGCACATAAAACCCTTTCTAGAAACAAACAGACAAATACAACCTATCGAGTTACAAATTAACATGTAACAAGTGTCCCAGCTATTATATTTGCCAAACCGGTAGGTCATTCTACACACGCTTCGAAGATCACATCACCTGAAGAAACAAAACAAACCCCAAAATCCAGCTACGCAACAGACCTAAAAACATGCAACACACATACATGGACATACATACTAATTTAAACATTCTCCACATATTAAAACAAAGTAAAAAACTAACAATTTTAGAAAAATAAGAGATATACAAACACTACACAACAGATAAAGAAGACATATTAAATGACCACACACATTTTGAAGCTAACATCCTGTTCAATTACATAGTACACAACCAACTCAACCCACCGTCACTACAGTCATAAATCTCATCCATCTAGAGCACGACGCCACCAGTAGAAGCTTTGCTTCATAAAAGTAATGATTGTTTCGAAACGCGTCAGGAAGTAAGCCATTACGTATTCACTTAGTTAAGTACATTTAATTATAATTAATATTTTATGTAGATCACTGACTGCAGAGCTAATTTCAAGATGTGTTTAAATCGAGGAAACCGTTACAAACATAACTACTGATTCAGATTGAATCATAATTAATCAATTAATGCTTAACAAAACAAAGCTTTTCAATATGCATTGAAAGAAACAGGTATTTTGTGTTGAATTGTAGGTCAAAATATAGGTAGCCAAAGCAATCCATCAGCTCAGCAGAATTAGCGTTTATATAACAAGGCTATCCTAAACAAACCACCTACCAAAAACTACAGTCTTTTCAAATGGGGGTAGAAGAGAGAAGAAGGCATAGGTGGCAAAATACCAGAGGAAGGGTGGTGATTGGAAAAGAGTGGGTTCAAACTGTTGTTAATATGAAAAGTTCTTTGAAGAGTAGAAAATACCTGCATAGGAGATTGTAGAACCAGGTTTAGTGAGATAGAAGGGTAGGTTCACAATTATTGGTTGAGAAGGTTTAGAAACAGTTTATACAGAAATTAATATGTTGTCACAGAAAGGAGTAGAGAAATGATCCAGTACTCCTTGAAGATGAGAGCCTGGGTAGTACAAAGTTTAGACTACTGAGAAAGACAGTGAAAGTGGTTTGCAAACTAGGTTAGTGCAATGGTCTTTCTTGAGCAGAAGCAGAGAATGGTTAGCATTGAGAGAGCAGAGTGGGACAACCTGTCACCCATCCTGAGAAGACCCATGCATCAGTTTAACTCATATCTTACTGATGCTGACCATATCAGTTTACCCATGCCAACCATATTTTTGGACAGAAAGAGAAAAAAAGTCAAAGAGACAACCTTTACTTTAGCTCAGAAGTGTGTGGTGAGTAGAAGAGGAGATGCTCTTTTGGTGATAGTTGTGAATAAATATCAAGACATTAGCAAAGGCACGATGAAATGTGTTAAGATTAGAGATTTTGTATGATGTCAGATTATCAAAAGGTTGTGTGGAAGAAACAAGAGTCTTAACTTTAGTCTTGTGTTCCAAAGAGTCCGGAGCTGGTCCAGTGGGTCTGTTAAAAACACCCTACTGTAAGGTTTGTTTACAAACCTAACTTTATATTAGCTAATGAAATTTTCAACATTTTACTGCTATGACCAAACAGTAGGAAGGAAAGGCTCTATGATAATATTTTGTCTATGTTATACCACTTCTTTACACAAGTTATAAGCCCATATCTCCAAAACCTCCACTCTTTCACAGGTTTATGTGGGGAGGTCATAATAAAAATAGCAATATAAAAAGATATCTGCACTATTGTAATATAGTTAACCAGGAGCCATTCCTACATGGAATGTGACAAAATATGGCATTGAATAATCAAAGGTTCCCAGCAGAAAGACCAAGTGACTAAAGAGACACTATAAACAGAGCTTGATTGAACTCAAGTTGCTACAATCAAAGGGACTTGGTAGTAGAATGCATCACAAACAATTCAGAACTTGAAGATCTGTTCTTGTTGAAAAATACATTAAGACCAACATAACCAATAAATTAACTCAAGTTTATTGTAACAGAAACACAAATAGTGGGCCATAGACATACCTACAATGGTACTTTTTCAACTACTTGTAATTATTAATCACTTTAAACAATTTTTATGACTATCCGAACTTTGAATTTAGTAAATTTGTTAAAACTTACTGAGACAGAACGTTATTGATCGCTATGTGTCGATCTTCATCAGTGTCTTCTGCTTGGAGATGTTTGGTCAAGCGGTGACGGTTTTAAAGGTAGGTTTTCGATAGTATCAAAGAGTATGTGTGATTTGTATTGTGTTTATTCGTTTAATATGTTTATACTTTGTGTGTCTGTAAATTTCATACTGTTCTAGTGTGTTGAGATGTGGTCCTTTTTTACTTCCAATTGTAAAAAAAAACAAGCAAAAAACCAGTATAAATGTGATGGAAAGTAGCAATAAGGAAAGAAGGTTATTCCTGTACATCTTATAGTTGTTGATGTAGTAGCCTTGTATGATGGCTCGATTCCATTGAATGCTGAGAAAAACAAGTATCTACAAGTACTGGAAATATTCTGCAGACAAGATGAATTTGTGGACTAGATGCTTTGGTTCATGAGTATCAAGACAGAAAAAGTGGCTATTAAGGTGAGGCTTTCCCCTAGTTTATATTCTGCGGCTTATATGTTTATTTCAATTCATTTAAAATGAGTGTACTGTGCAGGTCTAATATGAAATTATGGTTTTACAAGACTCAGATGTTTGGGAACTAAGGTATTATTTTGTATTATTAAATACACTATTGTTCACTGGTAAATTAACTTTATTTATATTTGTACATATATTAAGAATAGGAAGGCTAGGCATGGACACTTTAGACTGCGATAAGTTAGCACCAACACTTTAACACCTTACTAAAGAAAGTTTTCTGGTAAAGCAAAGCAACAGATGATTACCCCTACTATTGAGGGCTAGGTAAATCTTTTGTTTCCGTCACATGCCTAACCCTTTCTTCAACATATTTGCAAAAACTTAGACTATCTATATACATTAATACCTACTTTCTAATTTTGGAGTGGTCACCACAGATATTATATTATAAAACAGTATATTATTTTAAACTAGTGTTGTCAATAAACAGAATACTAATATGTTTTTTTCAGGTTTGTTAGACCTTTTAAAACAGGGATGACAAACTTCTAAGCCCTAAAGGGCTAATTTTCACACATACATCAATATGCCAAAAGTAGGTAATGCGTATATCGTATAGTATGTGTTATATATTAAATAATATGAATCAATAATCGTTAAGCAAAAATTTTCATATACATTTAGTATCAAGCTTAATGTACAAAGGATCAAAATAAATATAATATTAAATTTGTAGTTATTATTTAATCATTTTATTTATGCTTATCAGAACATAATATAAGAAAAAACCTCTAATTTATTTAAATTTAAAATGATCTGTAATTTAGCAGATCTCGAGGATGGTTGTCTGTTAGTCTGTTGCAGTGAGTATTTTATAAATTTCATTGTTCAAAAGGTGCACTCACAAAGGTTTGTGCTTACAAACATTGAAACTATTTTCCTACAGAAGATACGTAGTTTGGAATATTTCTCCTCAGGCACTTGACTCCATAATGCGGTACCAGTTTCTGACCTTGTCTGAAAAAATGGGTCATTTTGCAAGTCACAGAGCTCTTACTGGGAGCCGTGTTCAACCTACGTCCGATAGCTTATATTTGTATGCTTTATATTTGCCTGGGGCCGCATAAAACCAGCTCGACCCTGGGTCGCTAGTTGGCCATCCCTGTTTTAAAAGATGCTACAGGGGATGGGCAATTTTTCCAGCAAATGGAAAATGAGATGAGATTAATAAACTTAATAACAAAAAATGTCAAACTACTGAAATTATATTTATTATATAATACTTCTGATTGTAATATATTATTACATGTATCTGAGAAGTAAAATTTGGTTCAATAGAAATAAATGTTATCATTTTCCACCTGAATCACAGAAATAAATACTCTATGTCTATATACCTCTTAGGTTATATATAGAAAGAAGTTTTAATAACCAAAACCTAAGAAAAATTTTAAAAGAAAATTACATAATACAATTTATTAATATAATAAAACAACACAAAACTAAATTTAATGATGGTAACTCCAGTATATTGAGAACATTCTTTCTGTGAATCTTCTAAATATAAATGTTTTAATATTATATTTTTTATTTGGAAAATTCGATTTAAAACAATAAATTTCTTATATTACAGTTGCTTTCCTATGTTTCTGTATCCTTTTTTGTTCCCATCTGTTTATATTCCATGAATACAGACACTACCAACAAGCCTCTTACAATAATCTATTTATATAATTTAATACTTTTGATACAAACTTTCATGATGAACATTTCATTATAAAATTTAACATAACAAATTAAATTAAAACCTTTAATATATATCAAAGAGAATTTTCAATTTTATTTTGCTCTAAGATTTCAAAATCTATTGGAACATAAGGTATACAATTTAGAATTATAAATCCAAAATCAATTATAGATATTTATCTTTTTAGTAACATCAATTATATTAGACAGGTGTTTACAGTAACTGTAGACTTTCTAACTTTAGATTAAGTAGCAATCTCACAAAGCTGATATATTAACAAATCTAGGTTAACGAACTTAGTCAAATATGTTTTCGTCAATTCATTATTGATATATCTAGTTTAGTTTAAACCACAGTTCAAGAACCTTAACCACAAGTACCACCACCACAGGTACCACCACTACATGGGGGTGGTGAGATTGAAGACATGCTTCCAAATCCACCCATCCGTCTTCTTGGTGGCCTAGGAGGTCTGAAATATAGGTTTAGTTATTAGATTATTCTTATTTTTAAATTCAAGAAAAGTTTATCTTATAATTTCCCATAAGTCTTTTATAATATCTATAATCCTATAATTAAAAAAAAACAGAAAGTTTAACAAAACTTTAAATAAAATTTGAATGCAGTAGGTCAGGCACGAAAAAAAAATATATACAGTAGAGCTCCAATTATCTGAACTCAAATATCCGAATTGTTTTCATATTTCCAGAAAAAAATTAACACGGAAACGTACAGCAATTTTCAAAATAACGATTCTTGGCTATCGTCAGTCACCAGGCGGCCAGTCCTCGTATTCTTTCTTATTGGTCCAACCTTTTGTTTGTGAGTGCATTTTGATGTTCACCATGACTACTAAAAGTAAACCAGTAGTCTTATCATTAGCAGATAAACTAATTATAGACCAATCAGATAAAGGAGTAACAGGTAAACAGTTGGCTAAGATGTATGGTGTAGGACAATTAATGATTTTAGACATTACAAAGAGTAAACTTACACTTTTAATATTTATGCCACAGTGCTTGGAAATGAAGATGAACGTTCTAGGGAATTAATGAAGTCTTCAAAAAACCAGAAAATACGAGTAGAAAATGCGGTTTTCAAGTGGTTTTTGTAACATGTTATGGAAAACCCAATTTTGAGTCCAATTCTTTGTGAAAATGCTAGAATCTTAGTTCTGAAGCTTAGATACAAATATAGTTTTTTTCTACCATTTGCAACATATACATAACAATTAATTAAAATTGACCCTTTTCAAAGAAAATCTCAGAATTTCTGTTTAGTGCATGGGGTCCGGTTCTAATTGGTTTAGATGGTTGGAGTTCTACTGTACATTATGTTACAAGCATTGCATACAAAGAAAATACAAAGGACTTCAATTACAAGGAAATATACTCAATTGCAAACACAAAGTATTTTGCTTCCCCTAAATAAAGCTCTAGAAGATCGATTAATAAACATCAGGCATTTAATTAATTACTTAGCAGAACTGGTAAAACAGCTAGACACCCTACACACACTGTCATGTTGTAGGCGACCACTTTAATGGCGGTTTACTTTATCATCTTACACCTTATTAACTCAATGCCGATTACTGTCATGACATATCCGTCATAGATAATGAGTTGTATGCTTGACCCTTGTAAATGTGTTACCAACCCTGCTTCAGGTAAGCAAATGCAACACATTTCTCATGTGTTGGAACAATACTATTGTGTACAGTGCATGAAACAGATAGTAACAATGAACGTAAATTATTTTACATTTTACAAATGTTAAGTGAACAATTACTTTATGGGGAGCTTACATTAACCACTAATCTTTAAACAGAAATTGAAAACATTTTTTTTGATGATTACAAATAATCAATTACAAAATAAACTACAGCAACACAATTCAGTTGCAGCAAGTACTGAATTCTGAATAATTCATACTCAGAATAATTAACTGTACATAATTTCTCAGAATACAAATCATTTAATCCGGTGCTATTTAAATGGGTTGCAGTGCTATCACAATTTGCAAAGAATTTTTTTTTTTAATACAATTTTTTAAATAGATATGATTTTTTTAAAATAGCTCAATAACATGTTTTAAAGTTATGGGAATAGGTTAAAGCATCTAGCTTTAGAGCCAGCAACACTGTTGCTTATGTTTCTTCTTGGTTAGTAAAATGTTAAGAAACAAAATTTTTAAACACAATAACAATGAAATTTTAACATAACACATAACTTTTTAAAATGAAAATTTTAAACACAACCTATTCAGTTGTGGAAAACAGAATAACAAATGAAATTATAAAGTTTCCTATACTTTACATGTTTTTAGTTCTTTAAACAATTATTCTAAATATATTTTTTCTTTCATTCTTAGTTAGAAGTATAGTAGAACCTCTATATAACGAACCTCCAGATAACGAAATCCTCTATATAACGAATTTTTACCTTGTTCCATGACATTTTAGAAGTTATACTGCTAATTTACCTCTATGTAATGAATTTCGGACCTCTCAATAACGAAGTTTTTTCTTCACTTCAACTGAAGAAATGTAGTGTTGTATAAGCAGCTCACAATATCATTTCCAGGAAATTGTTTATTTTCAGCAGGAAGGTCAACAAAACCTAGAAAGGTAGGCGAAATACATGTCGGCAATTGACTGCATGTTATAGTTCGGTTCAGTTAAGAATGCAGTGACTCATCGTTTAGGAATTCTAAGAACTCAGCATTTATAGATAGGCCTACTGTACAGGCGTACAGAACATTCCAATCCTCCCACCATTTTCTTTTATCACTCATTTCAATGTTCCTAGCTCAGTTACTCAGTTTTATTCATGCAGTGAGTTTGTCGTGCTGTGAAAAAATGTCAAACAGAAAGTGTTTAAGTGCAGCAGAAAAAGTGAGTGTTTTACGAGAGGTTGTTGAAGGTGTAAAAAAGTTGGATGTTGCGAAAAAATTCGGTATACCTCAGAGTTCGCTATCCACTATTCTAAAAAACCGGGATCAAATTCTAAAACAAAGTGTTTCTTATGATTTGCAAAGAAATAAAATGAAACTTTGTATATTCGACAATATCGATAACACGATGGTTAAATGGGTTACGATAATGCGCGAGAAAAATCATCCATTGTCAGGAAATCTTATTAAAGAAAAGGCTTTGGAATTTGCAGTATCATTAGGACACAGTGGCTTTAACGCAAGTAACGGTTGATAGAAAAATTCAAAAAACGCCATAACATTGTTCAAAAAGGCATTTCGGGAGAAAGTGCTAGTGTTGATATTCCCACTTGTGAATTTTGGAAGACATTTCCATTGCTGATGAGACAGGTCTGTTTTTTAAATGTTTGCCCAACAAGACACTAACTTTTAAGACCGACCCTTGTTTTGGAGGAAAAGGAATCAAAGAAAGGATCACCGTATTAGTGGCAGCTAACATGTTAGGGACAGAAAAACTCAAATTGCTTATGATTGGCAAAAGCAAATCGCCGCGATGTTTCCGATCTGTCAAGTCCTTAGAAGTTGATTACGCGTTTAATAAAAAGACGTGGATGACGAGCGAAATTTTCATTGAATGGATATTGAAGCTGGACAAGCAGATCTACAAAGAGAAAAGGAAAATTGCACTTTTCATCGACAACTGCCCTGCACATCCACATGACATCAATTAAAAACTGAAGAGTGTCAATGTATTTTTCTTTCCACCAAATGTTACATCGATACTTCAACCACACGATCAGGGAATAATACAAAATGTAAAGCTACACTACAGAAAAAGAATTTTAAAAAATATTGTGACTACCGTAGAGAACAATGAAATCGTACCCAAAAACATTGTTAATCTAAGGGACTGCATCGCTGAAATGGCAAACGTTTGGACGAATAACGTGAATAAAACAACAGTTTTTAATTGTTTCTACAAAGCTGGATTTAATTCGGTCACACATGAAGAGGACAGTGAGGACAACATGACTTTAAGTGAATTGAAAAAGCAATGGAATTTTCTGAAGAGTTCAGGAAACGTACATTCCGCTTGAAGATTTTATTTGTCTGGAAGAAGATTTGGCTGTTTCCAATTTTCCAGACGACGAAGACATACTTCAAAGCGTCCAGATGACAAACTCAAATAAACTTTTGAAAGATGATGACGACGACTATGACGATGATTGTGATGAATCTGAAGAGAAGAACCCTACAGATCATTAAGTTTTACAAGCTTTCAAAATCATCAGGTGAGGATTTCAACTGAAAGATGGTGTACCAGACAACATTTATAAATGTCTGAATAAATGTGAAACATTCATTGAACGTGATGTTTTATTCAAACGCAAAGTACAACAAAAAATTAATAACTTTTTCAAGTAAAACTTTGAAAACTAGAAACGATATAAAAAGTACCTATACGAAGTTACTGTATTTACAGTACTCTATTACTGTACATCGTATTTTATGTTTAATTTAATACAGTATTTTTTTCTGTGGATACGGTCTGTGTAGTGTATAAAACGATTTGTGTTGTTTGAAATTGAATTGTGTATATAAAAATAAAATACTGATAATAAAATAGATCGTGTGTATTCAAATAAAATCAGTATAGGCAGTTAATAAATGTAATACAGTTAATCAATAATACAGTTACTAAATTACGGCCTACTGAGTTCCCTTAGATTAAATTCCACTATGTTCAAGTCATGCTTCCTGAAAATCAATTGGTGAGTGTACTTATTTACCAGTAAGTTTTCATAAGCATTAGATAACTTATCATAATAGCCTATACAGAGTAGACCCTATGAAAAATATTGAATATAGATATCTAATACAATGAAGAAACATTCTGAAAACATCAATAAAACATTTTTAACAACTTGAATTTCAAATAAATTGAGACATAAAACATTATCCTATATTAACATTAGCCTATTACACTAACTACGCTCACGATATTATACTGTATCCCTTTTATTACCGCACACGTGCGGTATGCGTAATGGGGTAAGATCAGTAGGATGTGGTGGGAGCATTCTTGACAACACAACCTCTCAACAACGAATTTTTTCTCTGGATAATCGACTTCGTTATACAGAGGTTCGACTGTATTACTTAATTATTCACTGCAGCAATTTTAAATTCTAATTTAGTACTAAAAGCTGATATCAGATAACAATCACCCCATGACTCAAATGTATTTAAAAACACCTAAACATAATAAACTGAGAATAACCTAAGTAATAATCTAAAAATATTTATTTAAGTAATCACTCACCCAGATCCTGGTCTTCTATAATCCTGAGTATATTCACTACCACGAGAGCTAACACCTGGATTAATTAAAGTTTTTAAACTGAAAGAAAAATATATAGTTTTAATAAAAAATATCCAATAAATATTTTACTATTATAATTAAATTATAAAGCAAATACATTAAAATGAAATAAGAAAGACATGCATATAACACAAAAACAATAACAGCAATACTTTGTGAGAAAGGATGATTATGAAAACTGGAGAAATGAAAATTACAATTAATTATAATATTAACAAAGAAACATAAAGTAATCAGAAACATCTTGCAAGTGTTTATCTGCAGCATGGAGACCATACCATAATAACAAGTGTTAAGTTAGACTAAATATTTAAGAAAAACAAAACCACATGTCATAACTCTCTTAAAGTAACAAATGAGCTCGTTGTATTCAAGCTCTCTAACAACATTTTGTTTTGACGAGCCGTCCATGGAATGCTACTCATTGAAACATTATATGTCGTTTTCTATGATATATTGAATCTCTTTAGTAAAGTTTTAGAATTCCACGCCTTGAAATTAACATTGTCATGATCAGAACATATTGAGTAATCATTGTGTAAACAACGAAAATTGGAAGCTTGTAAAGTAATAAAAAAAAAAATCTTTAGTGTACACAATAGTAAACCACGAAAATCATTACAGGTCTTTAGTGTAAAAAGAAAAACTATTCAACAAGGAAAAATAGAAATACAGAGTACTGCAGTAGATATGTAACTAAATCAACTTACTCCAAAATATAAATAAATAATACTGTACAACCTGCAGAATAAAGTTTAGAAATTAATCTTTATTAATGAACATATAATTCATAGATTTTAGTGCCTTAAATTTTCTTCAGTGAAACCAACAATTTCATCTTAGAGTTTTCTATATTTGAAGTTGAGTAATATGGAATAGAATCAGCAAATCTTGTTTTCTTTCTTTCTTTATTTATTTAGTATTTATTCTTTCCAAGAAATTTGATGAAATTATAAACCAATGATTACTTTTTTATAACATAATAATGTTTTACCAAGAAACTTTGAATTTATCCAAAATTGTACTAAAACCATATTGTGTTTGCTAAATTCCACCATTGACAAGTTTAATGTTTCTAGTAAACTTATACTTTTTTAAAACTAAAACTATCCAAACTGGAAACATTGTAATTATCTTGTAAAATATCTATTTACCAGTTTTTGGTTAAGAATTACCTTTTAAGGTTATGCCGCCGCCATCATCAGATGTATTTACAGCCTCTACTTGTGCTTTTTAGATTCTATAATAAATATTTACATGTACAATACCTCAAAGCTTATTTCTTTGCCAGTATATAAGCACCACTGTGCTGCATACGTTTCACAATATTGTTTCATAAGCCCTTTTAATTGCTTTATGAAATAAATATAACTTACATTAGTATAGTGATAATCGGGGAAGGTGACGTTCTCAATGGGAAGAGAATCTGCGTAAAAGAAATTGCTGACCACTTTTCAGAGTTCAATGACCAGTATTTGTTGTTTTGTGTTCTTTTAGACTTAAGCTCAGTGAACATTATTAAAAATTGTCTGGACATTATTACAAAATGTTAACTGAAAACAGTTTAAATAAGTGCTACTATAGGCAAGTCTGTAAACATTTACAAGCAAACAGCATCCACTACTACAGAACAAAATATCACTATAGAGATCAGAGTCTAAGTTATGGTGACCTATGAAAATCATGAGATTGTTAGCTTTAGAAGGTATAACACAGAATTAATCAAATAAAACATGTAAGGTACTAAATAGAATATCATAACACATTAATACTCACAGAGTTCAAAGCATATTTATGGATTTAGATCAGGGACTGACAGAATTACATTAATAATAATCTGCTTGGTCATCTGCAAGACCCAACAAACAAATATCACAACACAGTTAAACACATAATTAATTCAACTAAACACGTAATATCTAAAATACAGAAAAAATACCTTAACACAATTAGACCTACGCATCTACCCTACAAGCACTTCCTAAACTACATAAACAAGGAACACCAATAAGACCAGTAATCAACAGCCAACAATCACCCGCACACAAACTAGCACGCCATAAGGATAGAACTATTAGAAAATACATAAAACTAGACACACACACACACACACACAAATATAAAGAACATAATAGATCTAGTAAACAAAATAAAAAAACATTGAAATCCCTTATAACTCAACCCTGACATCGTTTGACATCACAAACCTACATACCAATATCCCAATCACAGAAACACTAAACATATTACGAGACAATCTAAGACTTAACACTCCAGAAAAAAATCACAAAAGAAATCATACACATTTTGAACACCATTACCCAACAGAATTACTTCACTCACAACAACAAATATTACATACAGAAAAAAGGCCTACCAATGGGTTCACCGATTTCAAGCATTCTCGCAGAAGTTCTCCTGCAACACATAGAACAGAATAAAATCATAAATTAGAACAAACAAGCAAATAAGATAAAATATTGGCACAGATATGCAGATGACGTTATAATACTATACTGAGGAAACATAAGACAATTCCAACAACTCCAAACACATATAAACAAAATACACAAAAATATCCAGTTCACTGCAGAATTTGAAAACAACAAAACATTGAATTTCTTAGACATCACCATAACAAAAAATCAAAACAAACATGAATTCAACATATACCGCAAGCCAACCATGACAGACACACTGATACACAACACATCGAACCACCCAATACAACATAAACATACAGCATTCAAACATTTACTACACAGACTAAATAAAATATCTATGTCCACAACGAACTACACAGAGGAACTAAACATAATCAAATATTTAGCTCACAAAAATGGATATTACAATTATTTAATAGACAAACTACACAGAAAAATACTCAACAAGAATAGTAACAACAACACAAACAACAAAAACACAAACACAAACAAATTTTTTACCCTCACATACATAAACAAACTCACAAACAAAATAGCACACCAATTCAAAAAACCAGGATAAAATGTAGCTTACAGAAAAACAAATAAAAGCCAAACAGCTATTAGACACAGCATTAATAACAATACCAACACATACAATAATCCAGGAGTATACAACCAAAATGCAACAACTGCAAGTTCTATATTGGACAAACAGGCAGATCTTTCATCAAAAGATATAAAGAACACAAAAGCTCACTCCACACTACTATTGAATCCACCTTCGCAAATTACCTCATGGACATTAAACACTCATGCAAAAGTATGGAAAATAACATGAGCATCCTCCACACATGCAACAAAGGCCATAAATTAAACACACTAGAACAGTTTGAAATATATAGACATAGAAACACACATAAAAATGACATCCTAAATGAACAAACACGGCACAGATTACAAATACTTCTTCGCATTTCGATCGCATTTCTTCTTCGCATACTTCGCATTTCGATCACATCACTTCTAACTTTCAAAAAATGGTACCAAGGAAGCACAACTGCAGCATTCCTAGTGGCAAAAATACGAGGCTGAAGAAGTCGTAAGACGAAAACGTTTTCTCCAAGTGTAAGTTAAAAATTTGACAACCTTCAGCTAACAAAAAGTCTGGTCGCAAGTAATAGCGAAAGTGTAATAATTAAAGCATTATGTTTATAAAAAGGATTATGCCGAGAGTGTAGTCTATCAACCTAATTTTCAATTTATACTTAGAAACTAGATTTTATAACAAACAAAAACACTTTAAAGAAATGAATGTTCTAATTAAGGGGAAAATCTTAATATATTTATGAGGTCAATCCTGTGATACTTACACCTTGGCTTACAAGCTTTTTGTTTACAACAATGGTATGAAAAGTGGGGTTTGCAATTTAATAATTAAAACTAGATATTTAGCTATTAATATAAGTACTCATTTTTAAAATACTTATATATAATTATGTAACTATAAAACAGGAGAGGAATTAAAATATTTAAGTGCAAATATTATTAAAGAGGGAACAGTACAAGAAAAACAAAGAAAACTGAATGTCACATAAATTATTTGAAATTAATATGATGTATCAACATACACATTACTGGATACAAAATAGAATAGGCAGAAGTATAGAAAACAATACCAAATATTGCAAAGTGATAAAATTAAAAATGGAAAAGATCATGATCTGGATTGTTCTACCAAATTATTTGATTCCCTTCACATACATGACGCAAGGATTTTTTAGTAGCATCCTCAAGACAAAGTCAATTTTATTGCTAATATCTTATCTACATTTTAGATAAAAAATGGGTTATTTCTTACCTTGTCCTGTAAATATGTCATTACAATTATATTTTGAATATAAAAATACTCTTTGGCCCAGTGTTGACAATTGAATATCTAATATGCTTAACTAATCTAGATGTCTAATCTAGAATTAAGTACAATATAAAGCCTTTTATTTACACTTTTAAATGTTTTAAACTTGCCTATAGTAGCACTTACTTTGCTTGTTGAGGACGGCCGTTTCGGGAGATGTGTCCCTTTGTCAACTCAGACCGTAACTGATCTCAAGGTTTACGTAGGTTAGGGTGGGGGTGGGATTAAACACCTCACAAGATTAATCACATCTCAAAATTACTTCACCTACAATAACATATTCTATAACCAGAAAGATGGACTACCTATGGGCTCCCCCATAGCTAGCATCTTAGCAGAAATATTCATACACCATATTGAACAAAACCACATTTTACACAACAACAAATACTCAGATAACATAATTTACTGGTACAGATACGTCGACGACATCATAACATTATATAAAGGCAACACACGCAGAGCACACATATTTCTAAAACACCTAAATTCCATACACCCTAAACTAACATACACCATCGAAACAGAATAACAAAACTCCCTCAACTTCTTAGACCTCAAAATTAAACGAACAGACAAACAAACACATAAATTCAACATATACCGAAAACCCACCTGCACTAATACGACCATACACAGTTCCTCAAACCACCCACACCAACATAAACTAGCTGCTTACAACACCATGATATATCGCCTCCTTAAAACACCACTAGACAAAGATGAACACTACCAGGTGTTAAACACCATAAAATATATAGCACAAACAAACGGATACAACCCAACAATGATTGACAAATTATACAACCGCCTAAAAAATAAACATAATAACCCAAATACAAACACACAAGATGACAATCCCATAAAATACTTATCAATACCATACAGATCATTAAAAACCCACAATCTAACCAACACATTACGAAAATACAACTACAAAATAGCCTACTCCACACACAACACTCTCAACAAACAATTTAAACCCAACAGCAAAATCAACGACATTTACAACACCACTGGAGTTTACAAACTAACTTGCAGTTCATGCCCCAGTTTTTACATAGGCCAGACAGGGAGGTCATTCTACACACATTACCAAGAACATATAAAAGCACTAAAAAACAATAACTACCAATCAAACTTCGCCGATCATCTCAACTCCACAAAACATGACTACACCACAAACATAACATCTAACCTACAACTTCTTCATAAACAACACTGAAATAACCGACGCTACACAACCGAACAATACAAAATATATAGGCACTTCAAACTACACCCTACACACATACTCAATACACAATTACATTACAACTCACACACACTTTTTGACATCATAACTCCTAATACACACAAAATACACCCACACCACTAAAATATCCCACCCCCACCTTAACCTACGTAAACCTTGAGTTACGGTTGACAAAGGGACACATCTCCCAAAACGGCCATCCTCAACAAGCAAAGTAAGTGCTACTATAGGCAAGTTTAAAACATTAAAAAGTGTAAGTGATTACTAGTTGCTCACGCGAAGATGGAATCAACAAATGACAATATAAAGGTTATACAATATTTAGATTTTTAAAAAGTGATCTCATTTCAATTAGTTTGAGAAATTCAAATGAGTTAATATAAATTCAAGTATATACTTACAAAGCATACATTAAATTGACTATGCCCCAGAATAAACCTATAACTTTTGATATCCCCCAAGGTTGGCTGTTGCTAATTTCTCCATCTGAAAATGTTAACAGTAATTATTGGATATAAATAAAAGAATATACAGAATCTGGATTCTTTTTGACACCTTTTTTGTTTAAACTATACTTTCTTATCTTTTCTCTAAAATCTTCTCTATTATCAAACATTTATAGAAGTTGAATTAAACATTCTTTTTCTGAACACATAATTCATAGATTTTAAAGCCCTAAATTTTGGTTTCAATGAAACCAACATCTTATTTTGTCTAAATTTTTTCTATATTTGAAGTTGAGTAATATGGAATGGAAGCAGCACACCTCGTTTCCTTTACATAGAATTCTTTCCAAACCAAATAATGTTATGCCATGTTGTAAATGCCGTTAACTTGCCAGTATTTTGTAAGATATACAGTGGAAACCCTCAAATCCAAATTATTTGGGGCTATAGCCTGTTCGGATTTGCTGTGTATTTTGCATTTAACAGAAGAGCGTTGTTTTATTAACGAACAATATTAAAGTATTCATTACATATTTGTGTATCAAAAATTGAACAGTTTTGCAGTGCTACAAGTGAAAAGTCTTTGGAACAATGCCAACACGCAAAAGTTTCTGTGAATGAAAAAATTGACGAGGCTGTTGTATTTTTATGGTTTACACAAGAGAGGCAAAAAGGAGCTACATACTTCATTAAAGTTTAGATACTTTTTAAAATTTGGTTTTCATTAAATCATGTTCCGATTTTAAGGGGGTTCGGATTTCTGGAGATCGGATTTGAGGGGTTTTCACTGTGTGTGATATATATATATATTATCGCATATATAATATGTGCTATTATAAAAATAAAATTATATATATATATATATATATATATATATATATATATATATATATATATATATATATATATATATATATATATATATATATATATACTAGGAGCTTGTAGGGGCAAATATTCACATATCGAAACAAATTTTAATTTTAACAAACTTTTATATTGTAATTTTATTTTTTAATACAATATTTAAATTTAATATAATTTAAATTTTTCATAACAAAATTTCCTTATATACTATATTTTTTGTGAATAATTTACAATTTGATTTTTTTGACCAATCGTATTATCAATATGTATCTTTAACCCATCTTGAGATTTTACTCGACTTAGTGCAACATAAAGTTGATCATGTGTTAAAACAGGTTCGGTCAATTGAAGCCTTACTTATGGTTATTGAAAATGTAAGTCTTGCAGAAAATTGGTTCCTTTTCGTTTGAAATGGCATGTAAGGATCTGTAGATATTAATTTAATTATTGGTAAAAATATGATGATTCCTTTTCCAGAACCAGTGATTATTTCTAATTTAATATACTTGTCAAACATATCTAGTACAATAAGACATACTCCTTAGTACAGTTATAATTGGGAAACGAATAAGTTCAAAATAATTTGTTTGGCTTATCTTACAGCATGTTTAGAAGTGCAAAACCTTATTTCTTGCTCAAAAATTTAAGTTTTGAATTCATATGGCTGTATTGGATCCTATAGTAAATTTTATTGCTTTTATTGTATTTTTAATTGTAATGTGTTAAACAATAGTTATTATTGCTCAAACAATAGTTTACGACAATCCGAACTTTAAATTTAGTAAATTTTTTAAAACTTACTGAGACAGAACGTTTTTAATCATCTATGCGTCAATCTTCATCAGTGTCTTCTGCCCTTAAAATGGTATAACCTATAATTTAGAAAGTCTTTATTTTTGTATAGGTTTTTGATACTTTGTTTAATGAAGATGATTTCTGCTTTTTGTTTGGTAATTGTAGCTGCTTTAGTGTTGTTTTTTTATGTATGTGGGTGTGTATTTTCCTAACCTTTAAAAACTGCAGCCTGTCTTGCTGTGTTGAATTCTTGAAATTTGAGGCAGAAGACACTGATGAAGATCGGCACATGGCGATCGAAAACGTTCTGTCTCAGTAGGTTCTAACAAATTTAAAGTTCGGATAGTCATAAACCATTGTTCTAGTGATTAATAAGATTCACCGAAAGTAATGGACTACAAAATTCAAGAGTTATTATTGGTTTTCCAAATGTAATCGATATTGGCAAAATTACGCCTCTTGATGCTGAAAGTTCTCTGGAATACAGAAATATAAGGGATAGAAAAATTTGAGATAACACCTCAATTTTTGAAAATTGTAACATTTAATGACACACCTTTTGAATAGAGGGGTAGTTATTTTACAAGCGCGGACACCTACCTGTAAATTTTGCCCAATATAGGTTCTCGTATGTCAAGAAAATTCATTTTCTTTAAATACCAGTATGATGTAAAATCAAATAAATAATTATCTGCAGTTCTAAAACGTTAACAAATATTTTAAAAATTAAATATAGGCTATTAAAGAACTTACTTCTTGAAATGTATGGCATCTTTGAATTATTTGTTATAGGAATGCTACCGTACTTTTTTAAAAATTTCGGTCAACCAATAAAGAAATCTCTAAAGTTCACAACAATACTACAACTCTGACGTGTCTCTTCTGTAGAGGGTCGTTCGCAAAATAACTCATCTTTGAAGGACTGGAACGAAATGTAATGAACGTTCGTCGATCAGTGTTCAGCTCTGGCTCCCTCACTAAATAACCAAGACCGATCTACAATGACGGTAGTAACAAAATTTTTAACTATCCAACTTTTAAATCTAATCAAGAAAATTAATAATAGAAAAAACAGATTACGAGTTTAAACATTATCGTTACAATTTTATTTCGAGCAGAAAATTACTTAGTAGAGGGAGTAGAAGTTTAGTAATAATTCATATATCTATTTTATAATATTAATTATTCAGTAAATTTATATTTTCTTTTTAATTATTTATAATAATTATAAAGACAGAACAAGTGTTTTCACATTTACAATCATTACGTATATGATTTTATATACTTAAAGAATAAATGCAATACTATATAAAGGTTGGAATTTTTTATGTTATTAAAATAATATTGTTAAATAGTATTAAAATGATATTTTATTAAGCATTATACTAATTATATTAAATTTTATTGTTATAAAAATATTAAAAAAATTTACACTTTATAAAATCAGTAAACAGTAATTAAAAAAGAAAAGTAGATGGATACAGAGATGTTTTAATTTTTGAAATGGTTATCAATGTATATTATAGAAAAGTTACAGAAAAAAAATATTATGCACCAAAATAAACATATTGAAGAAAAGAAAGTCAAAGCACAGATTAAAGACACGCCTGCAATATAAAAATATAACGCGATTTATAGTTTTCGATGAATCGATGATTCGAACGATGGTTATGATTGAAGAGGTCACAGATTTCGATGTTCTCAATAATCGTATGGTTCTAGATTGTAGGTGTTGTGGTTGTCAATAATTTTACCAATGACAGTGATCAGATTCTTAGAATGTAGGGACTATTATTCAAGCGGAATTGATAAACATTGTTGAAAATGCCCTATGTGTTAGAGTTGGAGAAACAAATAATGACTGCAAATATTGCTACAGTAACAATGGTTTTTCGTATGCTATCAAATATGGAATTTTGTACCTAATGAGATTAGTTAATTGTGTTTTAAGTGTTAAAAGGAGGCATAGCCTTAAAAGCAATCTAGCTGGAGAAATACAATAAAAGTTATTTTGGAAGGTATTTTGAAAATTAAAACCAACATTTCAAGTAATACGTTTTAGTCTTGTAATAGTAATACATTAGCTGGCTTTTATACATTAGTTAACCTTAATTTCTAAATTTGACATGTTTTATGTATTCAAGTGTGCCTAATAATGCAGTTGAGTGACTTTATCTGCATCAAACACTTTTTTTATTATAAATGTGTAAATAAGATAACAATTGGTATTTGATTTCGGTACAGTATTTTACTTATCAAAATTACACATCCCAATGAAGGCTCAGCTTGGTAACTCTTGTTATGAATAGAATAATTTGGGAGGTTATTTTTATATATTTTAATATGAATGGTAATGTAAAACAATGCATTAATAATTTTTATTTGGAGTCACAAAATTATTAAGAGTTCCAGAATCAAAGAGAATTAGATTTTAATAAAATGTTTTTAAAGTTTTATTAGGTAAACTCAAATTCAGAAATCTAACAAAAATTTAATGGAATAATGTAACAAGATTAATAAAATAAACAATTATTTTGTTTGAATGAAGTCCTGTAATCTAAGATGTATGCACAAAGTTAAAAATTATAATGGTTTTATTTAGAAAGATTAGCTGAACACTAGATATAGCAGAGTTAGCAAGAAAGGTATTAAATTCAAGGGTAATTATTGTCTAGCTAGACATTATTGATTCTTTAAAAATTGTATATTCTTATGAATTAAGTCCTCAATAACAAAAAAAATTGTAGTAGAACTTGGTGTTGATACTAGGAGCATTAAGAAAAAAGCTACATTTAACATTATTTCAAACAAACACAAAACAGGTTTTCTATTTAAGTAAAACTAGTTTATTGTTTTAAATTACCACAATAAAGTCATAAGGTTGTTATGCTATAAATTTTAGTATGGCCCATGGACCATCAACAAGTGGTACCTCATCTAGAAGGCATGACCCAGGGCCTATTTCTAGTCGTTTTGTGGATACAGAATGGGAAGCTAAAGAAGCCTTGCGTCAGAGAGAACTGGAAGAGGCTCGAGCACGTGCAGCTCAGATGGAAAAAACTATGCGTTGGTGGTCAGATTGTACAGCGAATTGGAGGGAAAAATGGAGTAAGGTAGGTAGGCATCTCCATACTTTAAAAACCATAGGAAAATAATTGAATATGTATTGATAAGGTTTTAGGATATTTATGAAAATGTTACTCATTGCTCTCTGTACAAGTCGAACATTTTTTATTATAAAGACTACTTTTATACCATTAAGATAACTAATGACAGAATAGAGTTACTTTACTTGTTTCAAACAGTATTCAATGAAGGTAATGTACTCATCACTTATTTAAGTAGCCTATTATTACCCTGGATTTGACCATAGTTAATCTTTTTAACACTTTGTTCTATAAAATATCATGGAAATAAACAAAATATATAATAAATATAAAAGTAAGGGTTACATATTTACAAGTGTTTTTAGTTGAAAACTAGTAGCTCACGTAAAGAAGGAATCAACTAACATAAAACACACACATAAAAATATGATGAATAGTTAAGTTACCAGGACTTGCTCTTCAACTGTTGTTGGGTTCACCTCATCAGTGCTAGATGAGATTCTAGCGAAACATCGGAACTGTGATTTTATGTACTGCAGAATGAACGGATGTACTCCTGATAACTATTCATCATATTTTTCCATTCTTCCATCCGTGAAGGAATACCTATCAGCATATATATATATATATATATATATATATATATATATATATATATATATATATATTTCATGTCGTCCATTATTTTTCCGTTGCACTGACTTTGTGAAGTTATTATTATTACTTGTAAATAATTTCTTCCACCACTAAGTGCAATAATTTTACCTTATGTGTTTATCACTGCCAGTGATTCGACAATGGTCAAGTGACCGACCATATATTATATATATATAATATATATATATAATATGTTGTCATAATATTTATAAGTAAAGTTATGTAGGACTCTCCATAAATGATACAATTATTATATTACAATGAAATAATGACTTCTTTTGTACAATTAAAATATCCATTGAAAGGCACAATAGAGTTGCATTATTTAGACCATTTAGTATTCAAAGAAGGCAATGTTGTTAGCGCTTCAACTCATTATTACCTCATGCGGAGCAGTCTTTAGGATGGAACGAGTAGAGTGGGTGCTCCAGGCCTCGCGCCACATGCTTTACTCGTGTTTAAAAGGAAGTAAAAGGTTATAGTTGTATGAATATAATATACAGATATAAGTGCCTAAAATATCTGCCTGATTACCCGTGCAATATCATACATTATTTATTAATGAGAAAACCTACGAACGAGATATTAGTATTGGGATCAAAAGAATGTGAAATATCGTTTGATGGCAAAGGCGTTTCAACTCTGGCAAATGAAAAAAGTAACTCATTTAAGTAATTGGCGTGTTTTAAGACGAAATGACTACATAAAAATTGCTCAGAACATACCTTTTTGCACGAGAAATTAAAAAATGTTTTGAGGAAGACCACTTTCTAAAAAAATATTGCAAAAAGGTTTGACTCCAGGCCTCAAATTTGATAAGGGTGGCTCTCTTACCATGGATACTCTTTTTTTTCACCTACTAAATGGTCCTGGTTGCTAAAAAAACTCTGAAATTCATTAAAGCTACTGTGTATCAAACCGAGAATTTAATAGGTGGATAAGTGTTCTGCCCATTAAACCACCGAGCCTTTTATGAAATATTATCAGTATTATGAAATATTATCAGTAAATAAAAATATTTTTGATCAAAATTGTTCAGACTTCAACACAAACAACTCTTTTAGTTTTAGTTTTGCATAAATATCTAATGTTGGAAAATCTGACATCTAATTAAGATTTTTATTTGTATAATATACGTGCGACTAGCATTCCTGGTCTTGATACCAGGAATTTTTATTTTTTTAGATCATTTCCACTTGACTAGTTACAGATTCAGTGGTAAGAGCTTTTTTGTTGCTTTAGAGCATTCTTTGGCTAAATATAGTAATTTGTTACAATTTTTGCACTCATATCTCTTTCTGCAATAGTGCATATAAGCTTGATAAAACTTATCATGACATTCATTTTTTGTGTCTTTGCTTCACACATTTATGGTAGCTTGTTCTGTTTTCATTCTATGTATTTTCTGGTCTGAAATTTACATCAAACTTCACAAAAGAATTTTGTTCTCGACTTATTACACTTTTTTTCAAAGTTGATTTTCAGCATTCTCTATGTTTTGACTTTGAGACCATTCCTCTTCTGCTCTAATAAATCCCATAAGACTAAGGGTTATCTATTGAGTAAGGGTTATCTATTACTTGCAGAATGTAAATTACTATATTTTCTGGCAAGATATTTAATATCCAGATATTACCTATTCATCCTTTATGATTTCAACTGCAGTATGTATCTACTGATAAAGAGTTAGTTATCCATAATAAGTTTACTGTAATAAAACTTTTCATAAAGAAAAACTTATTGAATACTATATCAAGCGATGTTTTTTTAGACGTAATACATATCTAGTCTTTGAAACATTTGCATTGTTGAGGTACAGGTTTCTAGTTTGGTTGCAATTTGATTTCCAACATTTAGTCCTTTGATGGTCACTGCATCTATGTCTTTATAGATCCATGTCAAATAATTTAATTTGTTCCATTTTAATTTTAAATAACTGTTCTTATAAAAAAAATTAATGCTGTTTTCAAGGAAATTTATTTTACAATATATTTAATCACGTACAGTTTACAAGTAATTCTGGAAAGATCTACCATAATTGTAAAATCTTTCAATTATTTACTGCCTTCTTATCTCTTGTGTCCTCATTTTATTTAAAGCTATTTGCCAATTCTCTGTAGAGTCCTTCATTATTTTCCACCATTTGTTCTTCTTGTTCTTCCTTTTATCTCTTATTTCCATTCCATATATAATCCTGGATATTCTGCCACTTGCAAAGCTTTTCATTTGCCAATACCATTTGAATCTTGATTTTTCTGCCTTTGTATTTCAGTTCTATTTTTGTCACAGTGGTTTAACACTGATTTTTCAGGTTTTAGAGTTGTAAAAATGTTTAATATGTTAAATTTTCAGGTTCGAAATGAAAGAAATAAGGCTAGGGAAGAAGCTAAAATGCTGCGTTCTAAACTAGACTCTGCACTTAAAGATGCAAATACTTATAAACGTGAAAAACAAGAATTAGAAACTCAAAATGAGCAAATGAGAAAAGAATTAGAAAAGATTCATTTGTTGCTACTGAAACATGCAGGTCAGTGGGATCATCAGCTTTTGGAAGCACTAGAACATGTAGATCCTGAAAGGGATTTACCTTTATCAATTGAAGATGTGTGTGAATTAGACCATGGAGTGAATGATGAAGACAGGACTTCTGTTGAAAAGGACTCTGGAATTGAAGAATATGTTTTACAAGGGGCAGTTCCAAGGCATGCGGTAGAAATGTATGAAGGCAAAGACGGTTTAGAAAGAGATGGTGATAGTTTAACACTCTGCGAGGAGAATGAGTTAAGTGGTGATGCTATAAATGGTGATGAGACTGTTATTGAAAGTGGTTCACAAGATGAAGAAATTTTAAGACAAAAGTTATCAATGTTACAACTGAGGCTTGATGAGGCAACTAAAACACTGCAAGTTGAGAGGGAGTAAGTATTAATTGTCATTAAAACATTTCATGTTATTTTAAAGTTAATAGTCAATGAAAACTATATGATTTTGTTCTTTGCATGTTTTTTTTCTTGTAAAATAGCTTACAATAGGATATATTGAAAACCTTCATTGTTCATATGAAGTTATTTTGTACTAAGAAAGGACTTGTAATATTGTAAAGGGATAATTATTGAATTTTAATGTATTTATTTACAGTTAAACTTGATTGTTTTAATTATCTTTAGTGAACCAGTGAAAAATATCTCAGTTATATTTTTAGATATCTTTTATTTTATTTTTATTCATATTGGGAAATATTCTCTTAACTAAAGAAAATAAATAGTAGGTGTTCGGTATGAATCACTTTTACAATCAAATAAAAAACTTTTCCACCTACCAACATTTTTGTCAGCTTATGCTCCATGTTTCAATACCTTAACCCTTTGATTAGCATTCACGTATCAGTATGTGAGATTGGACAACAGCCAGTGGGAGCATTCCTGTATATGAGCGTTCTATAATTTTTCTCAGATTAGCATTGCCGTACATTTACGATTGTTTATTGTGCTGTACTCTAGGTTCAATATTTGGTATTATCTGGACAATAAATGCTACACAGAGTACATTGTTACCATTCTTTTGTATGCATAGACTATGGTTTGTCTCACATGTTTAAAGTCGTTGCATGATCTTGATACAAATAAATCAGCCATTTCTAACAAAATTTCTCATCGGAACATAAAAAATTTGACTGTTTCAAAATATTTTTTGATAGGGATTTGGTCAACAAAATCGTTACGGAAATCAATAATTATTATGACTTTGTGTGTCTAAATACTACCGAGTCTGACCATTCAAAACTGAAAATGTGTACTACTAATAATGTTGAAATAATTTAACTTCCTAAAACATTAAATATTTGCATAACCAATATTAAAAATAATACAATAATTCAAACAAATTAGTGAAAAATAAAGATAAGAATTAGAAAAAAAAAGTTCACAAATCTCAAAAATATGTTGGTCCTAGGGTATTTATCAGGGGATGCATATGTTGCTAATCAAAGAGTTAATATCTGGTTAACTAATTTCTTTGAGAAAAATTCAAATCTTGTGCTTAAATCTAAGATGTTTATTATCTGTTATGTTCAAGGCAAGTACTGAAGTTTATCCTGATTTGTAATTGTAACTTCAAGAGGAACAGTTTTAACAAAACATGTAAATTCTACATCTATTAATTTTTAATGTGTCAAATTGGTCTTCTCATGGTAATTTTTTTTTAGAATGAGTATCATAATATGGCTATAAATATTATTAACAATAGTAAATTAGTTTAATAGTTGGTTAAAGAGGTTACAATTATGGGAGTACATTTTTGGTAATAATAATAATTGCCTGAAAATAATAATGACTGAGAGAACTAAACAGAATAAAAATAAAAACCGAATAAACACAATAAAGTTAATTTATTTATGTTATTGTGAAATATTATTTTTTATGTTATAAAACTACACAGGATGTACATTGTTTTAGAAGTTAACTATCTTCAGAAGAATTTGATGGTGCAGAAGTACTGCGTAGTTGTAAAAATTGATATCTTTGAATTATAATTTCAACTAAAATTGAAATGTAAATAAATTAATTTTAAAATCTCCAATTGTTGGATTATACATCTCGGGGTTCTTGAATAACATTCATTTCAAGAATGTTGTGGAGAAATTCAGGATGAAGACAGGGCTCTATGTTCAAATAATTCTACAAATTAGACTGTAACACCCAAACATTGTATCTTAATAAGGCCTGTCTGACGATATAAAGCGGTGCCGGGCAAGTGAAAACTGTTCAAAGAGACATTTTGCTGTAGAGTAATATATCATAACTAATGGCTCCTAGACTTTGTAGAATCTGAGAAAATCTGTGTCATATTACCAGTACTACTCTTCATAGGGTTCAAATGTTAATAGAAAGAATTAAGTTTAACAAACCATTGAATAATGGTCATCATGATAATCAATCAAATTGATATCCTAAGGAAATTAGAGTTCTTGTTATGAGCCATACTTCTTTTTCATTTTCAGGATAATTACTACTCTAGAAATGACAGCAGGAAGCAATATTTATCCCCTGATTTGAGTATAAAAAAATGAATCTTTTTAAAGAAAGGTACTTTGATTCAAAGTCAATGTACCCTATTATCAGGACATTTTTAACACAAAATTAGATTTAGGTTTGGTACTCATGTAAACTTTGTGACATTCTTTTGAAAAATGAAATGATCCAAATTTGTGAAATAAAATAGAAATTGAGAGAAGGTTAGATCATAACAGAGCCGATTGTGCATACATGACATTTGGGAATGATAAATAGACAAGTGAAGTTAACACACCATGGTTCTCTGTGTTGATTTAGAACAGGTCCTCTATTGCCCTACTCTGACACATGATGTTTTCCACCAAAGACAGTTATCCTGCTACATCTTGTGTGTTCATAATGAAGGCAAAAAACAAAGCAATGATGTTTCTTTGGGATGAGACTAAATGAAAGCAAGACTCTGCAGAAATTGTATTGCATATGTGACTCATTATTTTATACCTTTATCAAATAACAAGAACTGTAACCTAATAATATGATTCACCCAATGAAGGCCAGAATAATAACTGGGAAATGATAGCTCATATAGAAATCTTATTTTAAATAGGATCTTTGCCATTTTTGAATAGAAATTTATGTTAACTGTCCAGAGTTTTTTACCTTTCTCCTCGTTGAGTGCCAGAAGAAATCTGCAATAGTTTAGTTCCTTCTCGTTGGGTAGAGGTACTTGCAGCTGCTTCAGAAAAATGTTCCGTTTATATAATGTCTGCTTAAGATTTTAAGAACTTTAGGATTGTAGAAAACTCATTCAGGGTAGGCACTTTTCAAATCACTAATTTTGTCTGTTTTAAACTAACACATAATGATCCAACTTCAGGACCTTTTTCGATAAAGAGGGTTGAAAAAGAAAACCTAATATCAATGGTGCTATGTGCCGTAGGAAATTTGATAATTATATATTAATATAACAAGTACTGATGACCAGGCCAATGACTAGTTAGTAACTAAAGACAATATTATTTTGTATTAATTTGTATGTTTCTGTTTTAGTCCTTGCCATAAGACCAATTTTTAACATTATAACATACCAATGCTATTATTCCGTATGATAACGTTACAACCACCATTCACCTTTTATTAGTTGCAAAACTAAAAATAATTTATTGATGGACAACAATTCAGAAAAGAAAAAAATAGTACTGTCTGTGTAGTAATTACAATAGTATAAGAGACAACAGTACATAGCTGTAGACAGAAGTTGTAGATATTGACTGAAATTAGATGAAATGGCAGACAGTTGTAATTTTCTCACCCTTGTCTTTGTTGGCTTGACCCAACAATTAGCTGATCCCTAAATTTCATTTCTACACCCTTCTTCCTGAGATACCAGTTTATTGAAAGTATCTGACTAGATTGGTGAAGAAATGGGCATTTACTGTACTTTGTTATATATATATTGTATTCTTATACTGAACACTTTAAATTTCAGAGAAAAAATGTGTTTACATAGAAATCTTGAGAGGATAGGTACAGAATTAGCAGAATTTAGAGAAAAGTGTGAAGATTTGCGAGCATCAAGACAAGAAGCAGTTCGAGAATTGCTGCAGTTACAAGATCAACATCAGGATACTGTTGCATTAATACGTGCTGACCTTATTGATGAGGCTACAAGTCGAGAAGGCATGGACAGGAGGCTAGCAGATCTCAGAACTCAGGTAACTATAATGAAAACAAAATACACTTTCATGAAATAGCAACAGAGTTGTGTTAGAAAATGTATTTAGTTTTTATTAGTTTTAAAATTTATACTATTTATGAAAAAATAGAAACATTTTAAAATTTAAATTTAATTTTTATTCTTTATTAAATTTGGAGAAGTAAAATTGTTATCATTTGAAATAAGTATCTATAAATACAAATTATATTTTTTTTAAATCAAATTAATATTAGAGTTAATTCTATGTTTAAAAACAGTTCAATGAATGGATTATTAATTTTTTTTAATTTATGAATAATATAGACACTCATTCATGTTACAAATATAGTGTAAACACATAAAATATATGTATATATATGTTTATGTTTTTTTTGAAGTATACAAATTAGGAACATACAAATGAAGGGCCCATTGTGTATTCGACTGCTATTGGCTGCAGACATTTAATCGGCCAATAGTTTAGTCGGGTTGGGCTGCTAGTGTGCACATCAGGCCAACTAAACAGTTTGGTTAGTGAAGGGTGCGCAGACTAGCCAATAGCCGGCCGACTATTCTTGAACGATTTATTAATTTGTAACTGACGGTGAAAGTAAGTGGTCGCACAGTCAAAATAAATACAATATTGTCCTGAAATATTATTGCTCTCATACAACGGAGAAGGAAAAACAAAAATAGTTTCTGTGAGTATTGGATGCTACCCATTCTGAGTGATAGATTAGTTAGTGGAAAATTTTACACACTGCATTCCAAATTACTTGATTACCTGACAAAATTATGAGCATAAGGAGCTTCAATGGACTTGTCAAGCTAATTGGACCAGCAATAGCAAGCTCGTATCCACTTGTCAAGCTAATTGGACCAGCAATAGCAGGCTTGTATCCACTTGTCAAGCTAATTGGACCAGCAATAGCAGGCTTGTATCCACTTGTCAAGCTAATTGCACCAGCAATAGCAAGCTCGTATCCACTTGTCAAGCTAATTGGACCAGCAATAGCAAGCTCGTATCCACTTGTCAAGCTAATTGGACCAGCAATAGCAAGCTCGTATCCACTTGTCAAGCTAATTGCACCAGCAATAGCAAGCTCGTATCCACTTGTCAAGCTAATTAGATATAAATTAAGATTTTCCTTACCTGGGGAGGAGAGATTGAGTGATGCGATAGTGTAAGATAAACCACAAATACTTTTCAACTATTTTTATTATAATTAAAATTACAAAGTTCAGTATTTTAAGAAATTAAGTTGTTTACAAGTCGTAATTTTGCAATCTGACAAATTTGAATAATAAGATTGGGCTGTATCGTTGGAGTTGGAGGATGATGAGATGTTATGAATGGTTGTTGGTGGATAATTGGGGAGTGGTTGTAGTCTGTAATTGTTGTTATGATGCCGTGTTGTTAGTCCCTCAATAAACAGGAAAAGAGGGCAAGGGTAGTTGTACCAATATGTTGGCTGGAGAAGTAAACTGAACAGACCTAGCTAGCTCTTATCTGTTCAAAAATATCAAGAAATTTTAGCATCAAGTTTTTCTTCTGCGGTTAAATTTTGGAGGGAAGAGATAAAGTAAGTTCACATATTCATCGGCATGAGTTTCATTTAATGCTTTCAACAAGGTTTCATCCAAGTCCGTTTGCTTCGATATATGAGACATCTTCTTTCGACTTCTTCAATCAACTTTTCTATGGCATTTCTACAATCAATGAATATGAATTGGACGATGCAATTATAATATTAAATATATAATATAGAAAATTAAACACACAACACGACTGTCTGAAGCCAAAGCTCAGTGCGAATTGAACTATCGGTCGAGTCGGCTAAATAATCTTGTATGTGTAAGTATAAGTTAGCCAATACTGATTAAACAGTCGGCCGATAACTGGCCGACAGAATAGTTTAAAGGGAATCGGGAGGCATATCAAACTTTTCTATCGGCTGATACTGAATCGCTATAATGTGCACATGTGCATACCTCTTCATACTGATTAAGAAGCCAACTAAACTATTGGCCAATAGAAGGTCTGGAGTGTGCGAGGGTCCTAATAAGAACATAGGCCCAAAAACCAACTATAAATTTTACAAATATTCTGTTAGATACAAAGTACACCTTATAGAAACAACAAAAATAAAATTTGGTTATATATTTTTAAAAAACTCCATGGTAGTGCAAAAAAAAATAATTACAGGTCAGTCTAATTGACTGTCCTAATTGTCAGTGTACACACTCCTAAGGAACATAAAAGAAATAATTACAGGTCAGTCTAATTGAGTGTCCTAATTGTCAATGTACACACTCCTAAGGAACATAAAAGAAATAATTACAGGTCAATCTAATTGAGTGTCCTAATTGTCAATGTACACACTCCTAAGGAACATAAAAGAAATAATTACAGGTCAATCTAATTGAGTGTCCTAATTGTCAATGTACACACTCCTAAGGAACATAAAAGAAATAATTACAGGTCAGTCTAATTGAGTGTCCTAATTGTCAATGTACACACTCCTAAGGAACATAAAAGAAATAATTACAGGTCAATCTAATTGAGTGTCCTAATTGTCAATGTACACACTCCTAAGGAACATAAAAGAAATAATTACAGGTCAATCTAATTGAGTGTCCTAATTGTCAATGTACACACTCCTAAGGAACATAAAAGAAATAATTACAGGTCAATCTAATTGAGTGTCCTAATTGTCAATGTACACACTCCTAAGGAACATAAAAGAAATAATTACAGGTCAGTCTAATTGAGTGTCCTAATTGTCAATGTACACACTCCTAAGGAACATAAAAGAAATAATTACAGGTCAATCTAATTGAGTGTCCTAATTGTCAATGTACACACTCCTAAGGAACATAAAAGAAATAATTACAGGTCAATCTAGTTGAGTGTCCTAATTGTCAATGTACACACTCCTAAGGAACATAAAAGAAATAATTACAGGTCAGTCTAATTGAGTGTCCTAATTGTCAATGTACACACTCCTAAGGAACATAAAAGAAATAATTACAGGTCAGTCTAATTGAGTGTCCTAATTGTCAATGTACACACTCCTAAGGAACATAAAAGAAATAATTACAGGTCAGTCTAATTGAGTGTCCTAATTGTCAATGTACACACTCCTAAGGAACATAAAAGAAATAATTACAGGTCAGTCTAATTGAGTGTCCTAATTGTCAATGTACACACTCCTAAGGAACATAAAAGAAATAATTACAGGTCAGTCTAATTGAGTGTCCTAATTGTCAATGTACACACTCCTAAGGAACATAAAAGAAATAATTACAGGTCAATCTAATTGAGTGTCCTAATTGTCAATGTACACACTCCTAAGGAACATAAAAGAAATAATTACAGGTCATTCTAATTGAGTGTCCTAATTGTCAGTGTACACACTCCTGAGGAACATAAAAGAAATAATTACAGGTCAGTCTAATTGAGTGTCCTTAATTGTCAGTGTACACACTCCTAAGGAACATAAAAGAAATAATTACAGGTCAGTCTAATTGACTGTCCTAATTGTCAGTGTACACACTCCTAAGGAACGTAAAAGAAATAATAAAATTTGTCAGATGCTTCAAAATAACAATTCTCACTATAACAGCGACATTAAGCCTATTATATCAAAACTCTAGAAATTGTTTCTATGATTTGACATTGTTTCTTTTCCCTTTCTAATGAAATAATTTACCTTCAATTGTAATGTCTCCTCTTATTGACAGTTTTATAATTTTGTTCCTAGTGGAAAACCCCATTTAATATTTTCACTGTTATTGTAAAATCATAACACGCATAGGAGCTAATTCTAGTTGACTTTTTATGTTTCAAATAATGTTATAAATTCATAATTTGGCCATACTTCTTTATTATATGTTAAAATATGGCTGATATGGAATGTCATAATTTTTCCATGGGGGTCACCTCCTGGTGTCAGTCTAACATGACTACCTGGCCAGGAAACCTGTCAATAATATAGCTTATGAATTTTCATTTGTATTGTTTAGTACTGTATTACTATATGGCAATAATTGCAATATATTTACAACCTCACCCACCAACCTTTTTGTATCAATATATAAGCTTGTATGAAAATTGTTTGATGCATCCGACTGGGTAGTACTTAGATAGCTGGCATACTTAGATAGGCACAATATACTTACAATAATCTGCTCCTGATATCTTTTTTGGAGTATATGCAAAACACTTTCTTTGTCTATTATCAGGAGTATCTTGTTCTTCTGCTTTAATAAGTCTATTCAAAACATTTCTCTGTGGAGTTTTAAAAGATCCCTCCAGACTAAGTGATAAACTCCCAGTCAGATCATTGCGGAAGTCTTAAGATGTCATTTTGCTTTTCCCACTGTGCATATTATAAATAGTTTATGAATTGATGATCAAAAGAATGAATGAGGATAAACATTTTTGTATAACAACAAATGTGTTTATGTTCTCGAGGATAATAGGAAAACATTTGATCCACCTCCTTTATAAGTGCATGATTATTATAGAAATTGGCTTTGCTTCTCCTGACCCTGCTAATTTCCAATTGTTGTCATATCATTCTCAAATTGTGAAGAAATTAACACAGCGTTTCTCTCTTATCCCTCTGGGATATATATAGATAAAGTAAAAATTTGATAACTAGAAAACTGAACACATCAGACACTACATGAGAACAGAGATAATCAAGCTGAGCTCACATTAAATACATATTTATAGATTGAACTAGTGGCAGTCGATAGTGGCGTTATTGAGTTGGTTGCAATGAACTTCTTAAGTAGGGGCTGTCTTAGAAATGTCTGCATATCTTTGGATCAACTACTTATAGCTTTGTCCCTTTAATTGGATTAAAAAAATTAATTAGTTTAAAATAACTAAGGGCAAGTACAAATTTGCAGTAAATATTATACATAGAATATTAATCCTTCATCAATTAATAAATAAAAAAAATTATTATTATTTAATTAATGTTACCTTCACAATATTTTGTTACTAGTAATTATAGGGTCTATAATAAAAAACATCTTTAGACCTTGCAACTGTTATTTACTATAGTTTTGACATCCTTTGATGTGATATTCACTCCAGTGAATGTTAACACCAATTCAACAAGTGTTCAAAAACATCTTTAAAAATTCTTACAAAATGTTTTTTCACATCACTTAAAATATTTAAATTGTTTAGAATTATTAATATGGTTTAGATTCTCCAAAAGTTATATTAATAACAAGTAATATGAACTTTTCTTTAATGCAAATTCTTTCTGAAATCAACAAAGACAAATTTTATTTTATTTTTTAAAATTGTATAATTACAATTAATATAAATATGTGTATAGACCGTACATATGTCAGAATAACAATATTAAGTGGAAAATACAAAGTGAATTTTGTTGTAATATTCCATTTTCCTTTCTATGTAAGGTGTTGTACTATTATTTTTGTTTGTTACTATTTATACACTTTCTTTTATTTCATCGCTTGCATTGTGTTGTAGTTTTTTTGCATTATTTTTCCATTGTCATAATGTTAATCCAGTTTCTATATTTTATTTTTAATCCTAGAGCATTATATTTATATTGTATGGTAACCATAGCACCAATTTAAGGTTGTGCAATGTAGGTTTTGACGACAACAAGATGGTGGCAAAAAAAATTCATATACACCTTTGAGAATTACATTTATGACTATGGGGAAATTGCCTCAGTGACAAAGCGCTAGACTTCGAACACAAAGATACTCAGTTCGAATCTGACCTAAACTTCCCAAAATTTTATAATTTAATTATTGAAAAAATCTGTATTAACATCAATTGTTATCTGCCATAAGTTAAATAAAATATATTTGAACTTGATTGGATGAATAAAAACATATTTTATTAACAATTGAAATTTGTACAAGATATATAACAGGAGAGTGGGAGCTAATACAAGGAATTTAATAATTAATAATTACAAAGCTACAAACCTTAACAACAGATTTATATTAAAAAATATAGTTAATTTTAAAAAATTAATGATTATACCACATCAAGCGTATGAAAGCCAGTGAACATTGAGAAACTAGCCAAGTTCTTACAACATTCTTTTTGAAAACAATCTGTTTAAAATTTTTTCAGTGTTATTCTAACAGAAACAGAAATCTTATTTGTCTAATAAATAGTTAATTATCAGATTGAATATAAATATTATACAGCAGCTACTGTTCTGTGAAGACTAACTTATAAATATTTTAAAAGGAATAATACTGCTATGATGTGTTGAATACTTGATATATATATTTAAATACATACTTAAATATTTGCATTAATACTGTGATGTAATCAAATATTTGAATAATCAAGTTATTCAAATGTAAATTAACAAATTGGATAAGAATTTCTTTTGTAATATGGATATTCCTTTTAGAGACCATCAACTGTGATCTTACGGCAGTTTAAAAATACAGCCATTTCCTGTATCACATAAATAATGTAACTCTCCTTCATGTGATATATTAATATCTGTTTCATTATCAATTAATAGTGTTTTAATTATTTTAAGAGGAATAAAAGATCATAATTTAATAATAATCTATACTGCACGTCTTGATAAGATATACTTAATATATTATTGCCATACTGATAAACTTTTTACTGTTATAAGAAACATGTTGGATCTGATATAAAACATAAAATATTGAGAAATACTTTTTAATTTTTCTTAAGACATTTTTCTAATATAAATTTTTAGAAATTATTAAATTACTTTTTTAGTTAGAAAGATTACAAGCAGAAAATGCAGCAGAATGGGGAAAGCGTGAACGCTTGGAAACTGAAAAGTTAGGTTTAGAACGGGACAACAAAAAACTACGTGGTGAACTCAGAGATTTACAAGAAAGGCTAGAAAGGAGAGGAAGGCCTACAACAACAGCTGATACTGAGTTGCGGCAACTACAACAAGAAGTTACAGATAGAGGGAAGGTAAACATTGAACGTAATATCTTATTTTTAAAAATAATAACAAATAAGTATTGATGTTTAATTTAAAAATTATTTCAACTACTTCTCTGATAATCTTAACATCAGAGAAATTTTTAATAAATTTCTTGAGTATTGTGAATTAATTGTAACTAAATAAATAAAAGCCTACTAACCATAATATAAAACTCTTTATTTTACTAAAATTACTTTATGTACATTTCAGTTTTATGGTAATTACTTTCAGAAGTAATATTTAAAATAAATTATAATATATCTGAAATACCAACGCTCTTCACCTCTCTTTTCCTACTAACAATCTTGACCAATCACGTATCATCATATTTACGTCAAGCTCTAAAGGAGAAGGGCTTAGCCACTCTTGAAAAAATATATCTTCCAAATTTAAATTACCTAAAATCACGCTGAAATCATAAACATAATCGCGTGAACAAATGCTATATGAACAACTAGATGGACAAACGACAACTGTACATTTTATGAAACCTACAAAACGTGTTTGAGTAAAGTGAAACAGGATATGATTGACATATAGATAATGAATCATGTCGATAACAGGACTGATGGACAGGATGTTAGTCACTATTTCGTTTAACTGATTTCTCCGAATTTAAAATACTTGTTAACATTTGTGTATGGTCTGTACTAATGAATGCATATTTTGTTACATGACAAATTAAATGATACAAATAAGCAAAGGGAGGATTATGTCCACTACACTAACTTTATAAAGTTATTATTGTTGTAAACAATTATGCCACCACTAAGTGCAATTATTTTACGTTATGAGTTGATGCATCTTTCGGTCACTTGACCATTTGACCATTGTCGAATCACAACAATAATAACTTTATATATATATATATATATATATATATATATATATATATATATATATAGATTTAGAATTTTTGGACTAGGAGACTGACAGACTTACCTTGGTAAGAGTCCACTCTGTAGTCTTTAAATAGAAACACATAAAAGCACTTAAACAATGATATATTTCAACCACACAGTAATCTTTGTCAATCGAAGAGAAAACACAAAATATATATATATTTATAGGTTAGTTTTGGTTGGTAAATATTATTTACATTTTTTGGACTAGGAGACTGACAGACTTACCTTGGTAAGAGTCCACACTGTAGTCTTGAGATAGAAACACATAAAAGCACTTAAACAATGATATATTTCAACCACACAGTGGTCTTTGTCAATCCTCACAGTGGATACTGTGATATATATATATATATATATGAAGTTAATATATTACTATTGTAAGTAATTTTATCCACCATTAAGTGCAATGATTTTACCTTGAGTGATGAGGCGCCTTTCGGTCACTTGACCATTGTCGAATCACACTCAATGTATGTGATTCGACAATGGTCAAGTGACCGAAAGGCACCTCATCACTCAAGGTAAAATCATTGCACTTAATGGTGGATAAAATTACTTACATTAGTAATATATAAACTTCATAAAATCAGTGCAACGGAAAAACAATGGATAATGTAATATATATATATATATATATATATATATATATATATATATATATATATATATTAAAAATATTTCAAAAACAAGAATACTTTTAATGAATATATTTATTCAAAGCTTTTCGCCGATAAAATAGTACCAGCATCTTCAGGAATATAATTATCTAATAAAATATTTTTACAAAATTAAATCATATGTGCTACAAACGACCATATGTTTATAAGTATTGTACTTTATGTAATTTTTTCTATAACATCAATGACCTTATAAATAGTTTGGTGCCTTGATATCACTTGAATTTGTGCATCAATTAATTTGTCTTTAACTTTATGCTTATAAATTTCCAATGTTTCAAATATATTCATTTTTAATCCTTTATTTAATTCTTTTATTAATTTCATATTTTCTATTTCCGAAAACTTGTGCCCATTATTAATACAATGCGTAGCTAAATTTGATTTGTATATGTTTGGTTTGATATAAGCGTTTAAATGTTCTTTGTATCTTTCTTTTAATTTCTTTTTTGTTTGTCATACATATAATTTATTACAAGTTTGACATTTTATATTATATACTCCATTTCTTTCGTCCATATTATTTTGATTTTTGTTATTGTTTATTAAATTTTTAATTTTATTATCAGTTTTATATGTAATTTGTAAATTTGTTTCTTTAAATAATCTTGTAATTTTATTTATTTCGTTATCAGTGAATGTAAAAGATGTCCAAATATTTTCTCTCTTATTAGGTACAAAGTTATTTTTGAGTTTCTGTTTTCTTATTATGTTATTATTTAATTTATCTATAGTTTTTCTTTTGTATCCATTTTTAAACCAATTTCATATATTATATTTTCTCTTTTATTTGATCATTTAAGTTCATTGGTATTTTGTGCATTCTATGTAGTAAATTATAAAGCGCTGCCATTTTTTAGTTGAATGGATGATTTGAATAATTAGGTATTATTTGATTTGTCTGCGTTGGTTTTCTATGTATATATTATATTCAAATGATTCATTATTTCTAGTAATTGTAATATCTAAATAATTTAGTTTATTTTGTTGATTCAAATTCATGAGTAAATTTTATATTTTCGTGTATATTATTTATACATTTTAATATTTTGTCAATATTTAAACCATTATTATTTGATATGTATGTGTATGAGTATGATAATGTGTAAATTTAAAACGTTCAGATAAAAAAAATTGTTTTCATAAATTCAAGTTTCTAGATCATTCCATTAAATTCCTTCAGAAAAAATTAACACTTTCTTTCGATAAAATTAATATTTCTGTTTCTTATAATTTAATCTTTGCTAAGTTCTTAAGTTTGAATTTTATAGGAGCTGACTGATTTGAAACATTCGCATAGTAAATTAAAGAAAGTCTTAGCAGATAAAACAACAGAACTTGCTCATGCAGTTCGAAGAGCTGAACAGTATGAAGCAGAAGTAAAGAGATTACGCAGTAGAGTTGAAGAATTGAAAAGAGAACTAGCTGTAGCAGAGGATGAAGTTGATTCTGCCACCAACAATATAAGGTAGAGTTTACTTCAATATTTATATTATATATATATATATATATATATATATATATATATATATATATATATATATATGAAGTTAATATATTACTATTTTTGAGTAATTTTATCCACCGTTAAGTGCAATAATTTTACCTTGAGTGATGAGGCACCTTTCGGTCTTTGACCATTGTCGAATCACTGATTGTTCTCTGCTGTGGATGCTACGTCCGTGAAGCCGGTGTTTGTTGAAGTTACGCGCACTATTTCTTGATCTGTGTGTATGAGGTTTCTGTATAGTATGTCTTCTGTATATGTTGTTTGTAAATTCATTAAGTTGTTGACTCACTTGAGTGATTCGACAATGGTCAATTGACCGAAAGGTGCCTCATCACTCAAGGTAAAATTATTGCACTTAATGGTGGATAAAATTACTTACAATAGTAATATATTAACTTCATAAAGTCAGTGCAACGGAAAAACAATGGATAACGTTAAATATCAAGAATATATATATATATATATATATATATATATATATATATATATTACTATTTTTGAGTAACTTCATAAAGTCAGTGCAACGGAAAAACAATGGATAATATTAAATATCAAGAATATATATATATATATATATATATATATATATATATATATATATATATATATATATATATATATATTATAATAAAGATGATTATTTTTTCTTGATTTATTATAATTATTTAATAACTTCAAAATTTTCATAATCAAGATGTATTTCATTTAGCATTTACAATTTTGCTGAAGCTTTTCGCTGCCGTACAGTTCCAGCATTCTCAAAGTCTACTAACATGATTTATAAAACTATTCAAACATTACTCTATTTGATTGCACTATGTACATAAATCACTGATAACTTTATGCCTTTAATCTATTTGTTTTACATTAAATGAACTATCTGTTTAATAAAATCTTAAATTCTATCCAAAACATGAAAAATTGTGTTGTGTTTGAATTTAAGTTGGGACTGTTCTTTAATGAGTATGTTATTTAGTTTATATTTGTAGATATATAGGTTTTCCACAACATTCATTTTCAAACCTTTATTAATATGTTTGATTAAATTCATATTTTGTATGTCTGGAAAACTATGGTTATTTGTAATACAATGAGTAGCCATATTCGATTTATATATATCTGGTTTTATATACACATTGAGATGTTCCTTGTAGCGATCCTTTATTTTCTTTTTCGTTTGACCTACATAATTTTTATTGCAATCTTGGCAATTTATACTATATATCCCACATAAATCCAATTTACTAATGTAATTACTTTGATTCAAAATAAGATAATTGATTGTATTGTTTGTATAAAACGCAAATTTAATATTAGTATTTTTAAACAACTTTTTAAGTGATTTAATTTCATAACCCGTGTAAATAAATTTAGTCCATTTTGTTTCATTTTTACTTATAATTTGTCTGTTATAATTTAGTAATTTATTCTGAACGTTACTATTCAATTTATCTATAGTCTTCCTTTTATAACCGTTTACTGAAGCTAATTGATATATTATGTTTAATTCATTTTGTCTATTTTGTTTATTTAATGGTATTTTATACAATAGGTTGTAAAAGCATGCCATCTTTTGATTATATGGATGATTGGAATGGTTTGGTATAATATTATCAGTAATCATGGGTTTTCTATATATTGCATAATCTAATTTGTCAATCTGGTTATATATTGTAATATCAAGGTAATTAAGTGTGTTGTTACATTCAATTTCGTGGGAAAATTTTATATTGTGATGCAAGTTGTTTATTTCTTCAATCATTAAATCTAAATTTATGCCATTATTTGTAAAAATATAAATTCCGTCATCTACATATCTGTACCAAATTCCATTTTTGTCATATTTACTTATGATTTCAATTATGTCATTGTCTAAATTTTGTAAAAATATTTCGGAGATTATAGATGATAATGGAGAACCCATCACCAAACCATCCATTTGTTTATATATTTTTTGATTATATGTAAAATAATTTTGTTCTATTATTATTTTTACGGTATTTATTATTTCATGAATTTCTTCTTTGTCTTTTAAATTTAAATTTAATTTATCATGTATTATTTTATATGTGTCCTTCAATGGTATGTTATATATATAGTTTTGGTTGGTGAAGGTTATTTAGATTTTTTGGACTAGGAGACTGACAGACTTACCTTGGTAAGAGTCCACTCTGGAGTCTTGAAATAGAAACACATAAAAGCACTTAAACAATGATATATTTCAACCACACAGTGGTCTTTATCAATTAAAGAGAAAACACAAAAAGAAATATGAGAGAATGAAATAAAATAATTATAAATTGTAATCACAGATTGTGTAGAGTAGAAATCAGATGTCACAGATTAAAGATATATATTGTTTCCATGAGCATATGAGTGATTATAGTTTATATAAGTCTGTCAGGGGAAAAGAGATTGGAGACATCTGAGGCTATTAGAGGGAGAAAAAAAAACTGGTTTAAAAACAAAACTGGTTTAAACAAATTTGTTTAAAAACAAATTGGTTTAAAATAATAACATAATAAGAAAACAGAAACTCGAAAATAACTTTGTACCTAATAACTTTTTTTTTTTTTTTTTTTTCCTCTAATAGCCTCAGATGTCTCCAATCTCTTTTCCCCTGACAGACTTATATAAACTATAATCACTCATATGCTCATGGAAACAATATATATCTTTAATCTGTGACATCTGATTTCTACTCTACACAATTTGTGATTACAATTTATAATTATTTTATTTCATTCTCTCATATTTCTTTTTGTGTTTTCTCTTTGATTGATAAAGACCACTGTGTGGTTGAAATATATCATTGTTTAAGTGCTTTTATGTGTTTCTATTTCAAGACTACAGAGTGGACTCTTACCAAGGTAAGTCTGTCAGTCTCCTAGTCCAAAAAATCTAAATAATCTTTACCAACCAAAACTAACCTAAATATATATATATTCTTGATATTTTACGTTATCCATTGTTTTTCCGTTGCACTGACTTTATGAAGTTAATATATTACTATTGTAAGTAATTTTATCCACCATTAAGTGCAATGATTTTACCTTGTGTGATGAGGCGCCTTTCGGTCACTTGACCATTGTCGAATCACTCTCATGGCTTTTTTTATGTGTGAGTGATTCAACAATGGTCAAGTGTCCGAAAGGCGCCTCATCATACAAGGTAAAATCATTGCACTTAATGGTGGATAAAATTACTTACAATAGCAATATATTAACTTCATATATATATATATATATATATATATATATATATATATATATATATATAGTTTTGTAATGACTGCAATATGATCACAATAATGTCAAAAAACTGGTTTTAAACCCAGGGTAAATCTTTTTTTGTATTTTAAACTATACTGTTTGACATATCTACCCATTTCATTTATTAACTTCAGGTAATATTGATTCTTCTATTTGTATATGTCCTAACTTAGGAACGTGACAGATTTCATTAAGTTTTATATGCATATCATACAGAGTGTATTAAACATTAAAGTAATGATTTTATCAACTCCTAGCTTATTGAATTTATATTTTATTTATACATTTTATACAAATGTAAAGCAAGAGCATATCTGTTAAGCATTATTGGAATAAATAATAGTATTTCGAACATTTAGATTAATAATTATGAAGTTAAGGTGTAAATTATAAGTTCATAAGGTACTGTGATGAATAGAACAAAACTCCCATACATTGATGATATTCAAATTAAACTTGAGCACTTTAAAATCAATTTTAAAAAGTGTACATTAAATGGAAGTTGAACTGTAGTTATCTTACAATCAATGTTGATTTCATTGATCAAGTGTTATTTATTTTTTTATCGAAGCCACTGAATATAAGAAACTATTCATTATAAAGTATCAGATTTAAATGACATTTTAAATGATTTAAAATTATGTAAGTCTTGAATTTGTTTAAAATTGGTAATTTTGAAGTGGTTGAAGTTCTTATTTTACCCTTTAAGGGTATAATTATTAGACTCTGATAGAGAGTGTGTCTAGTTTAGGTGGGAAATCTTACATATGTAATGTCAGAATCCTTTCCTGAATCCCGCCCAGTGTTTCATATCTATTCTAATCCTATTTATTATTCACGATAATTTCCTAATAGGTGACAATAGTCATATTAACAGATCACTTTAAAATGTCTAAAGAACAGTTTAAAAATGAAAATACCTGAAGGAATAACAATAATCTTACTGCACATTGGTGGAAGTTAATCAAGTATTATTTTAGCATGTACATTTGAAAGTGCTTCCTTCTTATTGATATTTTTTGTATTGCAGCATATCAGATTATTTTGATTTTCTCCATCATTACAAACTCCAACAAATGTATATTAAATGTAAATAAAATTTTCAGGGTTTTCTCCTTTGCCAGAAAATGTGAAAGAAGCTATTTAACGTATAATCATAGATGCAGCTCGAGCTTGGCACATTTGACTTGTTTCACTTGTAAATATTTTCGTCCATGAGTGAGGTGTATTAAAAAAATAATTTTATTTATATTTGGTCAAAATGTATAGATGTTTGGTTGTAACTTACTTGTACTAAAACCTATAATAAACCTATAAAAAAATTCAGAGATATGTATGAATCTATGACTTATAGATATTTATAAATTTTGTATAATTTATGCTTAAACATTCCTATAATATGCATATCGGTTGATAGACATTTATACTTCCCTTAAATTTAATAATTTTACATTAATAATTTTCATATTGTTATATTTGGCAAAAACTAATTCAGCGTTTAGAACTAAGAATATGGATATTTAGTTGTAAAGTTTAATATTATTTTGTAGAGTGTATAACAAAAAAAGTCATTTATAAAAAGTCTTATAATGACAAATTAAATATCCTGATTTCTTTTTTTAGGAAATTACAACGTACAAATGATGAGTTACAGGAGCAAGTAGAAAGTTTACAAGTCCAACGAGAACATCTCCATACAAGGTAATGTAGTTATTTTATGTTTATTTATAACATCCAATTAAAATATTTTTAAAAGAATTAGAAAATAAATTGCATTTACCTGTAATATAAAAACATTCTTTCCTCATTTATTCTGTCTGACTGAGTCAATATTTTGTAAGATGGATGCAACATCCGTTTTTGAAGCATTTTGCGGGTTCATATTGAACCATAGAATTATTTCATTACATCAAGATTTCAAAGTATTCTACCCTAAAAGTGGAAAATAACTATTTATTCATTTGTGCTGGTGAATATTTCTTCATGGAATATTTTTTTATATCATTTGTGCTGGTGAATAAATTGCAACCTAAAAATCAATTATGCAGTTGAAAAGTACAATTGTGCCTCTTCAATTTCTAGTTTGGTAATTTAGAATCCAGTATTTCACTAAAAAATGATAGGTTGAAGTTTATTTTGAATGAAAAATTAAAGATTTATCTTTAGAATAAAAGTCTTATATAAAACAACTGAAACATTTTCACTATTGATAGTACCTATGGAATTCAGTAAACTGCAAAAATTATAACGTGACCACAGAGCCAACCTATCAAGTTAAAACTTCAAAGTATATCACCTGGAAATATAACTTTTTCAAGGCACTTTTTGATATATTGATTAGAAAAGAATTTAGTCTCGTTTTTAAATCCAAATAATGTGTTGAATACAAGCCTCTCTATGGAATCTTGTGACCAAGTTAAATGTTTTAGATATCCTAACCTTAAAATGCTTTCTTAAAGAACCAAAATATTAGCTTGTATTGTTTCATGAATTAATCCCAGCATCTAGTGTTAATAGTAAATTTTATACCGAATATGAAAAAGACTTTCCTAACAGGCCTACATTTTACAGTTGACACAAAATTTTTGTTGTAACTAGTTTATTTGTTCTTAATGTGAAATCACCAAACATTTTTGGTCATCTGGAAGTTAGTGATGTTGTTGCAAAGCAGGTTAGAGAAAGCTTTGCTGTTAGTCCAAAAACATCAACTAAGGCTTCTTACAAGCGTAAAATTCCACAAAGTACTGTTTGGGAAGTGCTACATCAACATTTTCACTGAAAGCAAATAGATTTACAATGGTACAATAGAGTTAGTACAACTGATTTCGATAGAGTTGCTTAAGGAGGATTCTGTGTTAAAATATTTGGTAGAAGAAGATAAGACTTTCCTGAACTCAATAAGCTTCAGCGATGTGTGCCTTTGTTTTACATCAGGGACTAGGTAAACACCTACAACTGAAGAATCTTTGGATCAAAAACCCAAAGAGACCTTTTAACCCATTTGTGACAGCCTGTAGATAAATGTGTTTTGTAAGATTGGTAAATTTTTAAGTGGACGTGGCTCTTTTCTTCGGGAAAGAGAAATCTGAATGATATCGTAAAACTTAATAAGTAGAAGAACCTTTTGATTTATCAATTAATTGAATTAGATAATCAATAAGACACCTTTTTACTGTCAGCAAGGTAGGGCACCATCTCATTTCCTCAATCTGTCTGACTGCTGAAAGTCGAAAATACAAAACTGAAATTAAACTTATTTTCTAGTCAAATTGACAATGCATAACAATTGAATAACATTTGCATAACAATTATATAACAAAATATAACCTAAATAACTTGCCTCAATTTGAACAGTGAGATGGTTGGCAGTGAAGGAATGTGTTATTTACTTAATTTTGTGAACACACTAAAGTCTGGATAGGAAATAAAGGGCTGGATTTTGTGTGTAGGTTTTTAGGCAATTTGTCGGTTTGACTATTATTGCTTATGATGTATAGGTAATTATTTTTATTAAGGAAAGGACATACATATATCTCCTTGATCTGGGATAAAGGAAAGGATCATGCCTGAAGTAGACCTCTCTCATTGTTTAAACAAGTACCACCATTACACAAGAATGGATTTTGTGTGTAGGTTTTTAGGCAATTTGTCGGTTTGACTATTATTGCTTATGATGTATAGGTACATACATATATCTCCTTGATCTGGGATAAAGGAAAGGATCATGCCTGAAGTAGACCTCTCTCATTGTTTAAACAAGTACCACCATTACACAAGAATGGATTGGAATGGTATTCTATTTGAAAGTCATAATTCTAAGCTCTTGGAAGCTGTTTTTTTTCTCTAGAATTAAAAATTTGCTTCTACAGAGAAAAGGCATTTTATAAAAGGCCCGTCTTTCAATTATTAAAACTTTTATATAAACATTGTAATTAAATATTTTTAATTATACATTTTTTCTAATAAAATATAATTATAATTTTAATTTAAAATAAGTTCCAATTAAGAATAAGAATTATATGATTTTCATATGACTTAGCATTCATTGGGCACTTGCCAGCCAATTTCGTTTTAAATCATTATTTTTAATTTCTGAAAATTACAATAGAAGTATTGACTTATGCTGACATGGTTAATAAAATCCTTATTACAAAATTATGCTAAAATAAATAGAGATAATATACTTTCTTTTTTTAAATTTGTTTGTAACAATAAAATACACTGTAAATAATGATTTCCCACTTCAGTGATATTTTTAGCTTCTGATTTAGTCCAGACTTAAACATTTTCAAAATTCAAATATTTATAAATTTTTTATTACCTGAAACTTATATATTAAGCATACAATGTTTACAACTCTATATTTAAATATTCCCCGTCCTTACATTACTTCTAAGCATTTAGCTGTTCCACTGTTACATACACACACTTTATTTTTTATCTTATTTGTCTTTGAACAATAAGTAGTAATTAACATCGACTTATTATTGGTAAATATGAATATATATATATATATATATATATATATATATATATATATATATATATATATATATATATATATAGAATATCAAATGTGTTTTCCTGTTAGAATATTTTTAAGATCAAATAATACACACAAATACAGGAATATTTAATTTATTGAACAATAAACTCAAAGCTTTTCGTTGGCTTACATTACCAACATCTTCAGGAGTTACAATATTAACAATGATAAAACAAACTGTCTAACAAACATGAAGCTACTAGATAAAGCAATACACAGTTGCCAAATCTATTACAATATTAAATATTGTATTAAATATTGTATTAAATATTAATATTGTAATAGATTTGGCAACTGTGTATTGCTTTATCTAGTAGCTTCATGTTTGTTAGACAGTTTGTTTTATCATTCTTAATATTGTAACTCCTGAAGATGTTGGTAATGTAAGCCAACGAAAAGCTTTGAGTTTATTGTTCAATAAATTAAATATTCCTGTATTTGTGTGTATTATTTGATCTTAAAAATATATATATATATATATATATATATATATATATATATATATATAGGAATTTTTTAGGAATTTTTGGACTTGATAGGAGACTGACAGACTTACCTAAAGGCAATAGTCCAAAACTGCAATCTCTTTGGAAATAAGCACATATAAAACACTTAATACACTTTTATTTGAAATATTTCGATCAACATGATCTTCTTCAGTCAAGAAAGAGAAAAACAAAAGATTGAAGTGAAGTTCACTTCAATCTTTTGTTTTTCTCTTTCTTGACTGAAGAAGATCATGTTGATCGAAATATTTCAAATAAAAGTGCATTAAGTGTTTTATATGTGTTTTATATGTGCTTATTTCCAAAGAGATTGCAGTTTTGGACTATTGCCTTTAGGTAAGTCTGTCAGTCTCCTATCAAGTCCAAAAATTCCTAAATAAGCTTTAAGCTCTACTAGAACTAACCTAAAATATATATATATATATATATATATATATATATATATATATATATATCGCAATATGTATTCTTGTGTATTAATAAAGAACATAAGTCAAAATACAAATACAAGAATTATAATTCTTTATTATTAAATTGTAAATTCAATTATAATTTTTATATATATTCTCTCTCTCTCTCTATATATATATATATATATATATATATAATTTTTTCCGCCGCTAAGTGCAATAAGTTTACCTTATGTGATGAGGCACCATTCGGTCACTTGACCATTGTCGAATCACTACGATTCTGGGATCACAGGGAGTGATTCGACAATGGACAAGTGACCAAAAGGTGCCTCATCACATAAGGTAAAATTATTGCACTTAGTGGTGTAAAAAAATTATTTGCAAGTAATAATAATATATATATATATATATATATATATGTATATATATATATATTTTAGGTTAGTTTTGGTTGGTAAAGATTATTTAGATTTTTTGGACTAGGAGACTGACAGACCTACCTTGGTAATAGTCCACTCTGTAGTCTTGAAATAGAAACTCATAAAAGCACTTAACCAATGATATATTTCAACCACACAGTGGTCTTTGTCAATCGAAGAGAAAACACGAGTATTTTATTTCATTCTCTGATATTTCTTTTTGTGTTTTCTCTTCGATTGACAAAGACCACTGTGTGGTTGAAATATATCATTGGTTAAGTGCTTTTATGTGTTTCTATTTCAAGACTACAGAGTGGACTATTACCAAGGTAGGTCTGTCAGTCTCCTAGTCCAAAATCTCTCTCTCTCTCTCTCTCTCTATATATATATATATATATATATATATATATATATATATTTTGATATTTTACGTTATCCATTGTTTTTCCGTTGCACTGACGGAATATTTATATATTATTGTGCAACAGAACAATAATAAACAATGTTAAAAATCACAAATTTAACACCTACCAAGGTAAACAACTCTACTTGAAGTTTCTCAACCTATATATCAAACTCCAAAACTGCATTAATAGGATCAACTTCAACAAAAAATGCATTTCACTTAACATTTCACCAAAATACACAAAACTAAAAGTACCCAATAAACACAACACAGTCATAAAATCTAATTAGAAAAATACGACGTATATAAAAACAAACACAATAACCTAATTAACCAACAGAAAACATACATAGACGACACACTGTTCAAAAATATTTTACATGAAACACACGATAAAATGCATATGACGTCAGCAACAAGCACCAACATTACAGACCGAGAAACAATAGTAGGATATTTCAGTGATTTGACAATGGTCAAGAGACCGAAAGGTACCTCATCATAAGGTAAAAATGAATTGCACTTAATGGTGGAATAATTGTTTATAATATATATGTATATAAATATTGCAATATGTATTCTTGTGTTTTAATAAAAAACTAAGTCAAAATACAAATACAAGAATTATAATTGAATTTACAATTCAAAGCTTTTCGTTGGCTAACAGTACCAACATCATCAGGAATATTCGTGATGATGTTGGTACTGTTAGCCAACGAAAAGCTTTGAATTGTAAATTCAATTATAATTCTTGTATTTGTATTTTTACTTAGTTTTATATATATATATATATATATATATATATATATATATATATATATATATATATATATATATATATATTATATACATACACACACAGGGTGTAGCAGCATAACTTCTTTTTTTCAACAAGAAGGAACATAAATTTATATACCTAAAGTTTTGTTTCACATAGTTATGAAGATCAAATCAGGTAGGTGACGCCCGCCATTGTCGATACACTGATTAAACCGATTTATAGCATTTTTCATAACTCTTGCCAGTATAGCAGGCATTATCTTGCCAGTTTCTTTGTGGATGTTGGTCTTCAAATCTTGTATCGTCCTTGGACGGTTAACTAAACACGGGATTTCAAAAAAACCCATAGAAAAAAATCACAAGGTGCCAAATAGGGAGATCGTCTCTGCTACTCCAAATGAGGAATGACTTTGAGTATAACGTCACGTGCGTTCCTCCGAAAATTGAAATTACGTTCCGAAAGATTCTGCACAATCACTATCTTATAAGGTTGGAAATGAAGATTGTCATGAAGAATTCTCCTCACAGAACGGTTTGAAAGTCCAAGGGCAGATCAATGTTTGTGCGCAGAATGCCGTGGTGAATGCAAAAATGAAGCTCTCACTGCCTCCATGTTGTCTGGTGATCTTATGGGCTGAGGAACTGTAGTTCTTCGTCTTGTCGCACATGCGGTTTGTCTAAACTTAACAACCCACTTAACAAATGATTTTCGGTTCGGAACATGGGGTAACTGGATTAAATTAAAACGATTCCGAAAGGCGCGCTGGCATGTGATTACAGAACATCCGCTAGAAAAGTAGGCCTCAACAGCAAAAGCATGCTCCTCACTGTCCCAACTCATGGCGATTGAACTGTGTCGGAGAAAAACTTTAGATTCCAGCCTACGATACCACTAGCGCTTTGCTATAACATCAACCGACTGTATAGCGAGCACTTGAAAAAAGGAAGTAATGCTGCCGCACCCTGTATATTTAGTTGAATTTCTGCACCTAATCATCAAAGTTGAGATTTTATTTTAAAAATTTTAATAGAAATACTGTAATTTAAAATCTTTAATAATTATTTCTATCTGTTAATGCGGCTATTTTTGGATTTCTTCTATGGATTACCTATCTAGCAATGGTAATGTAAATACTTCACAGGATGATTCCTGAATTGTAAACTAAATTAACTAATTAATTATTAGCTGTGTTAGAACTGTTTAACAAGAGTCTAGTTTTCTACACTGTTATTGTGGCAAATATATATTTAATTTACTTACTAGTCAACTTTTTGTTTCCGAGTAGGCTGCGGAACACTAATGTAACACACCGTAGTCCAGTGCTTCGAACCGATGAACAAAGTGATGAAGATATTACCTATTGAGCTACTTTTGCAGGGTGAATCAGTTTTGCTCAATTAATTTTGAAAATAGTGCATGGTAATTTTTGTTTCTGTTTAGGTGCTATTGGTAAAACTTTAGTTAAAATATTTCATTATTATTTTTATGGTAATGCATATTTTAAAATATTAAGCAGTTTCAAGAATTTGAAATTTAATAATATTATTTATTTGAAAGAACAAGAAGTTTTTACAACTCTGTTAGAGAATCATCACATTTAGAATATAATAATCTATGCTTTATATATATTTTATTTAGTTTTATTAGCAAAACTAATATAATCAGTAGAAAATGTGTTATTTAAAAAAACATTGAACAATGAAATTTTTATTATAACTTTACAAATAAATAAAAAAAATGTCTTGTAAAATTTAGTTCTGTTTGAATTTAATATCGAAATTTGCTCTATCTTAATTAGTGGAATGAGAAAAATTAAAAAAATTTTTTTAAAAATTTTATAATGCTGTAAAATTGTGTCTAGGTGAGATAACTAATGGAAACTGGGAATCAATATATGAATAAAACGTCTATGATAATATTTACACTTGAATCATAACTATCCAGCCTAATATTCTAAGTCGTCTTAATTATACTTCACTTTTGCTGTTATCTCTTTAGGGACTTAAACCAAATTATAGTTAAAGTTAAGCCTATTTATATTCAAACTTTAAAGACAAACATGCACACAACAAGTGTAACTATTACACCTTATACTCAACTATTCACACTCTTGACAGTTGGATCAGTTATATAATTAAAAATTTATTCATTTATAAAAGGATAAGCTTATTATAAATAAAGATATATATAATAAAGTTTATATATAATAAAGTTTTTTATAAAAAACTTCCTTCATTTAAAATTTTTTGCAAATATATAATTTTTTCAGAAGGAAAATTTTCCTTAATGTAGTAATTCTGTATGTTTAAACATTTTTCTTCAGTGTCATTAATTTTTGTTGTATAAATACATTCTGTTTGTGGTGTTATTTCGAGTAGACATTTTATATATACATTGTCTTTCATGTATTGGGAAATGCAGCTCTTTTACATAATACTCATAAAATGTATAAGAACTTGTTGAACCTTTTCTGACTTGTTTGACTCAAAACATAGAATGAATGTCACAGAATAAATTTAAATTTGAAAGCCATGATAAAATTTAACAAGTCCTTAAATACAAAACATTTACATTTTTCTATTTCTTTAAAAAAATATGTGTAAATTCAATTTTTATGTTGAATCAAATTTATTGTACAAGGGCTATTCAGAAAGTAAGGAACGTTTTTGAATAAAAAAAATAATAAGTACAATAAAAAGTTTGTATTACATACATCTGAAAGAGCAACTAAAATACTACTTTTCTACGCAGTCGCCAAACAAATTGAGACATTTATCGTAGCGGTGGACAAGCTTTGAAATTCCTTCATCATAGAAATCTGCCACCTGCGATGTCAGCCACTCAGTGACGCGCGCCTTGAGCTCCACGTCGTCGTCAAAGCGCTGTGTTGCTAGCCAGGTCTTCATTCTTGGAGTGAAACAAGAGTACGGCACAAGTGAAAGTCGCTTGGTGCAAGGTCAGGACTATAGGGCGGATGAGGAAAATCCTCCCATTTGAATGACTCAAGGAGTTCTTTGGTGCGGTTTGCTGTGTGAGGTCGGGCATTGTCATGCACAAACAAAATTTTTGGCATCAATTTCCCTCGGCGTTTGTTTTGAACTGCTCTCTTAAGGTTGCGCAAAGTTTCACAGTACCGTTCAGAGTTTATTGTTGCACCACGTTCAAGAAAGTCAATAAGAAGCACACCTTGCCTGTCCCAAAAAACCATCGCCATAATCTTCCTTGCTGAAAATGTTTGCAAACATTTTCTTGGTTTTTTGGGAAAGCTTGTGTGCCCCCCACTCCATGGACTGTAATTTCGTTTTGCAATTAACGTGTTTTACCAATGTCTCATCACCAGTTACGATGTGATCCAGTAGTGAATCACCATGTTTGTCGTAGGCATCCAGAAATGTCAAACTTGCCTCCATTCGCTGACTTTTATGGCGGTCATTGAGCATTTTCGGCACCCATCGCACAAAATTTGTGGTAGCCTAACCTTTGTGTGACAATTTCAAACAACAAAGTCTGTGAAACTTGTGGGAAACAAAGCGAAAGCTCCTTTATCGTGATTTGGCGGTTTTCACGAACCTTTTCATCAACTTTAGCGACCAGTTCATCAGTCACAATGCTTGGGCGTCCGCTCTTAGCTTCGTCATGAATGTCAGTTCGGCCATTTTTAAACTGAATGCACCATTTTCTCACAGAACTTTCATTCATTACGTTGTTTCCATGAACTTCACACACTTGGCGATAAACGTGTATCGGTTTTACGTTTTTTGCCAACAAAAACCGTATCACTGACCGCACCTCACAACTGGCGGGATTTTCAATCGCAGCGCACATCTTCAGTTGAAATTGCGAAAAAACGGGCAACGCGGAAATGTTCCCGTTGACACTGCTGGACGCCGACTGAGTTGCCAAGTGTGCACGCACCAAAATGTACGTGATCGGCACGCGCCTAGCGGCGTTAGACAGAAACGTTCCTTACTTTCTGAATAGCCCTCGTAATATAGGTTTTGTCAATTAATTATATGGCTTACAGACCATTATTGAAAAATGAAATATGTCTTGTATTCCTTCAGATTTGTTGATTCCAGTAGAATTTGTCTTTAAATGCCTGATATATCATTTATTCCATACTGGAATATTTAAAAACTTATTAATTCTTCACAACTTATGATTTCCTGTTTGGCTCATTTTAGCTGTAGTAAGTTGATCAAATATCTCTGTACACTTTAAATTCCCCTTTAATTACTTATCTGTACTTTTTAGTACCTGTGTCGGTTTCGAAGGCTCTCTCTTGTTAATTTACATTCTAATTATTTTGAAACATTTTTAAATAAGATTTATTTTTATTTAAAAAATTAATTTTTTCTTCACAGTAACAAGAACTGTATTCTTATACTGAAATTCTAAAATATACATTCTGTGCGGCGTTTTATAACAAGAAGAATGATGTTTAGTTTATATACTTTACTTATTTCATGACTATTGCTCACATTTTTTACCCCAACGTTGATGCTTATGATAATTAGTTTCTTACAACAAATAAATATTTATAAAATAGTGAAGTCATAACTGCATTTCTACTTAAGTCCAGAAAATGGATATTTGAAAAAACAGCCTCTTCATTAATCCAGTGTAAGAATTCACTGTTAACATAAAACTTACACTTTTATTTACTCACACACAAAACAGTGTAAGTTTTATTTCAATGTACTTGACTGATACATACACCTCCTACTTTTTTCGGTAAGCCTGTAAAAGTGTTTCAGCAATCGATAGCAGTTCTGGTTAAATCTATTGTATTCAGGACATCATAATGGGTTTTCTCTTCATACTCTTGATGAGACAGGTGATATATGAGGTGGTTGGTTATTTTTACCAAGTAATTTTGTCAAGCATGTTGAGGTCCAAGAAGCTCATTACATCACCAGCAATACCTGGCACAGTTAACAGCTGGGGCTGGGTTTGGTGTCAAATCTTCAACGATGCTCACCAAAAAGTCTCTAAGATTTTCTTGTGACTTATTTTGTTAAAGTCACATATACCTTCCATATTATTATTACTCCATATTAATAATTTTCCCAAGAGAACTAGAAAAAAAATAATCTGACTGTTTCGGAAGCAATTTGCTTGTCACAAAAATGAACATTTGAGATTTTATTGGAATATCACAAACTTATTGAATAAAATATTTTATTAGAGGGAAATGTTATAATATGTTTCTTTAATAATTTTTAGATCGTATAGTTGAATAAATGAATAATTTTTAAAATTACTAATGTAAATGCTTTTATTTATAAACTTTTAAGAATTATAAGGAATAAACACACGTTTCATACTTTTTGCAACAAACACATTGTAGGCATAACTGCAGCCTAACAATTTGGATAAACGAATGCTATTGATAATAGTTTTAGGTCACAAACACACACACACAAGCACACACACACAAGCACACACACACACACACACACACACACACACACACACACACACACACACACACACACACACACACACACACACACACACACACACACACACACACACACAGACACACATACAGACACACACACACACACACACACACACACACACACACACACACACACACACACACAAATTAGAGGTGGATAATTAATACAAGGATTATACAAGTTTTTCAAATATTTAAAGATTATTATAGGTACGAACTTAATAAAAATTGCCTACAATCCATTCCATTACTCACATGATAGTCTACAAAGATCTGTGCTTATCCATTCCTTCCTCTTATTAAATTACACTGATCAGCTTAGTAATTTCAGTTGACTTTGGGAGAATCATGGTGTTAGAAACCATATTCATTGTAGTTGACAATCAATATTGGGCTTTATAGCCTATCTTTCTCCTTTTGTTTGTTTTCTAGAATGGCAGGAAGTTGTTACACTGTATTTCCTCTTTGTAACCTACTGGAACAATAATGTTTTCCTGAAATAAACCATTTCACCAACTCCAAATTTTTGTGTTAGTAAGCTTTGGGGGAAACTTTTAAGTTTTTCCTTTACCAGACCATTAAGTTAGGTTTTAGATTATGAAAGAACTTGGACAGTAGGAATTTTCATGTACCAATTATGTGTAAACAAATGGAACATCTTTTTCTATCAAATTATCCTTAGAAAGTAAAAGGAAAACTACCTTGTGGGCTATAGTTCATCCCCATCTGATAAAAACTGCCCCACTGTTCAGTTCTGAGTGTAACATGTAAGAAGTTTTTCAACTCGCTATGAATTTATTTATTCCGAAGCTGTTGTGCCTTTTGATAGGCATATATTGAATAAATATACCTCTTCTATGCTACAAGGTTTTCATCTATACAAATATGTTGTTTTTATACAAGAAACATTTGAACCTGAAATTAATTTCATTAATATGTGTATAATGAATGGCATCTATATTAAATAGCAATACCTGTGCAAACTTTATGGCACAGATCATAACCTAGGTAAGGAATGGCAGGTTCACAAATGCAATGAAGCATGAAGTTTATGAGCTAGAACCTTTTTTAGTGGTGTTGTTTTAGGGGGGAAAGGCTCTTTGAGTTATGGACATATCCTAATAGGTTTGAATACTTTGTTTTTTATAAAACCGATATTCAGCCTATATAAAGCCTATATTGATTGTGATAAAACATTTTATTTTTTAAAAAGTCACATCAACTCAAGCTTTCAATTGACTATTGATTTGCATCTTGTTGAATTATTTGCATTCTCTATGCCATATTCCTTTGCTCCCCTTGCTAGCATTCTCCAGATGGTGGCTTGTATAAAAAATACAGGATAGGAGGAGAATTTTTGTGGTTGGCAGTTCTAAATACAAGTAGTGTCCTCCCTTCTGAAATTCCGGTTTCAGTTCTTCAAGAAGGTATATCATTACCCTTTTAGGAACTTTAATAATAGGCTTAGGCTTAGTAAATGGGGAAGGATCATTACACTGGGATTTAGTTATAGCCCAAGCAAGGATCATTATAATGTATTCTAGTTCTAGCCCAAAACCAAACATAATATTCCCTACTGGTGGACCAGTCATGATATTGAATTCTACTGGGTTTGAGGTTTATTATTTTCAGGTATCAATTGTTATTTCATGGCTACTGCATGAGTAATTTACTAGCAGAACTGATTTTTAATAGTCATCTGTTATATTTTTCCTAGAGTTGCCATTTAGTTTTGTAACTGTTTTTACTACACTGTTGATTGAATTAACTAAACAGGATGCACCAATAAGTTGTCAATCAGTATACATCTCCATATCCATTGTGTAAAATGTCCTGACTTCAGTGAGTGGATGTATCTTGCATTTGAAAGCCTGAAAATATCATCTGTTAAGAACTCTTCAGGCTTATAGCTTCCAATACAGCATTGCATCAACTCCTCAAACATTTCTTAAATATTTGAGTGTTTCCCACTCCATCTCTGTTTTACTCTTATGAAATCAGATTAAGTGGGGCAACTTGTAGAACATTTTTCACTCATTATTTCTGTGAAATACCTATTCCATCATCAGCCTACATTTCACAGGTGTTACGTTTCTTTTTTATACCTAGTATATACATAACTAAGAACGCCTATTTAATTTATATGTCAAGTCCATTATTACAGGATTCAGCTTGATATATTTCTGTGACAAGGTTCTTACTTTCCTTCTAATTCCCTTGGAGAACAGGTGTTACATTTCTTTTTTATACCTAGTATATACATAACTAAGAATGCCTATTTAATTTATATGTCAAGTCCATTATTACAGGATTCAGCTTGATATATTTCTGTGACAAGGTTCTTACTTTCTTTCTAATTCCCTTGGAGAACAGGTGTTACATTTCTTTTTTATACCTAGTATATACATAACTAAGAATGCCTATTTAATTTATATGTCAAGTCCATTATTACAGGATTCAGCTTGATATATTTCTGTGACAAGGTTCTTACTTTCCTTCTAATTCCCTTGGAGAACAGGTGTTGAAACATATCATGTCTTTCCTTTGATGGTACATCTGAAGGTTACAGTTTTCCTTTTCTTCACCATAATTAAGAACCATTTTATCTTTATGTAATCATTTAACACCAAATATTAAATTTTTTAAAACATTTCTGGACATTAAGAAAATATTTCTTTAGTTAACCTGTTTGAATATTTTTTCCTATTGAGTTCTATAATAATTTTTTATTTTAACATGATCAGAAATGAAACTTTAAGTGTGTTTGTTCTAGAATTGAATTAAGTGTTAGCATTTTAAAGTCCCATTTCTATGTGAATTGGAACAGTGTTTTATACTGAGTACACATAATGAGCTCTTATCATGTATTTTCCATTATCAAAATTAATATTAATAAACTTGAATTATCATTAAAATTTACTTAACATTACTATAAATATTAAAAACAAGTTTAATGAGGAGGTTTTTTGGGCATATTTTTCAAAAGAGAAATACAAAATTAATTTATTTTAAAAACATGGTTTAATAATATGACTTCAAAATAGCTAAACACTTGCCAGATTTAAAATTCCAACAAAAACAATTTTACTACCTAACTTGTAAAACTTTTAAAATCTCAGTTTCTAGGCTAAAACCAAAGGAAATGAGAATAATGGAGTTTAATTTTTAAAATAAAATGGGAAATTTTGACCATATATTGTAAAATTTAAAGATTGCTAGTCATACACACTTTGGAAGTCATATTAAAAAAATATTCTCCAGTTAAAAATTCAGTATTGATATCAGTTTTAACTTTCACCTAATACAGTTTTTAGAAATTAATCCATGCAATAGCTTAAGCATAAATGACTATGGGAAACGTCACTAAAATATATATTGAGATAATGTTTTTTTAGTAGTTGGTAAAGCATACTAGGTTTAAGCAAATATTTACATGTTTTTAAAGAGCCTTACACTATTAAATGTATATCAGTAATTTGTGATTAAATCAAATCTATGAGGCTGGTACTAGTACATTATAAAAAAATATATTTTATAAAAATCCTGTACTTTAAATAAAAACCAAATTCTATTGAAGTATTGTGTAGTATGTGAGAGTTCAGGTAATTCTGTGAAGTATAAATATTTACTAATTTTAATCTTAGCTTGATATTAGTAGCAAATTTGTTATTTATTTAATATTATTACTTTTTGTGTCCTAAATGGTTTTTATTTATTGGCAAAATTATTTCTGTTCATGTATTAAACTAGATAGTACTACTTTTTTTGTTAACTCTATGTCAAATGTTTTACCTTACCTTTAAGTTAACAAATATAATACTAAATGAGTAAAATCTTAGACTTTGTGATAGATGGTAATGAAGTTTAATATGCCAGGTATTGATGTTATATATCATAACTTAACAAATATTTTACTTGTCACTTGTTTATTTTTAAGATATTTAGCTATTAAAGTACTAATTTTACCAAAAGTATTAGATTTTCATTTCTCAGCAGAATTTTTATGTGCTTAATACAGAATGTTAAAACTACCCAGGCTTAAAAAAAAAATCATCTATTGAGAATTCAGTTAACTTTTGATTAATGTATTAAAGTACATTTAAGTGGTACAGTTTTAGTGAATTCAAGATATTTTTCAAGAGTACTTTCATCTCTTTTGCTGTGGGAGATATTGTGAAAAGAACCCATTTCCCTCCTATTTATCATAGTTTCCTTACAATTTTTGTTTCACATTGACTTCTTTAATTCTCATTTTAACTGAAAATCCTTTATAATTGCTCTCTATACATTTGTTCATTGTTAAAATGTATGATTAGAAGTAATTTGATTTTGTATAGTTACTGCAATATACAATTAGCCTAAACAAGTTATATCTGTTATCATGAATGAAAGTTATAATTTTGACCAATTTGAGTAATTATTTTATCTCCCAAGAGACAAAGTTTTAAAAAATAGTATCCAGATTTAGTAAAATTCGTGTAGTTATTTAAATACTGTTATTCCCATGACATCACTGATTTAGCATTTATCTATGTGTAGTGTATAAATATTGCTTTGTGTTGTATTTGTAGAAAACTTTTTTTAAGTGTGTATAATAATATTTTAGCACTATACAGTTTACAGTTCATAATTATTTTTAAATTGAAGAGTGTTACACACACACACACAAACCCACATACTTTTATATATATACATATAATTTCAAAAGATTTAAGAAAACCTAAATTAAAAAGATCAAGAAAACTTACATCGCTATTTTCAGTTCCAAATATAATTTTGTTTTTAATGTACATTTAATTATAAACCTAAAATTAGTTTATCAAGCTCATTTCAGTAATATATAGGATTTGAGAAGCTGTCTCAATCTTTTGTTTTGTATAAGTATATATAACCTAAATTTTTATATTGCATAAAGATATTGAGTATATTTGAGTTTTCTATGTTCATCTGTATCAAAATGTTTTGCATTTACTGGAGGTAAACTATTAAGGGTATACAAATACAGTAGAGTCTCGCTTATCCGTCGTAAGCGGGCCGGAAGAACGTCGGATAAGAAAAATATCGGATAATAGGTAGGTGTTGAGAAATTCCCATTTAATGCTATTTAACTGTACTGTACAGTACTTTATATTACTGAATAATTAAAAACATTACGGACATTACTTCAAGGGCATAGTAGTTTCCAAGCAGTTTGTATTGAAATGTTTTCCCCTGTATTTTCGTGTATAATTATACAGGAAATTAGAAATTGTAGGTGGAGTACCAAGTTGACTGTTTGATCTTCTCAAAGATGGCCAAAGTATTTGCAAAGCCTCCTCTTTATGTGCATGTGGTCCAACATTCTTCTGTATGTAACTTTTTAATTATCTTGTCATTTGTTTTCAGTAGTTTAGGTATTCACATATTGTATTATATTACATTTTAATCAACCCACCTCTGATTGTGTTCCAGAGGGTCTATTCTACAACATAAATGAGTATATATAAAAATGCAGAGAATAAAATACAGTTTTTTTACGTATTGGTTTTTTGGTAGCTTATAAGAGGATTCCTAATACAGGTTTTTATAACATTAATTACAATTTTCATGTTTTTTTCATTTTCATGTTATTCACAAACTGAATAAGATGTATTATTTTCAAAATTTTTTCAACAGCTCTTTGTAGAATTTTCTTTCTCCCCAATGCTAAATAGATTATTATTTCCAGTTTCAATAAATTATTCAACATTTTTACTAAACAAATTACAAATTTCAAAAACTTATTATTTAAGTAAATTTATGTAAAACTTACTGAGCTCAAAACATTTTGTATTGTTCACAAACGTTTTTAAGTTTTGTTACTCCTGCTTTTTTCTTACGAAGAAATTAGTACTATATAGTAATTTGTATCAGTTACATAGTAAATGTTAGTTTAAAAAAACTGTATGCAATTTTACTTCTCAGAAAATGTCTAACTGTATATTCTTCCTTCCTTAGATTATTGTTCATTGTATTGCAACTGCATGTATTTAATAACAATCATTGTTAGAAGGTGCAGTGAATGAATCAATTGCATTTAAGAAATCATTACATGTTATTAAAAGTCTAATTGGAAAAGTTCTCATGACTTGTCAGATAAATCGGCTATCTGAAGGCTCCAATAACAAAATATCAAAACTAAACAGATTGAGTTTAACAGAATTAAACAGATAGAATATTTAAATAGAGAGTTAGTAAATGGATTGATTGTCCTTCAGAATTAATTTTCTCCAGCATTCTTGGTAATGTCCTTATTCTTCTTGCCCCTTGTACCCAACTATTTTAAAGTTTAGTTCTTTAACATTTAATGGTTTGTTGATATATTTTGACGATAGAAGCCTAAAATAATATACTATATTATATAAGTGTTAGTAGATAACGTTAATAGTACTCTGAGAAAAAGACATTTTTCATTGATTCCACCCTTCTTGTTGTGAGATTCTTCACAATTAACTTTGTAGTTGTAAAAGATCTGAAGGATTGCTTCCAAAGAGTCCACCTCCATTCCATTCCTTTCGTCAGTCTGATAATATTCATGAGAGAAAATAATCTTTAGTTATTTCCATTATGGATTAATTGCTAAGAAATAAGTTGTGATTTTTACTGTCTTAGAGTATGGGTGATTTTAAAGTCTCTTTTCATTACATTGTAATGGTGCTTTGTTTTTATCATTTCTCTTGTAAAGTTTTTTTTTCAGTGAAATTGATTTCAATATTTCCTCCTTGAATTAAAAACTATCTCCATTCTTCTATTGAAGTAGTCCCTTCAATAAGAATGTGAATGGCTGAAGTAAGCCATTCTGAATAAGCCATCCATACCTTGCTAAGGTATTCTATACAAGTGTCATATAAGTTGTCAACTTCATTAATTTTTTTTTCTAATTGTACTACTTTGGCATTTTTAAGAATTGTTTTAACATTGAAAGAGATGAACTGCTCCTCTTTCCTTAGTAACATTTTTAAGGACTTTCACTACCTCAGATATACTTATGCTCTCCAATTTCATTATTTCATACTGGTATATGCTAAGTTGGTTGCGATTAAACCATAAGTACGATTTGCCAAATTGGTTTATAAAGCATTGAATCAGTAGTTTTAGGGCTTCTTCATTTAGCGACATGTTTAGGGCTTAAATAGGAGGATACCTTGTTTAACTCTGGAAATAGTGAACACCTCCGGGTTTTCTACAGCTTAAACCATCAACAGATGTCTGAATGAAATTGTTTGAATCATGTGTCAGGCAACCTATCCCTTAAGTTTCATGCAATGCTATCTTTAGTTTGGTAAATATGTTACCATTGCCTTTCTTTTCTTATTATTGTTTGTATTGTCTCCAGAAAATGCTACACTTAAATTATATTTTTTATATAAAATATTCTAGAAATATTAAAACAAAATGGTGAAATTTTACCAGAGGTTTATATGGAAAGGAACTCATACTTAAGGTTTCAACTGAATTCTTCATAAATATAAAAAAACTGAATAACAAATGGAAATGCTTTATGTATGTTTCTTTGTGTAAGGCACTTTCAAATGAGTTGTAACACTTGGAAATCTCTAACTCTAATGTGAACAGACATATTGATTGAAGATAACTTAAATGTGTGACAAGGATTAAATTGGGTTTTTGTCAAATTGAGATTAGTTAATATTAAGCAAACAATTTTTAATGTAAGCTGTCTTTTGAAAAGTGATAATTTACGACATTTAAACCTATTTCCTTATCTATTTGTAGTCTTTCTATTAATTTGTGGATTAATTTACAATTTCTTTAAAATATAATTGTTAATAAAACGAAATCAGTTTTCATTACTCTCTTTCATTACTTCATGAGACTGATCTATCTTTAAAAAATTATTCAACTGAAATAGTTATAAATATATTTTTTATTAAGTAATTGTTCCAATCTGTTTACATTTTTTATGAATTAAGTTCAATGTATTGATATTAAATTATAGTCAGATTATTTTGTGTATTAGCTATTTATTTATTCTGCTAGATTTTGTAATGCTCAATTTTATAGATGTAAGCACATATTGATATTTCTTAAATATAAATTATTTTTTGCAATAAAATTTAATAGTATATTTAATATAAATTATTTATTGAAGCTCTTGTCTCTTCCAAGCTTTTTCTTGTACTTAGTATTAAAAATAACGCTTTAACATTGGGATTGACTTACTTGATGTTCCTTTTATTCCTCAAAGGATCAAAGTATATTCATTTTATGTGTCTAACTGTAGTTGCCCTAAGTTAACAAATTATGTATCAAAATTTATACAAAATAATAGATCCAATAACCATGATACTTTGTAGAATTTTATAAAATAGAATTTATGTATATTTGTTTTCGGTCTTAAATGATTCATAACTCGTGATTATAACAAGTACAGTGATCTCTCGTTATTCGCAGGGGTTACGTTCGAATGGGCTTACCACGAATACTGAAACCAACTGTATATGGAAAGAAGAGGGTTACATTCTTTATAAGAAATGTTAAATAATACAGTGTGGTATATTTATATACTAGATATTTTTATTCTTTATTCTCGTTTTCCTTCAATCCGAACTAAACACTTTCGCAAGTAGATGTGACATTTCCAAAACTAGCAGATAAGACAATCGAATGGGACACCTGTTTAGTAACTGACAGGAAAAACAAAATCTGAATTAGTTACTGCTGCTGGATATGGTTATCGATGTTTGGATTTCAAAAACTATTAAATTAACAGTAAGTAAAGAGAAGTGATGCTGAAATTATGTATGCAACCGGATATAGAACACATTATCCTAAAACCTGCACAGTAATTATACTGTCTGTCTTGTCTTTCTTTTTAAAAATGCAATACATATTTGCTGAATATCCTGTAATTTTGCCAACTGTGAATAGCAAGGGTTTACTGTATTGTTAACCGTTACAAAACAAAATTTTATTGTTTCATTCAGTTTTTTAATATTATATGAAGGTTGAGAAGTTAAAATTAAATATCAGAATGTATAAGGCAATATTTATTTTGATTAGACAATACTTTTAGCCATTTCCTTCATGTACTTTATTCCTTTGAGGAAGTTTTTTAAATGATTCATTTGTAGTGTACTACAAATTTCTATTGTAGTGATGAAGTACTATTTTATGTGTGTTTTTAATATAACTTGTGTATGTAATTTATAAAAAGTAATTTAACAAACATTACAAATTACAATGTAATTTGTGTTTATTTAGGCACTTGCATTAATTTTTTTTTCGAAGGGTAACTAAATAGTTGATAAAGCAACATTTCTACAACTGGTTCGTTGTCGTACCAAGTCTGTTTAACTATACAAAATGTAGTTGTTATATTTATCACTATGGTGACAAGGCAATTGGTCAATGTGATTTTTTAGTTGAGCGTAGAAGGAATGGTATTTTACTTTTTCATATTGATCATCTTAGTGTTAAATTGTTAAATGTAAGGACTACATTTTTTTTAGTAGAAAGGTGTAATGCTGACTTTGTAGTAAACAAGATTACTTGACTCGCTTATGAACCATTTAACTATTCTTAAAAAAAACATTACTAAGCTTTACTTTCCTGAGTAATTATTACTATTAAGGAATTCAGAGTACATGAACATAACAAATTAGGTCCAATATGTATAAATTTCAATATTCTGCTAATATATCTTACATATAGACATTGGTTTTGTGATGGTGAACACTTAAACTAGTGATTTTTTCTAACAACATTTTAAGTATTGACTAAATTTAATAGTTTAGTTATTACAAATTTATAAACAAAAATAACTTGTTAGAGTCATCATTAATTGTTGTTGTTATGATGACTTTTTTAAAAATTCCATAAATGTTTAAAATTTTAATCTACAAAAACTTTTGCAGCAAAATTACATTTTGTATCTTTCACTTCCCCTTTACACTTCCCAGGACATAATCCAGTAGAGGGTTTATTTATAAATTGTGAAAAAGTTCACTTTTTGTACAAATTTTAACAATATTTCAGCCAACATCTGGTACTTTACTTTGAAAAATTTAGTAATGTTTTTATATTAAATTCATTGTAACAGTTTTTTTCCTTGTGTATATAGATAGTAAATTCTTGTTATATAGACATTATGTTTAGGAGAGTAAGGTACATTGAAAGTAAAGTACAAGTAATATTAGACGCAGAGCAATAATGATTAATACTTGTCAATATTCTATTCCTCAGGGTCAATTGCTCTTGCTTTTATTTTATTAATTTTTTATGTTGTATACTATTATATTGTATTTCATGTTTTTATTTTAAATGCATGTTTCTTTGAAATGTGTGGCAAGTAAATTTTGTAAAATATTTCAGCCTGTGCAATATTGTCAGTTATATATACAGATCTTATAGAAATAACAATGTATAAATTATAAAGTAATTGTTTTTAAAGGTATTGATTATAGATGTAAAAAACTATTAAGAAATATGCTATAAACATGGTAAAAAAATGAATTTCAAATCTATTCAATTTGAAAAAAATGTAAATAATTTGGTATTTTATTTTATTATTGTTTAACAGTATTTCATGCTGTGGCAATATATTGCTGTGGTGAAAATTGATATTGCATATAATGAAAAAATGAGTTTGCAGTTATAAGGTATAATTTACTTTCTGAATGAAAATTCTACTAACACGATTCTTTGCTGCATTTAGATGTACTTAAATCAGTTCTATATTTAAAATAATAACTATATGTTTAATTTTTTTCAAAATATGAATTGTATGTGCTGTTTAAAATCTTGCTGTTTTATGTTATTTGTGTAAACTTTAAAAAAGCTTTTCCAAACTAAGATAAAAGATCTTGTGTTATTAGTTTTACAATCTGAGCTTTAAAACATAATTTTGTGAATAATTTTTATAAATGAAAATTGTGAATTACAACTGGATATGTATTAATTGTGTGTGAGTTCTTCTGTTTTCTAATATTAGTCAGCAATATCAGTAATGATTATGGTTATTTTGAAATTTTACTTAAAGTTAAAGTTTGACAGAAAATAATCAGAAACAAGTTAACAGAAAATAATCCACATAAAGTAATACACTTTGACACTGACTTTCATTATCTTTTCATAAAAATAAACTTAGAGAATGATGTATCCAATAAATATAATATGCAACAATTATAATTATAGCAGTTAATATTAATGATGAATAAGACAAACACTGTGTACAGATAAAGCAGCAGAATACATGTATTATAATACTGTACCAATAGTCACAAGTCTTTTTTCCAATTCAAAATAACTTGAAAGCCCACTTCCAGGATTTTTTCAAAAGGATAATTAAAAATAAAACCTCTTGAATGGTTAAACTAAGGAACAAAGGGTTGTAAAGTGTTTGACAAATTTTGAAATTCAAACTATGAGTCAAATTATCAGGTTAAATGGTCTTTAAAAACTGGTTTATATTTAAAAGTCACAGCCTGTAAACATTTAAAATTTAATAGGAATAAGAACCATCTACCATATCTAAAACCCTGTAATGTATAAAGTTTACTTCATACTGCACTCAGTCTCAGTACAGTATTTTACCAAAAGTAAATAGAAAACTGTCAAAACCATCATTCACCGCCATTTTTAACTACAGCAAGTGGCAGAGAACGATTCTGGATTCGCTTCGGCTTTGCAATTGTTACTTCTTTTATCTAATACTAAAACTGATGATGGAAATAAGGATCCAACATTTGGGTTAGATTTAAGCCAACCTAAAAGAGCTTCTTATTCTGTCCCAGCAGACTCAGAGTTTGAATTTCAGAATTTGTCAGACACTTTACAACCCTATGTTCCTCAGTTTAATCATTCAAGAGGTTTTATTTTTAATTATCCTTTTGAAAGAAATCCAGGAAGTGGGTTTTCAAGTTTTTTGAATTGGAAAAAGGACTTGGGTCTTTCCAAAGACCTGAATGAAGAAGAATTTGAAAGTGTACCAATAGTGATTCTTTAAATTTGTCACATGAAATCGATATAATAATCAACATTTCTTAGGTGCATAAGAGTGACAAATAATTTAATATTAATGAAGCTGTTTGAAAACATAAAACAACTGGAAGAAAAAAGTTGTTCGAAAAGATTTTATGTTAAAAACAATTGCTTTGCTTATAATAAACAGTTTCAAGTTTTGCTTGGTTGTTGTATGTAAATGTTTTTTTTTTTTTGGTCTAATTAACACATAGAAAATGTATGCAGTTATTTATAAAAAATAATTAATACTAAGCTCAACTTTAACCTGTAAATGCTATACTTGCCCTATCTGATTTTTTGTTAGTTTTTCTAGTTTTGTATAAATCAGAAGTTTTATATAAAATTCATTATAAAGAAATTTGAAAATAAAATTGTGTTAGAAGTAAATAAAATTTATAATCAAAGTGTTTATTCAATTGTATTTAAATGAAGAAAACATTTTTCTGGTACCTAATTGAGCTCAAATTGAAGAAAAATCAAAATTAAATTTAAAGATCTATTGTTAATAATGTGTTCATTTTTATGTCAGTAAGCATAACATATTTGTGGCATAACTGTAGTTTTAATGTTATCATAGGTTACTAATTGTGTTATCCATAAAATTCAATAACATGATGTAAGGGTTTTGTGTTTGTTAAAAACAACTATTTATCCTGAAGTATGTCGTATAATTTTGTTTATAGTTACAATAGCAGTATTTTAAAGATTATATAGTCAATTTGGAAAATCTAATCTGTTATAGAAGAAAAAGAATGACGTTCAAGTTGTCTTTGTTACAAAATAAATATAAAGTGTCTCCGTATTTTAAAAATAATTACAAATTGTACTTAGCAAAATCCTTATGAAATCTATTAAGAGGCCTAAATGTGATTTGAGGTCCTGTAAAATTGGTAAATTGAAACCTTGTAGTAAAGTAAAGTTTTATATTCATCTAATTTTATCATGTTTTAACACATTATTTGCTACATAGAAATACAAACAATTTTTTAAAATCCTAACCTTTTTTGAATGATGGTTTTTTCTGTAAATGCAGGAGTGCTCCAAAATAGGAAATTGGTGCTCTAAAAATAATAAATGAAGTAATTATGACATCATAGTTTTTCTTGTAAGTTAATAAGATCAGCATGATCCTTCTCAAAACCAGTTAATGCACATAAAATTACCTGGGCATTGAGCACACACATAGTTTTTTTTCTGCTGGAAATCTATCAGCATTTTGGAACAAGGTTATTTCTGCAGTCTCAAGATCATGTCTTTGACAATACTTGGAGGGATAGGTCCTTCTGGAATTTCTGTTTTGGAGGGGTAACAATCTGGTTATTACTCTAAGTTGAAACTCATATTAGTTTGAGTTCCTATCGCTGACCACAAAACAACGTTTTTTTTGGCTTCACTATAGACATTTTAAAGAAATGAAAAAAATATTTTTTATCGTTTCATTGAATTTTGATAATTTGAATAGTATCACAGTGATTACTTCCTCACCTTCATGTATGTATATTCATAATTAATGGCAAAGGTTTACTTGTTCTTACTCCATGCCTGTTGCTAAATATTGTCATTGTAGTTTAATAAAAATAGAAAACTATGCTTATCTAACAGCCCACTTGTCCTTCCATTTGGTGGCCATCATGCCTTGTATATATACCTATAAATTCTTTAACTTTTCCCCAGATTTTTATTTTTTAAATTTTTGGCCGTTTTGTACTAGAATACAAGGTTAATTGAAATAGTCCATTTAACCTACTGAGGTAATAGAGCTTTAGGTTTGGAGAAATGAAAATCTAGTCAAAATTACAGGAAAAAACAATTAAATATTATTGGTAATAAGTAATAAATTTGAAGGTGATGCTGCAAATACACATAAAAATGGAGTTACTAAATTCAAAAGTGTAAAAATTTCATCGAAGAAAATGCTTATTTGTCTGAAGATGTTTTTTTCTGTAGATGAGATCACATTATTTTGGAACGGATTATTGAATAATTTTGTTGTTATTTTAAAATCTATTGTTTAATAATATGCCCTTCTCAAAATTTCATTCATAACTTATTTTATATTTTTCTGCCTACAGTAGTCCCAATTATCCGGATTAATTGGGACCTGATGTTTGGATAGTCAAACTTGTATATTATATTATATATAAAGTTACAGTTCCTGTTTTATAAAACATTTAGAGTATACTACTGAGCTGTATATGCAGTACTTTACATCCTATTACTGTAATGCAACAATAAATTAGTTATAAGATAGAGTTGTTTGGCCTATTGTACTACTTTATTCTAAATAAATCTTATATTGAAGGTAGAATAAATAAAACAACACAAATACAAACAAATTCTGCTATATTATTTCATAGACTTGTATATTAATCATATATAATTAATATATATGTATACTACATGCGTATGCATATAGTAGTGCAAATATTTTTTAAGAATATACATTAACTTTAAAATTTACATGTACAGTAAAAGTATTTATGTAAAGTGGTTCTGGCATTGCAAAAGAATAACAAGAAAAAATTCTTAACACATAATTTAAGAAATGGACCACTAAAAAATGCCCTACATGCACCACACCCTGACTGTACCTTTCATCCTGTTCTCTGCTATACAAATACTATTTTCTTTCAGCTTATTTTCCTTGTTGGGTTAATTGACGTTTGGATAATCAATGCCTGACGTAACTTGGATAATTAAGTCAACTGACTTAATTGGTTTTGAGTTATTTTTAAATATACTTCATTAACTTAAAAGAAGTAAAATAGTCATTTTATTAGGCCAGGAAAGAGTTATAATAAAATATTAAACACCTACTTTACAAGAACAAAATAGCTTTCTCTAAATGTAGTTTTTACTGTGTATGTATGTTTATATGCAATCTGTGTACAAGTTGGGTTTGAATGTGTATTATACTGTAATTGTAGCAACATTTTTATGTACACATCACTTGCATATTAAATGTACATTAACAAGAAAGCTGTCTCACCAAAAAATGAGCAAGCTATGCAAAATGAATATTTCAAACATCTTTATCCATCCATGAAATTGTGGCCATTTTGAGTTATATAGATATTTATATATCCAACGATCGTAGTAATTTTATAAATTGTAGGTTTTGCAAAGTATCAAATCAGTATTACTATTTATAACTAAAATAATTTATTTCCTGTATGGCTTTCAGTTTTTTATTATTTTTATACCTTACATCATGTTAACATCATATTAGCCAAAGAATATCTTTCAGCATGGTAATTGTAAATTAGTTGTTACTTACGAGAAGCATTTAACTTAATCCATTCCTTCAAAATGAGATTCAATGCAATAGAAGTGTATACAAAGTGAATCAACATTGTATTTTGTGCTTAATTGTAATTTCTTATTGTATGTATTTTTGTGTATAGTTTTAACTAAAAATAATTGTTGATAATCAAATGCTACAAACTAATGTGTAACATTTTGTCAGTATTACAACCAAAAAGTTATAGCAAACCATCATGAAAATTTCTTCTGTATTGTTTTTGGAAATATAAATAAAAATTAAAACAATATTAAATGATCCTCAGATATAGCGTGTAATATGATGGTATACTATTATTTTATTAAAAGATTATGTTATGAAAATGTTTTTTTTGTTTTAATTTATCCTGTTGACGAGTATGCTTGGTAATTACACCATATGGAATTCATATAAAACAAACTTGTAGGGTGTATGAAAACCCACATTACCGATAAAAACCTTTTTCTTTAAAACACTTATAACTTTCTTTAATTTGTCAAAACTATTAAAATAAAGGAAGTCGATTTCTTAGTACTCTTGAAAAATTCAAGTAACAAAAGACTATGTATAGATAAATACCATGATACAAAGCAAAAATTATTTTTCTATGTCAATAATGTAGCCTTTTTAGGATATTATACTGTTCAAAACAAGAGGCTTGAAATATTTGTATATTAGATACTATTCAGTTATGTGGTGTTGGTTATTTTTGTTTTGTTTGTTTAGAATTTTTAGGTTTGATGTTGTGTTTGTGTAGTTGGGGTTTGTGGATATGAGGTGTTTGGCAAAGTTTGTTTATAGAAACTGAGGCATGAACAGCAAGTTATTTGTATACAAAAACAGAATTTTAAAACTTTGTTTTTGATATTGGGTTTTAATTGTTTGTTGTATGGGGAATAGGCTGTTTTGTAATTAGATTTTCGAGGAAATGTGTTGTTAGTTTATGAGTTTTGGATGATCTGTATTATGGTTGAGTATTTGAGTTTATTTTTCAGGTTGTTATATATAGTTTATTAATCATTGTAGTGTTGTATCCATTGGATTATGGTGTTTAATTCTTGGTGGTGTTCTTGTTTTTCTGATAGTGTTTTTAATAGGCTATAAATCAAGGTATTGTAAGCAGCTGGTTTGTTTGGTGAGGGTTTTTTGAAGAGTTGGAAATAGTGGTATCAGTGTAGGTGGGTATGTGATATATGTTAAATTTATGTGTTTGTGTGTGTAATTGTTAGGTCGAGGAAATTAATTTAGTTGTTTTTTCTGTTTTGTTAGTGTATATTAGTTTTGAGTATATGGAATTGAGTTGTTTTAAAAAATATATGTGTTCGGCATTTACTTCCTTTGAATAGTGTGATGTCGTCAACATATCTAAATCAGTATATGATGTCTGAGTAATATTGTTTCTGCCAGGATGCTAGCTGCGGGAGTCAGTATGTATGTTGTTTAGATTAAAATAAGTATTTTGTGCCCAAAAACGTAATGTTTATGTTATGTCAAATTTAAATTTTAAATCCTAGTTTTAAAGTAATTTATAACATTTATAATTGAATCTATATCAGACAAATCGATTAATTGATATGAGTTGATTGAATTCTCTAACAATTAAATTTAAAATTCTGTGGTGTTTTGATTTAGAAATTTATCAGGCTTTGCTCTAAAAAGTGCAGTTTTTTTAAATCTCCTTTTCTTTCTTGTCATTGAAGGACTCTACCCCCCAAACAGGCTTCCATTATAGTGACTTCTTGAAACAGCGTACATAGGCTCTCAAAGAATAACAAAAGAAAAGCAAATGTATGTCTAGTTCAAAGAAAATGCCAAATTTGTGCAAAAGAAAATTGACCACCTACATTTGTGCTGTGTGCCTAGATGAACCAGGACTGTGTGAACTGCGATGTTTCGACAAGTTTCACGAGGACATGGATGACTAAAGCTGGGAATTAAAAGGGCGGGAGTAGGGTTGTGTATAGTATTTATTTTGGTATTTTTTTGAAATTATTATGATTACTATGTTAGAGCTATTTAGATATGAATAACTTATTGACATTGTGTGTAAACTTATTTTTATCGTTGAAAAACATTGTAAATGGCGGCAGGAAGGGTTGTAGGTACTTAAATTTGTTTGTGGTACTTTTTCTATAACTATAACTAAGTGTTATGACTGGAAAAAAGATTTGTCGGTATCCAGCAACAATAGGGAGAGAAACCCAACAGTTAGACAGTCGACAACCATCACCTGAGATACGAGAACCGGCACCAACAGTGAAGTATGTACATGAACGTACCGAAAATGATGTCACCAAATCTGACCAAAATGAATGGCTAGCCAACTTCAAATGAGATATTGGATCCATCAATAACATTTTCAATGTAAGTAATCAATAATATTTTTTCAGCAATTTTGATGCATAATTATAAAACATTGCCTCACTTAACGTGTTAAATACATTCCTTGTAAATGGCCAGTAAAGACAAAGCGTCTTTTTAACAATATAAAATGGTTAAAGATGGAAACTGAGATTGGTGTTTTACATACAACAATTTTAAATTAATGTTGAACATGGATATTCTACACAGATTTCCCTGAGTGAAAATTATTGTTCAGGTTGAGCTTGCTACCAATTCCAATGTCAGATTACTGGAAAAAAATAATACTCAGTTATCATTCATATAATGATTTTAAAAATAGTTTCTACTACTTTTACAGCTTTAAAAATTTAAATATCGAAATCTTGTTGCTGTTCATGACGAGCTGATTGTTAATTCTTATTACACTTTTGCTATTACTTGCGACCAGACCTTTTTCTTAACTAAAAGTTGTTAACTTACACTTGGAGGAAACGTTTTCATCTTACGACTTCTTCAGCCTCATATTTTTGCCATATTAAGTGTAATTAAAAATTTAATAATAAAATATTACAAATGCTGTGAAACTGGGAAAGCTAATTACAAAACAAAAAATAGAAAGAATTAGTAGTTACTGAAAAACATTTTTTTTGTAGGGATCATTTTTCATAATTATACAAGGTCTGTTCAAAAAATACGCGGACTGTTTGAATTTTGCGGCTCTAGTTAGTTTCAGGAGAATCCACTTGGTGTCGCTAGGTTCGTATAAATCAGCTGATTAAAACACGGTATTTCAGTTGCAGATATCTTCATTTGTTGATGAGTTACATGCAGTTTAGTAAAGAGTCTTTTTTTCGCTTGTCGGAATTTAAAATGGATAGCCTGAAGGAGCAATGAAGTTCTGTAAAATTTTGTGTAAAACTAGGGAAATCTGCAACAGAAACATTTGCCATGCTTAACACGGCCTACGGCGATGTTGCCATGAAGTGTACTGCATGTTTCAAGGGTGGCCGACAGTCGATTGATGACGATGAGCATCCTGGATGTCCTTCAACATCAACTGACGACCCACACGTTGACAAAATCAACACCTCCCTGAAGGCTCTTCAGTCAACCAGATTACCTACATTGAAGTACTGAAATGTCTGAGGGACGCCGTCCGAGGCAAAAGGCCAGAACTGTGCAATACTTTCATGAATAAGTTCAAACTTTATTCAGATGTAAGTAAAAGGTAGACAATTTTTCTACTCATAGATTTTTTGTAGTTTATTTAAAATAAAGTATGTGATTTGAATAAAAAATTGTTATGGATACAGATATTTTGCACATCTAAAAATGATTTATTGTCATCAGTTTATAAAAACTCCTAAAAAACTAGTAAAATCTATAAAGTATTTTTTTTTCTTATAAACTTATATTATTTTGTAACTTCTAATAATACAAAGCACATTACATTTATTTATTATTCTTTACTAATCTAAATTTTACAATCATCAAATATAAAAATTGATAACAAAAACATTAAAAAAAAATTAAGATGTAATTTGAACATCAATAGTACTAATAATACAAGTAGAACATTATGGACATATAATACAGCTTACATAAAATTGTGTGATCGTAGGAAATATAAAAGCAGAAAATGTTTTGTTATTTATTGAACATTAATCTCTGGATAGAAACTAGTGTAATTGCGTATTTATTACTAGCAATTTGGAATAATAAAATTGAAATAAAATCTGTTTAGTTAAAAAACTTCACTATAATAGTATCTGTTATTAATAGTACTCTATAACAGTATTATATACTATACAATAAAGTAACCTGTTTCAACTAACACATTGAAAATATTTGTTATTCTTATTTTGTAACAATTTTTACATAATTATATAAAAATCGAAAAGGAAACCGTTTCTTCATTGTTTTTATGTATTTACTAAGGTTGTTTATTAATCAAATAAACCTAATTGAGATGGTCTCTTGAAAAATGTATGGTTCTGTTTTCTCTTTGTTTATTACAACATAAATACATTATAAAAAGCAAAATGGCAGTACTATAATATGAGAATGAGATCTAATGTAAAGCACAGTTTTTAATATTTAAGGCAAATTTTATCGCCACGTTTAGAGAAAAGCCAAAATTTGTCCCTCTAACTATTGACATGGTGATCCATCAGCATGTGTTGGAGGATTTGGCTTACATATTTTAGTTCGCCCATTTGATCCATGAACTATATTGCATGTAAAAGTGAAATATCCACATGTTGATGATTTTGTGTAATAAGTATGAATAACTTTCTTTTTTTCATTAGGTATATCTCCCTCCAACTCTCCTGTTTCACTTTTTGTTACTGAAACAAAGCTGTCATAATTTCGATTAAAGGGAGCATTTCTCAGCAGCGATCGAGTTCCATACTTATTTCTGTAGTCATAATCACCATTTCTACCATAGTAGGTATTAGAATATGAAGGGTAATTATATTTTGGTTTTTGGTAATAGCTTTCTCTACCAAGTAGTTCTTGTTTAGACCCAGATTTATCAATGTATGTTACATTACCAGACCCAGGTGTAAGTAGTACAGTCTGTGTTTGAGCTTGACCACCTGGAGGTGCACTGGCTTCAGTTGAATCTCCAGCTACTGACTTGATTCTCCCTCTAAATCCTGGTGGAATTGTGAATCCACTACCTGGAATATGGTGTCCTGATTGAATGACATCTCCAGGATTAACGGTACCTTCTGAATCACGTATTACTTTCACTCCATGTTGTACATTAGACCCTAAAATTACTGACTGAGATTGACTTGGGTATCCAAAAGAAGTCTTAGGTGGTGGAGTAGGTTTGGGTGTTGTATGTACTCCTGAACGAGGGAGTAACTGAATAGGATTTGATTGTGTGTCCAAGTTTTCTTGATCTTCATCTTCATATTCATCCTCATACTCTTCTTCCTCCTCTTCTTCTTCTTGTTTGTCTATTTCACTTGGTTGGTTTAGATTATGTGAAATTGATTGTGATGGGGTACCAAGATTATAATTGAAATTATTTTTATCTCTTGTTTGTAATCCAGAATTTAAATTGTTATAACTATTATGAGGACTATGGTATCCATTTGAAGGTTGACTTGAATGCAGTAAAGGATCTGGAGGCGGTATTTCTGGGTTACCAGAAAGTCCATCTGATGGTTTTTTAGGTGTTGATACAGAAACTGGATTTCCACTTGCATGGCCATTTAATAAAACAGGACCTTTACCACTATCTAATGCTGAAAAATTGTAAAAATTAGAGCCATTGTTCAGTTTTATTCTAGGGAATGTCAAGCCTGGACTTCCTGAGCCTGCCTGTGCTGCACCGGAATATGTTATACCATACTTGAAAGACCCTTGAATTTGTGACTGTGCTTGACCTGACATAGCACTACCCTGTGCTGATGCAGTACCACCTCCATTGAAGGGGGTATCTTGTTCAAGTCCGGCTTCTTGGTAGGGTGTGAATCCAATTTGGGCTTGGCTTGATGTGCTACCAGGACCTTTAGACTGTGCATCAGCTAAACCTCCTTTAATTCCAGCTTGTACCTGTGTGTTTGAACCATAATTGAGCCCTGAACTTTGAGATTCTGCTATTGTTGCACCAGAACCAGTTCCAAGTTGAACTTGAGCTTGAGATTGACTACTTCCAGCTCTGCCTTGTGCTGTACTTGTTGCTCCTTCATCTTTACCAATTATTTGACTTTGTGCACCACGGTCTCGATCACTAGTTTGAGCTTGTGCAGAAAAGGTTCCAGAACCAGAGTATGTACCCGATACTTGAGCTTGAGCAACACCCTCTCCAAGTTTTCCTTGAGATGATGCTCCAGCTTTAGTTTCATTACCTTTATAATGAACACTACTTTGTGCTTGAGAATCTCCTCCTGAAATTCCTGAACCAACTACACCTGCACCTGCACCTGCTCCAACTCCTACCCCTGGTATACCTACAACTCCAGGATAATATCCACCATTTCCCACTCCCGTTCCTATTCCTGAGCCACCTACTGTTCCAGGGTAATAACTACCTGGAGTTCCTGTTCCAGTTCCAACACCGGCGCCTGGATATCCACCAAGTTGAACACTCTGTGGTCCTATTCCTTGTTGATAACCTTGTTGTCCACCAGGAGAGATTCCACCAGTTTGATAGGGATATAATCCAGGACCTCCTATAACAGTTCCCCCGGGGTATTGACCTACTCCTGGTCTAGATCCAGGATAAGCACCTCCTGCACCAACTACTCCTTGATTTGTTCCTGGAAATCTAGAAATACCACTGGGTCCAGTAACACCACCAGGAAATGGACTTTGACCACCTACACCAGTTTGAACTCCACCTTGCACTCCAGTTCCTCCTTGTTGGTATCCACCACCTGGGTAGCCACCTGTTCCATAGTCACCAATTACTCCTGTACCACTAGTAATTGTTCCAGGACCACCCACACCACTCCCTATTCCGGAACCTACACCAGATCCTGTACCTGCATTTATTCCTACACCAGTTCCTGCGGGTAAATTTTGATAGCCTTGTCCACTCACACTTGGAAATCCTCCAGTTGTTTGCCCTGGATATCCTTGAACCGTTTGTCCAGGATACCCTGTAATTGTTTGACCTGGATATCCACCAGATATTTGACCATTGTATCCACCAGGTGTTTGACCTACAGTTCCACTAGGTCCTTGACTTATAGATCCTCCTCCTATGGCTTGACCTGGGAATCCAGAAGATATTTGTCCAGGAAATCCACCGGCCACTTGACTTGGTAATCCTATAGGCGATTGACCTGGATATCTACCAGGAATTTGTCCTGATACTCCTTCTGGTGCCTGTCCTGGTAGTCCTGAAGAAATACCTGGAGATTGACCTGGAAATCCACTTGCTGTTTGTCCAGGTACTGGTGTTTGACCTGGGAATCCTATTATTGGCTGCCCTCCGGGTGTTAAACCAGGGGATCCTATTGTTTGAGTTGGATAACCTCCTATTATTTGTCCTGGTATCTGACCTGATACTCCTCCAAGTGGTTGTCCTGGATATCCTCCTGTTACTTGTCCTGGGAAACCTCCTGCTATTTGTCCTGAATGACTTCCTGTTACTTGTCCTGGAAATCCCCCTGCTATTTGTCCAGGATATCCTCCGGTTACTTGTCCTGGAAATCCCCCTGCTATTTGTGCTGGATGACCTCTTGTTACTTGTCCTGGGAATCCCCCTGCTATTTGTCCTGGATATCCTCCTGTTACTTGTCCTGGGAATCCCCCTGCTACTTGACTAGGACTACTACCAGTTGTGTATCCTGGCACAAGTCCAGCTCCTTGTCCTGGTAACCCTCCTGGTGCTTGCCCAGGAAAACCTCCTCCGATTTGTCCTGGGAACCCTCCTGCTACTTGACCAGGGAATCCCCCAGCTACTTGTCCTGGAAATCCAACAATTGGCTGACCTGATACAGCCCCAGGTATCTGTCCTGTAATTTCTCCTTGTGTTTGTCCTGGAAACCCACTGGTTTGTTGTCCTGACCCTATTCCTGGAGCCTGTCCCCCTGATATTCCTCCAGGTACTTGTCCTGGAAATCCTCCAGTTGCTTGTCCAGGGAAACTGCTAATTGATTGCCCTGGTACTCTTCCCGCTATTTGACCTGGAAATTGTCCTGTTGCATGACCTGGCAGTGCTCCTGTTGTTTGTCCTGGAAATCCTCCAGTTACCTGACCTGGAAAACCATTAATTGTTTGACCTGGGAGACCTCCTGTTATTTGTCCTGGAAATCCACCAGCTGTTAAACCTGGTGTTCCTCCAGGTATCTGGCCTGTTACTCCTCCTTGTACCTGTCCTGGAAATCCATTAACTCTTTGATCAGGTGCCTGTCCTGTTACACCTCCAGATGTTTGTCCTGGAAATCCTCCTATTGTCTGCCCTGGAAAACCAATTGTTTGACCTGAAATGCCTCCTTGTAGTTGCCCTGGGTAACCTGTACCAGTTATTTGTCCTGGTGAACCACCAGGTATTTGACCAGGGATCCCTCCTTGACCTGCAATAGAGATTCCTCCTGGTGTTCTTTCACCTCCTGGATACCCTCCACTAATTAACCCTCCTGGTCCAATAGGGACTCTTGTAGCACCTCCAGGAAATGGTCCATTATAATATCCACCTCCTTGAATACTATCACCAGGCTGAATAACATGTTGAGGCCCAGTTCCAACTCTTCCACCAGGTTGGTATAAACCATAACTGCCAGGAAAGCATTCTTCACATCCACCACCAACACCTGATTGACTTTGAGCTTGACCCATTCCATTTGTTCCACCTAAAAAAATATTAAATAAATATAAACAACATAAAAATGTTTCATATTTATTGCTAAGTGTTGTTTATTTATTATTTTATTTAGAGATAGACTTTGGGTTTCATTTTAGTATTGTTTGTAAAAAAAATCCATTTCATATTAACTTACACACACACACACACACACACACATACAATGAATAATTTATAATTATGATACAAATTTTTATTTTGTTTTAAACTGACTACTGCTAACAATATTATTAAAAAAAAAAACAAAATCTGAGCTCTAAAAATAGAAACAACAGGGTAATTTAATAATAAACAAAAGTTATATTAGGAAAACAAAGTTTTGTTTGCAAATGAAGACACTCAAAATAAATAACAGGTGAAGTCCTTAGTATTAATTATATCTATTTTTGTATTAAAAAACCCCACTAAAATTACTAGTTGTTACACATTCTTGTGAAAAGCTTTAAAATGAACAAGATAAAAGTAACAGTTACTTGTAAAATAATGTAGTAAAGCATGAAAAATTTAAAAGATAACCTGATAAATAATTTTACAAATTTTTAAATCAATTTAAAGAAACAGAAATTTAATTATTAATAACCGACACAATAGTGAAGGAAGCTTTATTAATAATGTTATTATTAGAGTGCAACAATATCTAATTATACAAATACGAGGGCCGTTTTTTTTTCAACCTCCGATCGCACGCCATGATGGCTAGAAAGGTCACAGACCGGCCCTGTGCGCATCAGTCGATCGCGCATCTTCCCCACTACAACTTTTGTCACTCCCGAGTTCAAGTAGCCAGTTTGCGCTTAGCTGCAGTCGGGTAAACATGGCCGCGTCTATTGATTCTCCCGCCAAATGTGAGTTGAGAAGTGTTATTCGTTTCTTGCAAGCAGAAGGGAATAGTGCAGCAGAAATCCATCGGAGAATGTGCCGTGTTTACGGAGAAAACATTATGAGTGAAGGTGTTGTGCGGGAATGGTGTCGTAAGTTTAAAACTGGCCGAACCGACGTGCATGATGAAGGATGTCAAGGACGCAAGTCTGTCGCTACAGACGATCTTGTTGAACGAGTTGACAAAGTGGTTAAAGAAAACCGTAGATTCACAATAAGTGCTTTGTCTTTGGAATTTCCAGAAGTGTCGAGATCTTCTCTGTACTCTATTGTTTCTGAACATTTAGGATACAAAAAGATTTGTGCTCGCTGGGTGCCAAAGATGTTGAGTGACACCCACAAAACCCGCCAAATGGCTTCAGCTTTGACATTCCTTGAACGTTATCGCAATGAAGGAGTAGATTTTTTAAAATCAATTGTAACCGGAGATGAGACCTGGATTCTTCATGACACACCCGAAACAAAGCAACAATCTCAACAATGGATGCACACAAATTCACCGAATAAACCCAAAAAATTCAAGCAAACTTTCAGCAACCGAAAAGTTATGGCTACGGTCTTTTGGGACCAAAAAGGTCCGTTGCTTGTGGAGTTCATGCAGCCTGGGACCACAATTAATGCAGCTGTTTATTGCCAAACTTTAAGACGTTTGCGGCGAGCCATTCAGAACAAAAGAAGAGGCATGCTGACATCAGGAATTGTTCTGCTGTATGACAACGCCCGCCCTCACACTGCAGGTGTAACCCAACAACTTCTTGAACAATTTAAGTGGGAAATTTTCGACCACCCACCTTACAGTCCCGACCTAGCACCGAGCGACTTCCATCTTTTTCCTGAACTGAAGAAATGGCTTGGAGGTCAGCACTTTCCGACTACTGAGGAACTTCAAGACACGGTCAAGACTCATTTAAATTCACTGGCGGCAACATTTTATGAAGAGGGCATTGGAAAGCTTGTCCACAGGTATGACAAATGCCTCAATCTTCAGGGTGATTATGTTGAGAAATAAGCATAAGTGTACATACATTTTGGTAATAAAATAATTTTGTTCTATTCACTTGTCTCTTATTTATGGCCCACCGGAGGTTGAAAAAAAAACGGCCCTCGTAGTTACAGTATATTAGAGATGACTTGATTCAGCCTGATTGCTTGTTTATACTTGCTAGCTGCGGCCTAATTTAATGTTGTGAACACAAAGACAATGGTTAGTTTTGCTAGCAGCAAATATTTAATAGAAAGGTAAAGCTCTCTGTCTATCCAATATGTCCCTTGATCAGGTTTTTGACATGTTTTAAAACTATTAAAGTTTATAGGATTTATGAGACCCTCATTTTGTACTTTCAGTTTTAAAACACTGACTGCTATTGATGTTAGCATGTTATCATTGAGAATTCCTTTTGCTATTCTAACTACTGTAGTTTATTTGTGGTCAAAGCATGAAGTTTGTTCAACATTTCTTGCAATCAATTCTTTTTTTTATAGTTTTGGTTCATTCTTAAAGAAAAGTTACACAGGAATTATTTCTACTTATACATTTATTATTTTTGTAATAAAATTAGTTATAATAATAATTTTAAAAGGAGAATAATAATATTTCAGAACAAGAACGTTATTGGAGAACTTTATTAATAGTGTAGGTCCAATATCTTTAAAATACAATTTTTATTGAATAACATGATCTAGTAATTACTAAAACTTTAACATCCAAAAACATTTTATGTGTTATGTTAGTTTTAAATATAGAAAATATTTGTAAAAACACATTAACAAATATGAGCTGCATAAAAACTCAATAAATAGAAAATGATTAAAACTCATTAGTAATTTTAAACATAAAACCATAAAGTGTGGTTAAAACACAGAGTGTGGATTTTTATGATATAAATGTTTGTAGTTTTACTTTCTAATGCTAGAATGAAGAGATAGTTCAGTCTTTACTGATATATTGTAGAGTGCAAATGAGTTTTTATAAGCTTAAGCTTACTAAAGCTTCGTTCGGCACTAACAACTGTCACAGGTATTGTTACTAACACTCATAATGCAACCTACAAGTTTATAAACAAATCTTTATGGTTTGTGTTTATCATACACAAGACTTCTTTATATGTGACTGTTAATTTCATCATCTAAAATAGAACTTTGATATAAAAGTTCATGATACAGTTCAATGCTGTTGACATCACTTTAGTCGTTTGGTCGGTTAATTGTCTTTCAAGGTCCAAACAACTTTGTTTTATATCTTTTTTTCTTAGACGCTCAGGAACATTACCCAAAAATCACCACACTTGTTGGTGTTCTTTCAACACAGTGAGCTTAAAATGTTAACCTCAAATGGATAAAAAACTTCTTTTACAAAGGTTTCATCAGGTGATGAATGCACTTCCTCAGAAGACTCATAAAAAAAACGTGTTTTTGTTCACAAATTCTTTTCTCTGGAAAAAAGGTTTGATACCAAGTTCAGCAGCTATTTCTTATATCAGATTACTGTGTTCATATATTCATTTTAGTGAATGGTATCTATCTGTCTGAACAACACTTCTCGTGTTAAGCGAGATTCCTAATGTGTTTTACGAACCTGCTTTTTGTTTTCTATGGTAACTTACACATCATAGCTTCATTGAATTAGAGAAGGCTATCCTAGGATAGACTAGGTCTAGGCTATGGCACCCACAAGAAAAGAACATAGTCAAAGGGAAGTTGGCCAGTAAACTTGCTTGAATTCCTTTATGTGTACCTGCCACGTTGGTGCCATTATCATATACTTGACCACGACAGATTGTCATGTTCAAACCACGCTCTTAAATTTCTTTGAACAGCAAGTTAGCAAGTGCTTCTCCAGTGGTTTCTTTGGTAACTAAGCTATTAAGCTTTCTCCTACTTTGACCTTCCCATCATCATTTTCAGTGACATAGCAAATCGTTAATGAAACCTTCTGACTTAAGTCTGGACTACAATCAAGGATAACAGAAAAATATCTGGCTTCCTTTATTTTTGTCAAGATACTTTGCTTTACTAAATCACCTACTATAGTTATAGCCTCATTTTGTATTGAAGAACTTAATAAATGCAATTATGTTTCTTTGTTAGTTACACGTCTTAAGTGTTCTGTTAGTACACTATAAAATATTTCTAAAAGTTGCATAAATCCAAAGAAGTTTTTATTATTTTTTTTTTGAAAACTCTGGAAGATGACCTATGAAAGCCATATTGTGGTTTGCTTCAATTCTTTTTTCTGCTTCAAACTACGTGGCAATATTTTTGAAATGGTCTAATAAGAACTCATGGGATTTTAAACTGTCTGCCAAACTTTTCCCTTAGTAAAAACCCATTGTTTAACCAAAATGTAACTTTGATGAAAGATTAAACAATCTGCAATAGATATAATAGAGAGAGAATCCGATTTTTCTGAATAAATCAACCATCACCTTAATATTTTTTCTTTATTTTTTAAAAATCAATACAGAAATTAGTTTGAAAAGTGCCTATTTTTGTAAATTTTTTGGTAATGATTGTCTTCTTTGGAATATAAAGCTAGCCCTTTCAAAACAAACTCATTATGCTAAATGTTCATGATAGCACTGGTCACGTTGTAGCATATAAAGTAACCACTGGCACTTGCACTGCAGCTAGGCGCAAACGTACTGGTCTCAACAGTGGTAACATGTATTGTATCAATTTACAACAAAGTTAATTTTGGCACTTTGTTTAAAAGCCTTATTTGCTAATTCACTTTCCTCATACAACTTTTTTGACATCATGATTGAGTTTTACACTAATCACTATCATTATGCACTTCACAACAATATCGTTCAGTATTCATAAACTTATATCACACGAAAGAATAAAATATTACTATTAGCATTTGACGTAAACAATGCCGGCATGTCTATGTCAATGTCACTATAAAATTAAGTAACCAAGACAAGTGTAAACTGTATCGGACGATCACTGCTGTTGGGGTGGGGTGTTGATGTCGACTCACTGACACTGATAAGTCACGACGCTACTCCAACCCTCGACGCTACTCCAGCCCTCGTCACTTACTACCACAGTGGACGAAAATGTAGCGTGAGGACCCCTGAAAACAGTGAGGCTGTAAGGTTATCTGTGACACAGTCTTAACAGCGTTCCATAGTGAAGCATGCTGCTAGACCTAGTATGTCTGAGCAAAGTGTGATGGGTGTCCTTCATAAGGACATTCAGGTCCATGCTTATAATATGGTACTCCTGTAACAAATTACTGAATACGACTACACGTCTCGCAAAACAGAATGTGAGTTAATTCTCGAAAATGTCCACCAAGGCATTATAAGGCTTCCATATTAATATATATATATATATATATATATATATATATAATTAATATATATATATATAACGTCGGAACTGCGAATTTATGGACTGCAGAATGAACGGATGTACTCCAGATAGTAACAATTCATCATATATATATATATATATATATATATATATATATATATATAATATATATAAAATATATATAATTATATATATATATATATAAAATTTAATATATTATTGCTTAATATTATTGAAACTACCATTAATATTAAATGAAATATAATGAATAATGATAAAAACATTTTTTTTAAAAGGCATTAGAAAAGTTAGTGGTTTTGAATTGACTGGTATGATAACATTAGATAAGATTGGACTGATAAAATAAGTAAAAAAAACTATTGTTATCTAAACAAATAAAATAGATGATAAAAACCAAAGGCTTGAAATTGAAATTAGTTTCATGTAAGTTAGACTCTTGAACCAGAAATTTAAAAGTCAGAGTTTGAAATTTTAACAAAGAAGACTAACAAAGAATACTATTTGAAGAGGAGTTTAAATAAAAGAATGTAAACTTCTATTTTTTGAAGAGATTATAGATGAGTTTAAAAAATTTTAGTCTTTTATTTTTTTAATAAATTTTTTAGATTTTTTCCAGGTAATAAATTTGTTAGAATTCAGTATAATAAGTATGAATAAATAATTAAAGATCTAATTCAAAATTATCAACATATAAGTAAACTGAATGTGTTTTTTTAAATATACTTACTAACGGTTGCCCGAGACAAATCGTGTTGAGCAACAGCCTCTGCAGTTCCAGCTTTACCCTCACTCCCTTCTTTATTAAAGGCAACATATTGCGTTTGTGTCTGACCTCGGTATCGTTTTACTCTGTAGCTTTCACTTGTTTGTCTTTTCTTTCTTGAATCTATGTCATTTTCCGTTCCTCCATCGTTTGAATTTCCATCATCTGGCAATTCATTGTTTATTAGATATGTATCAGTTTGCTTCGATAGATCATACTCAAAAACATGAACAGTTGTGCCTTTACAGAAGTTTACAATTTCTAATCCTGAAATTCTAAGAAACTGAAACAATCATGTAATGTTACAAAATTTATAAATGATTTGCTAACTTGCACACACACTCATACAAACACAAACACTCACACACACACACCGAAACAAACACATAAAAACTTGATTATAATTCTCATATTTATTTGTATATAATACACGGTTTAGCATCAGAATTTAATTTTTTTCAAAAAATTATAAAACAAAGAATATTGAAGAAATGTTTTAGTTTTCCAACACACCTGTTTTTTGTTAATTACTTCTTGAAAATGATATCATAATAAACAACCTCTGTTCTTGTCAATAAATTTGGAGACTTGAAGTCAGAATTCCATTTTGGAACTTTCAAAAAGTTGGAGACTTTTTCCAGTATGTAAGTGTCTATGTTGGCTACAACAACTTGAATATTGTTCTTCAGTTCGCCTAGGGTCTTCAGACGATCTGAAATTCTAAGAAGAGATACATGATTGTATGCACATTGCTAAGGGGATTTCAAAACCTGTTGCCTTGTTCTCTTAACATTTTATTATGTCCTGGTGGATCTTGATAGTCCAAATTAATTTTTCCAACTATTCCAGTCTCCTTAAATGTGTGTAACTACTGAACAATAGAGTTTTTGTTAGATATCACCACCTACTGGCGAGGTATTGTGTAGTCTCCTGAATGCACATTGGGTTGCTTTGATTCATTGCTTTTTGAATTAGTAAGTCGCCACAGAGAATGCACAGTCCTCTCTTAACCATTAAATCTCTACTACTGAATTAACCATATACCAAATATTAAGCTTTGCCTTTTAGAATGTGCATGTCCCTAATCTCCAATGATTAATGGCTTCTGTATGGTGTGTGTTTCAAGTAAACAAGTTTCTGATTTAGTCCTTGTATACAAAATATATCGATTTATATATTTTTGAGCAAAACAAACAGTTTCAGGATTACACCTGTAAAACATATTATGTTTGATATCACTGATCCTTATTTAACTCACAATATATTCCGAGCTTCTAATGACAAGTTCAACATTTTTTTATTTAATCTATATTTATTCTATAGTGTTTTTCAAAAGTTTCGTGTCATTATGGACTGTTTCTGATAGCCTAGTCTCAACACTATTAGATGTTTAAGTCTCACATGAAAATGCATTCTGACAAGTTTTTCTCATCTTAATTAAATTCTATAACAACTCTATTTTATTACATATTTTTGTATCGAAATTCCCTTTTATGTTAGTATAGTTCATAATATTTTCCTTCTATTTTTTTACATCTGATTGACAAAATCTTATTTACTTTTTATTGTCTCTCTGAGCCTGGTCCTATTTCTGACCATGATATTTTATTTTCCAATATAATAAATGAAAAGTCACTGAAAACAAACTTATTTTATTCTCTTGATGGTTCCTCATCATCATTTGCATGTCATCAATTTTCATTGGAGTTTCTTTCAGTTGTATAGTAAAGTTAATAAGCCATTATAAACCTTTGCTACAAATATTTACACAACCCATATGTCCACTTTGCTTACACAGTTAGCATCACCAGAAAGCTACAAACAAAAACCTTGTAATCTTCAGTTTTATTTGTAACATTCTGATGGTGCTAACTGTGTTTCCAAAACATAAAAATACACATAAAGTTTGTGTAAATATTTGTAGTGTTCTGATGGTGCAACTGTGTTTCCAAAACCTTTGAATCTCTCGTCAAGCTTTTCTTCTTTTTTATGGAGAATAATAAGAGAAGAGTTAAGAGTAAACTCTACCTTCAAGCCACTTCTTTTGATTCATCAGTGCCCCTTTTTATATTAATTGATTCTATCTTCACATGAGTTACTAGTTTTAAATTTAAAACACTTGTACATATGTTACACTTGCCTATAGTAGGACTTACTTTATGATTGTTGAGGACGGATTGATGTGTCGGATTGTCAATGCAGACAGTAACTCCATAAGTTGCCTGAGTTGACAATGAGACACATCTCTTGAACAACCGTTTTCAACAATCATAAACATATTTCAGTATTATCAAAAATAAAAACAATTGTTAAATTTTTCATTTATCTTAAAGTAAGCCTTATGCTATCATAGGGTTTGAATTCAAACATAGTATTAGTTTGAACAATTTTTACTACTTTTTAAATTTTATAAAGTTGAACCAATGTTGTAATATTTGGAAGAAAATATTAATTGAAATGTCCTATTGTGGTTTTTTCATACAATGAAATATAGTTTATATTATATACTTCTATTCTGGAGTAGTATACTAATTGTTAACTTACCTCATACTTTGTTAGATTCTTACTAACAATATACTCAGTTCTACCAGAAATCTTAGGCTTTTGGTTTCGATCACTGACTCTTGGATTTAATTTTTCAACATAACAGTGATTGGTAGCAACATCTTTGTATGCTTTTATTCCCTAAAAGAAAGCAAATCATTATTTCAACTTAAAAAAATAACAAATTTAAAAAATTATAAAAAATTCAGAAGCTGAATCTTTAATTATTGAGATTAAGCCTCGGTGAATTTTAAAAGGTAAAGTATTGTTTATTTATACTATAACAGGACTATTTCTAATTGAAACAATATTCTGAATTATGCTCTGATGATTTTAAATTTTTTATGATATTTACATTCAAATACACACACACACACACACACACACACACACACACACAACCTTTTGAGTGTTATGTTCTCTCTCTCTCTCTCTCTCTCTCTCTCTCTATATATATATATATATATATATATATATATATATATATATATATATATATATAAAATTTAAAATACTTCAAAAACAATTTCTTGTTTTTGAAATATTTTTAATTTATTAACTATATTACAAGAAAACATATCACCATATTTAATATATTTATTATATATATATATATATATATATATATATATATATATATATTAAACATAATTAATTTTCCTGAAGATTCTGGTACTGTTTTAACGGCGAAAAGCTTTGAATAATATATGTATTAAAAGTAATCTTGTTTTTGAAATACTTTTAATTAATAACTATATATATATATATATATATATATATATATATATATATATATATATATATATATATATATTACAAATTGGTATGAATTGGTGAGTATTTCTCTACTAATTAACTTAATGATTATTAAATGGTAGATTTTTCAAAAAAAATATTATATTATTCATAGTGTTGCATTTTGATAACTAAAGTTCCTAATGAATGTTGCAATGTATTTAGTTTTGGATCACATTTAAAAATATATTTATAAAAATACATTAGTGAAACATTGAAAAACACAACAGAAAATCAGTAAAACATTTTACAAAGTAAAAATCATACTTAATGAAGATGTAATTAATACACTACTACACTGTAAAAAAATTTACAACATCAGGAAACAGTTTTATTCCAAACAAACAATTTTTTTTTTTAACTAGACTTTTTCAAACAAAATTTGAAGTGTTATTTATTTCTCCGCTGCTTAACTATATGGTAACAGATCCTTTGGGTTTAACATTTTTAGAAACTGAAAAGGTACTTGAAACAAACATGATGCTAGAGTTTTTATTGCAGAGTACAAGTAGATTTGCCCAAGATATTTAAAATAAACAAAAATTTTTGGCAAAAGAGTTGAAACAAAATAACACTATTTTTCAAAAAAATAAATAAAAATTTTAAATATTTTTTCTGGAACTTTGCAAGAATAATAATCTTGTAACTTGTACACACACAACACACACACACACACACACACACACACACACACACACACACACACACACAACACACACACACACACACACACACACACACACACACACACACACACACACACACACACACACACACACACACACACACACACACACACACACACACTCACACTCATGTAATAACAAAAATAATATTTGAACTAGCTCTATTAGTTATATAATGTAAAAGTACTGAGAAAATTTAATTTTCTGTGGTTAATAACTTTTTCACTGCAATAATTTATCTCATCAGATGACATAACTTAAATCTAAAAGCATAAATGGTGGGAAGTAAAAGTTGCACAACTTGTCAATTCTATGAATAGAAGCAATGTGGATGCTCCATTAGTAAGACATAGACTGGGTTTAACATACAGAGTGTACAGCAAATTAATTGCATTTTACTGACAAGCATCACTGCTGCTTGTCTAATCAACATCAAAGTGCAATGTTTATAATGTGTTGGTGGTCTTCATTGCTCTACTTCTTTATATTGCGGTCAATGTACTTCATCACTAAGGCGCCAATACTAGCCATTATTTCATCACTTTCTTGAGTAATAATAAAAATGTATTTTTTAAAATTGTCTAGTTATTTCAACTTGCTATTAAAAAAAACTTTAAAAATAACATTTGTTGATTCCATCTTCGCGTGAGCTACTAGTAATCACTTACAACTTTTTTAAAAAATGTTTTAACTTGCCTATAGTAGCACTTACTTTTTTGTGTTGAGGACGGCCGTTTCGGGAGATGTGTCCCTTTGTCAACTCAGACCGTAACTGCAGTTACAGTCTGAGTTGACAATGGGACACATCTCCCGAAACGGCCGTCCTCAACACAAAAAAGTAAGTGCTACTATAGGCAAGTTAAAACATTTTTTAAAAAAGTTGTAAGTGTTTAAAAATAAATTTTCAAATAATTAGTACTATAAAAAAAGTTAAATATTTGATAGTTAAAGACATATGGTAAAAAAATTGATGATTTGAGTACCTAGTTTTATCAGTTTAAAATAAATAGATTTTAAAATATTTATGTAATCTTATTGTTTGGGTAGAGTTATGCTTATTTGTATAAACAAAGAAAAATATTCGATAACATTTGTAGAAAATTTGATTCTCAATGTAAATAATGTAAATAAAGTCAATAAAAACGTCAATAAAATAAAGTTTTCTTTTAAATTACATTTTGTTGGCTACTTCCTTAGCAATGCGTAATTTTTAGTTTGCCAATAAAGTAGCAAATTGAAATTTTAGCCCTTAATAAAATTGAATTTAAAATAAAACTACTCCATTTTTATTGACTTATTTAAATTATTTTTTTTTGAGGATAAAATTCTCTACAAATGTTATTCACTATTTTTCTTTGTTTATAGGCAATTTAACAGCGTCATTGTAGTCCAATCTCAAAAAAGAGTGTTTCAACCCTAACCTTTTTTGCTTTACCTCAATTTTCTCTCAAACGTATGGAGATCAAGTTCTGGGACAAGTTTTATATGATTTTTCAGCTCATTTTACATAACACCTATCTAATTAACAAACTTAATTAACGCCCTAAAAATTTCATTGTGAGTTAATTTCACTGAGGGAGCTGATTTTTTGGTGATAACTGTATAACTCGACAGTGAAGCATTTCCGAACCCATGTTTCTATAAACTTTTTCCATTTTTTCGATGAGAGGAATAAGCTTGCGCAGTATGGCAGATTCCTCCTGAAACACCCTGTAGGCGGAAGTTGAACTTTAAACTTGAAAACTGAATATTCATACTCATGTATTTATGAAAAATATTTAAAGGAACTGTGTCAATCCAGCTTGATTCCTGAAGCCGAAGAATAGGGTTAAAAGCTGAGGATATTGAATAGCTTGGTTCTCTAAACATTTTGTGCTATGGACTTTAATACATTTATATCAGTTAGTTCATATTTATTTTGATTAATGCTCATTACTTTCTTTCATTAATAGTGTTCACTTACTGTTACTAAATTTCCTACGTATAATAGTGTAAAAATTATTATTTTTAGGAAAACGGTTTTCATCGATATTATTTTTAAAAAATACACATTTCTTGATTGTGAATGAGATTTCAGACTCCTTATTAAAATGTTTCACTATCCGAATTATTCTTCAAAATTTAAATTTATAATAATGTTTAGAATCCAAAAATTTATTTGTGTGCATTGAAGAGTAATATTAGATACTCTGATAGATATTTTGTTATAAGATGTAACAGTAAAGAACTGTTTTTTAAAATAATAAAACATTAAAATGTTTGAATAAAAATAGTAGAAATGTAAAATTTTTAGAATTAAGTTTTAATTCCATAATAGAAAGTCAGACAAAAAAATGAACATATTAGTAGAAATTAATTAGCTCTATCTATTATGGAACATGAAAGTTCCATAATGCCTATCCTGAGTCATTTGTAACTAATTCCAGTTTTGAAATATTTTTAATTATCTATAGGTTTTATTACATGAAATTACAGTTTTTTGGAGTCATAATTAAATATTGTAAAAGGTTGTTATGTTTCTATAATATTGGGAAGAAAAAGTGCAGTTTATATTTATATACACTAAAATATCAACAAAACATTTAATGTTCTTATTGATATTACTTAGCAAAAACCTATACTTAATGATATTTTTCGGCAGGTGCTTGAACAATGGTTCAATAATGCTAAATGTGTCTGCTGAAAAATATCAGTAAATAGTGGTTTTTTGTCAAGTGATATCAATATGAAGATTTTAAAAAACCTCAAGGTGTACAACACAAAAACTGAAAGAGTCTTTAGTGTTCAAAAATCTCCTTTCAATGATCTTACCCCCCCCCCCTCTCTCTCTCTCACACACACACACATTCACACGCACACACACTCACACACACACACACACAAACACACGTAAATGTATACAGACATAAATGTGTGCATCGGTGTATAATATATATGTACATGCTTGAAATTTACTTTACAAAAACTGTTATCTTTGTTGCTCTATTTCTGAGCCCATTAGGTCACATGTGACCTTAATTCATCAATCTAGTCATAAATGTTTATGATACAAGGTTGTGTTTTTCTTAAATTTAAACTGTGAAGTAAATAATTTGATCTGTAACATGTGCATTAGATATATGGTATGTTCATAGAGTTCAATATGCTTTATAGAAATAAACCTAATATTACCTGTTATATTTCATCAATAAAGAAGTTGGATGTCAAAATAGTAGCATCTAATTTGTAATTTTTTTGTTTCGGAATAATCACTGGGGGTTAAAAGTGTGTTAAAAATATCTCAAATGTTTGAAGTATGTTTTAGCCTAAACAAATACTATGAATTTAAAATAATAAGCAAGTGCTGAAAGAGTGTGAGCATAACAACATTTGAATTCAGTGAAAATAAATCATTATTAGTGTGCAACCTACGATATGCATAAAATTATAAATACTCTATACTACTTTGTGAATAATTAAATAACTTGCATTGTTTGTTCTAAAACTTGGAGTTCTTGGGTTATACATGTTGAGGGTCTTCTTATTAATATATAATTATTGATACCATTAGGCAAAAAAAAAACACTACTTACTGACGTTTTTCAATAGACGCATTTAACATTAGAGTAGGACACTCTTCATGCTTTAAGTTAAGGACAATCTGGCAGCATTGAGCAATGTTCTGATCTAGTGGCTCCTGAGAGGTAGTGCTTTTTACAAAGTAGTATCAATAGTATATAATAGTTTCAAATAAAATCAAGCCTTTAGAGTAGTTTCAACATTAAAATTGGTCCTCTGGATTTATTGAGGCAACATTTTCCATTATTGTAAATCAATACTTCATTTTCTCTTTCCATATCATATATTTTTCTTCGATATACACTTTTCGATATCTTAACTCCTAATACTCATCAAAATACACCTACATCCCCGCCCTGATGTCCCCCCCCCTAACCTACAAAACCTTTGAGGTCATTTATGGACTAAGTTCATAATGGGACACATCTCCCAAAACGGCCGTCCTCAACAATTATAAAAGTAAGTTCTACTATAGGCAAGTATAACCTATTTACAAGTGTTTTTAGTTGAAAACTAGTAGCTCAAGTGAAGATGGAATTAACTAATATATATTTTTCTTTTCTAAATTTTAAAATATTTGTGTTTAATTTAGTACAAACAATATTTCTAGTGTTGTAAACAACCAAATATAAATAAAAGACAATGAAAGTTCTTTGCTTTTTATAACTTCTGCCTTGGCCTCCAAATCCTGCCTCATGGCAGCCAGTAGGCCTATCTCGTGTTATCTCCTTCGTTGGTAGTGTTCCTCCTATGAATAAACGATTTTTCAATTATTGTTCATGTTCAAGCAACAAACTATTGAAGACCAACAAGTCTCTTTCCATGAAAAATTGAATATTGACAAAAGTTATAATGGACTCTTTGGATCAAATGTGTATCCAAATGTCGTATAGTAGAAAAACCAGAAAATGGCAACACTATGTTCTTCAATATTGCACCAATAACATAATATCGACAAATTCTTATGTTATTTATACACAACACTCTAAATTTAGTAAAAAAACCAAAGTCAAAATAAGAGTTTACAAAAGACCTCCATTACAATTTAGTGAAACCTTAGTTACAAGTATGTTTAGAAGCTTCAAATTTATGAAGACGACCTCAACAAACCATTAGAGGCATTTTGGGAGTTTGCCAAAACCCTGAGTATCCTGAATCACAAACAAGAACTTATTGTAGATATGTCTAGTTATCAAGAAGGAAATGATATTGTATTGTATTTGAAACAAGCCAATTTGTGGTGAACACCACAGGAAGATGTGTGCTGAATATTGTTATACAGCTTTAAAACATTTCTCACTAGAAAATATAAATATATAGGCCGCAAATGTGCAAAAACAGTGAAATCTCAGAATACATATATTGACAATTTGACTTTAATGTCAAATACGTTTTGACAGCCAAGCTGTTCTCATTATCAGTGACTGGGGAAAACTGATGTGTTAGCCTTTTAAGGTGTCAAAACATGTATGACGTAAAAGTCAATTAAAGAAAAAAATGTATTGTGAGATTGAGTCATTTTACATGTGCTGCTTAGTTATTCTTGAAAGCCTAGCTCAATGATAAATTATACTTGAATTGTTAAATACAATCAAACGAATACGTATGTCCAAAGTTAGAATATTTTTATTATTTCCCAGTTATAAAATTCACAATCACATTAGTTTAAAAAAAAAATTTTAATTATTGTACCATTCTAGGGTTAAGGCAGATTATTGAATGTGAGTAAAATATTTTCTTAAAACATCAGTTATTACTATAACATAGTTACATAGTACAGTAGTGTAAATTATAATATAAGGAATAAAAATCCGTGTATACAAACAAATTTTAATATTAATAAAACCTTAATATACATTGTTAACATCATCAGAAGGTTTGTTGGGTGATCCCACTCCTTTATTTAGGTTCAGTAACTTCATTGAGCAGTACAGATCAGCACATAGAAGAGAAGGGATTGCTGTATTTCTCATCTTATTTTTCATCAGTTTAATTGTAAATTTCTGATAATCTGTTAGGGAAATGTACATGCACATCTAGAAATTTGATTTCTTCCCTAATATCGTATTTAAGGTTTGTTTATTTATATTATTATTTACAACATTGCTATTCAATATTGTTATATACTTTTGTTTGAGTAAATACATTATATATATATATATATATATATATATATATATATATATATATTTTTTTTTTTTTTTTTTTTAAACAACATAGGTTATTCAAATACAAGAATATCTATTATTTTATATCCAAAGCTTTTCGTTGGCAAACAGTACCAACCATCATCAGGAATGAAAATTCCTTTCATTCCTGATGATGTTGGTACTGTTTGCCAACGAAAAGCTTTGGATATGAAATAATAAATATTCTTGTATTTGAATAACCTATGTTGTTTTAAATTATTAAACAAGAAAACGTATTATATATATATATATATATATATATATATATATATATATATATATATATGTATATATATATATATATATATATATATATATATATATGTATATATATATATATATATATATATATATATATATATATATATATATATATATCGTGATATTTCACGTTGTCCATTATTTTTAGGTTGCACTGACTTTATGAAGTTATTATTATTACTTGTAAATCATTTTTTCCACCACTAAGTGCAATAATTTTACCTTCTGTGATGAGGCACCTTTGGGTCACTTGACCATTGTCGAATCCCGATTACAAGTAATAATAGTAACCTCATATACATATATATATATATAAAATACGTTTCCTTGTTTAATAATTTAAAACAACAAAGGATATTCAAATACAAGGCTATGTTGTTTTAAATTATTAAACAAGAAAACGTATTTTATATTTATATAAAATTAACCTTACAGGGTTATATAAAAGAATATGAATATAAATTAATAAATATTCTTGTATTTAAACAACCTATGTTGTTTAAAAAAAAAAAAAAAAAAAAAAAAAATATATATATATATATATATATATATATATATATATATATAAACTAAGTCAAAATACAAATACAAGAATTATAATTGAATTTACAATTCAAAGCTTTTCGTTGGCTAACAGTACCAACATCATCACGAATATTCGTGATGATGTTGGTACTGTTAGCCAACGAAAAGCTTTGAATTGTATATTCAATTATAATTGTTGTATTTGTATTTTGACTTAGTTCTTTATTAATATACAAGAATACATATTGCGATATATATATATAAATATATTGTAATTTTATCATAGTTTTTTTTAGTTAATATAAAGATAAATATAAATTCTTTATTATAAAACAACAATTAATAATTTTGTTTGGGAAATAATACTTTGTTGGGCGCCAGTTAGAATTACAAATACTTGTATTTCTAACAATAAAATAATAATGACATTTCCTTAAATTCAATTTCTTTGTTTAATATTCTAGTTACAAAATTTTGTTTTTTTATACAATTTCTATAATTCCTTATTTATATAACAAACACGAGACTCCTAAAAGGTTATTCGGTGGGCGTGACAAATTAAAATTTAGTTTATGTATTTAATATTGTAATAAATTTTTTAAAGAAAATGCCTAGGCTTAACGTTATTAATTTTTTTTGAATTGACAATAATACAATAATACTAGTTTACATTCTTTTCTTAGAATTAGTTACTTATCTTTAGTTAATGTCTTGTCCCAATGTCTAGCATTTAAATTTAGTTTTAGAACCACATATTCGCCACGAGGTTTCCTGTCTTAGGCTAGTAAGTCTTCTCTTATATAAAATTTTAACCAATCGGTTTTTTTTCAGTTCCAATGTTTTCTTTTTTTTATAATACAAATTTAATTTTTGATTCACAGTTACTTATTTTTCACATTCCAATTTAAACTCAACATAATTTTAATAAACAGTTAGACCTATTTTTCCATGTTGGCATTCTAACACCACCTCCCTCATGTTGCAATCCCACATCCCACTGCTTCTTTGATATTCCTCTCTCTTCCTGAACAGCTTAGTTTTTTATACTATATGTACTAATTCTATGTTGATTTTACAATTCAGTGGTTTAAATGAAAAAACGTTACAATATATATATATATATATATATATATATATATATATATATATATATATACATATGTGCCAAAGGTAGATATGTGCCAAAATAAACAGTACTGAAACAGTTGTGAAGTTTTATTTTATTTTCATAGTTTCACAAACACATACAAGTAAAAAGAAGCCAAATTTGTTACACTAGGATATAATCAGGTTCTATATATCCCCCGTTCAATTCGAGGCAACACTCGTACATTTCTTGAAGGTTTTGCATCATACTGGTGAAGAAGGATTATTTCATGGTTATTTTTTTTCCTGTAGTTGGACAATGGTGTTTGGTGGGCATCATGGATGATCTTCTTGTTCATTATTCCCCAGATATAAGACTCAGGAGGTTTAGGATTGGGGAGTAGGCTGGGTAAGAAATGTTTGTTCTAAACGAGATGAGGGTTGTCCAAAAGTTTCTTGAGGGAAAGCGATGTTGTCTAAGGCAGTGTGGCGGGTTGTGTCACCATCGTGAATGAAAAGGGAGGAAAACGTTGTTATTGAAAATCTCAGGTTTTCCATAGCCCATTGCTAACATAGAAGCTCAGTACTGAACTCTGCTTGTTTTATTTATACAGTTCAAAGATCAGATAGTTTGAATCTTGTAGTAAAAAAATACCTATGTTTTAAAATATTCCTCTCATCGTTGTATTGCTTAGATTCAGTTTCAAAATGGTTCGGTTTAGGCTTCTTTTCAAGTGTAACACTTCTGTGGTTTTCATTTGTACAGACAGAAGTTGTGCTACCTGAAAAGCCCTTCCCCTGTGTCAACTACTTAATCTTCAAAATTCGAACGACACTAATAATCACAGCGCCACAAGGCGGGTTTTTGTGATATTGTTACTGAAAACGTAATGCAGTGTGTGACATACTTGGTCCACCCGCAAGTCCAATTCCAAAGGAGCGAAATTAATGCTGTACAATAAAAGTTTTATTTGCAGTTGTTAACACCATGTCAGAAAACCTATCCTCGAATGAAATACGTCAATACAAATACGCAGCAACAATAAAAAGTCGGCATAGCAGATCGAGAAGGCAACTACAGACGATTCAGTTTCAGTACTGTTTATTTTGGCGCATATGTTATATGATACATTATTTTATATAATAAAATATAAATGTCATACTGAACTTATTTTGATATTGCTATAATTTATTTTGTTATTAGTTTTCACTTCTTTCATGATACTTACTTTGAAGTAATCAATTAAAATTCTGGGTTCCTCCTTAGTTGTATGCAAAACTGTCCTTCGCTGAGTACCTACTTCTACTTGATTATGGTCTCCAAGAAGAATGTGCTAAAACACAAAAACGTTTTAAACATATTGCCTTAAACACAAAAACATACAAGCTCTATGAATGATTAAAAATAATATTTCATTGGCTTTATTAGAAAACCTTGTTACTCCAACAATTCAGTTTTAACTATATTAATTAAAACAACCTCTCACCACAAATTCAACAAATTTTATTTTAACCTTATGTACATTTCGACTACAAAGTAATCATCTTCAGAGGTATTTTTACAAATAACTAACTTACAGCTAAACCCATGCGTATTTATAAGCAACGGGAACTCCTTGGCCACGCCCCCTACACTGAGTGTAATTTGTTTCAATAAAAAAATGCAGCCAGAGCCTAAGGTTTAAAAGTAATACTTAACATAGTGAAAACATTTACTGTACGTTACATCCCCAAAACTTTCCATTTACGTTTAAACTTGACTTAGTGCTAGCAAATACTGTAGTTTTAAGCTTATTTGTTATAAAGAAACACAAAGCAATTGAAAGCTAGTAATTAATATAATACACTTATTTTGTTTACTTTTACTTTGTCTTTGCTGAAGTATTGAATGAATAAATGAAGTAAACTGGTTTGCATAATACTACTACTAGGTCGTTGCTGTTAATATTAACTGAGCTTGTAATTAACTTAAAACCAAGTTACGGGGAGGAAGTGCTAAGTTGGCGATTAAATTTTGCAACATTTACTACTGAACTGAGTGACGTCTCGAATGTAGCGACACTAGGATCTAATAATTGCGCTGATGTTAAAGATCGTCGGAAACAAATAAAGTATCTGGTAACTTAAATACACTACTTGCGTTTAACCTTATCAGGTTCAATGGGTTATTTAAATTGATGAATCCATAGCGTTACCCAGCGCGCGTTGCCGCTTCCGAAATCATAATTGTATCATGGAGAATGGAAATGTATTAATTAATTTTCCAATAAGGAAAGCAAATCAAACATCTATATAATTATATTTCATTTACTGCAATGATGGAGGATAGACAATGTTTTTCTTCGTTAGATTAGGCGTATAAACATACAAAGTTTAGGTGCCCCAACACGTGAGCACGCAACATATAATTGGCCGTGAGAAAAGCACGAATATTTCAAATTTAATCTAGGAATGGTCAACGATTTTCCTTGTTTATGGTTAAGGCGAATCCAAGACGCAAAGGAAATTGTAGTCGCTTGAAATTGAAGGGTAAATCGGATGAGATCATCGATATTCATGGAATTAAGACCATCTTTCTTTTGAACTTGTCACTTATGATTTCTGCCTCGATCAAGTTGGGTGTCAGTTTTCTTGTTGTCACACAGATACCAAAATTATTATTTTGTACATAACACAAAATATTGTTTAACTTTCATCGTTTTATCAAACGGCTCGGTCTGACGAGGACGACGCGGAGTCGTAGTACACAGACTGTTTGTACGAGTATAGCCGAGCCGGTACGGAACTAGTTCGCGACTTGTAACATGCCAGTGTTGTTAATGCTGGGTGAAACTACCAATCTAATCAAATAAATTTCTACGTAACATTACATAAATGTAAAAACAATATACATTGTTACACCAACCAAACGTCACACCAACCATCCTGGGAATATGTTAAACAATCCCTCTAAATTTAATTAACTGCTGTTCAGCGGTTTAGGCGTTCATAAGATACATACACACATACATACATTCACGTTTTTTATTTATAGAGATAGATAGGTTTTAATTATTATTATTATTATTTTTAAACTAAGGTAAGAGGAGTAAGCGATTCAATTTTGCGACATTTACTACTGATTTGACTGATGTCTCGACTGTAGCGACACTAGGATCTAATAAGTGTACTAGCACTACCTTATTTGCACTGATATTAAAGACCGCCAGAAACAAAGTATATGGTAACTTAAATGTAATACCTGCTTTTAACCTTATAAGATTCAATGGGGTTTTTTAATTGATGGTCAAAAGTAACCCTCGAATCATAGTAAAGATTTTGACGGTAACAACATGTCTGTTTTAGGTGAAGTGAAACTTGATCATAAAAAAATGGGAATGGCTAGCTAGAACCAGTTAGTTATTACGCCATTAGTAAGTAGCCTAAAATAATACACAATATATTTGATTAAGTAGATCATAATACAAAATACAGTATTTCATTAAACTATTGTACTCAATTAAAATACTCTTGGCACATCAATGTTAAAAGTTACAAGTTTTTAAAAATAGTATTTTAAAGTAACACAGGAAAAAAGATGAATTCTTTACTAAAAACAAAAACTGTTTTTTTTTTTTTTTTTTAAATAGAAGCCTTGCTTAAAAAATATTTGTTTCAATTATGTTAATATTAGCTACTTATAGAGTCAGCCTAAGAGAAACAAAACAATCAAAAAAGAAGGGAACGCATAATAGTCGTAAACGAATTCAAATAGACAGGAAATATATGTCTTGTGTGACGCCCAGGTAACGCCCTGTACGCATGTCGTCATTGACATTGTTGGCGAATACTTCCGTTGACTTCTTCAATCTGATTGAGTTACGGTAAATATCTATATCAGTGTTTTTCAACCTGGGTGGCTGCGAAGTTTTTATAAAGGGGTCGTCAGTCGCAGTTACTTTAATAATAAAATTGATCAGGTTCGAAACAAATAATTTATTGTTTAATGCAGTTTCGTACATTAAAAAAATGTTAATTAAGGTTAATTCATTAATCATTAGTGTGAAGGTTGTGCCTGTTTCTTGGTGACCAATTTTTCCCATCTCGGATCCGTTCTGATACGTAGATAATTAAATCATTTTCTAAATTAGGCGTTTCATTGTTTGCCTTTTATTTGAGCCATTAATGCAAATATCATTTTGCACAAGAAGGAGGGGGAAATGGAATCAAATACTTCAAAGATTTCGCGGATAATTGTGGATATTCTGTTTCAGAAAAAGGTGACAGACTTAAATTCCAAGTATAAAATTCCATCGGCAATATAATTCCAACAGGTTTTAATTTAGGTCGGTTTCCAAATTGGCTTCGTTTGTAGCTGCATTTAAAAGAGGATTTTTGACCCAGTGTTTCTAAAGGTTACTGTGCCGAGAAATAATGACAGTTCCTTTTCTAAATCCTACAAAACAATTTTCATCGTTCCATGTTAGAGTAAATGGATAAATAATATCTTTTCATCAGTGCCTTCCATTTTACATGTAGGCCACCAGTTATTATTAATATCTCCGTTATAATTGCTGAAGTTTATTTGTCCCTGTAAAAGTATGGGATGGGCTTTATTTAATTTTTTGGTTCAAATAGTGTACATATACATTTTGCAGTTATTTCGGGCCCATTCGGATACTTGTAGTCTATATAAATGAAAAAAACCTTTAAAAAATTATTTTTAATATTTTAAAAAGATCGTACTATTGCAATTGTGTTGGATTGGGGTGTTAGATTCTCATTAGAAATAAATGGAAGTTGACATTTTCCAGTTTTCTTAACAAATGAACATACTATGAATTGAAATTTTGTTTTATTCAGATTTTAAAACAATATGCGAGAACATTTCATTTTAAAATCTTTTGTTTGGGATGCACTTTAATCGATTTGAAAGAGTTTCGATTTTAAATTACAAAATTTCAGTTTAAGTCTCCTGTTTAAATATGAAGCCACTTTAGTATCGGTAATTGTAACTAATAATATGTTTTGGTATTTTATAAAAGTGTAAACACTGGTTTATAATGGCGACTCACAGTTTATTTGTAAGTGAGATCACTTGGGCATAATGTACTACCAAACTATAGGCTTAGGCCTACTTATTTTTAAAATATTTTCTTATTCAAATTTCCAGTTCCGTAGATAAAATAATTTTTATTATTTTAAATTGATTCATATCTGGAACCAATATTCCTATAAAAAATGTTTTTCTAATGAAGAACCAAACAAGTTTTTATCTTAATAACAAAATTACAAAAACTAAAACCTAAATGTTAAACTACACTAAATATAAATAATTAAAACATTAAAACTAAAATCTGTGAACGGAAAAAATTGAAAATATGTAGAATTATATATAGAAAACACATTAAAAGAAATTAAACTATAAAAACATATTAGAAAAAACCTGGAGTTAAAATCTATTGAATAGGTTTAGGTGTTATAACATGGTCAATCCTATAACACATCATGATAACTCCCTTAAGGGACAAATCTACTGTCCTCGAGGAACATTCGCCAAACCAAGGCAGAGTTTAACCTTGATTGTAATGTTAGGCTCACAAAACTGACATAGCACCTCCTGCCTGATCCTCAGGTCGCACCAAACTCCTTGAATTAACAAAGAGCACCTGATTTGAGACGTGTAACTACCACCTCTTTACTAATCGAAAAAATGAAGACCTCCATAAACTGACATTATCCTTGATTTATCTAAGTTTAATGTAAATCACAGATTACCGTTCATCATTTGACGCCTACATATTAACGTATATGCCGTGATACACATGTAGCCATATTTGTGTCACAGCCTAACAAGTAATTACAGATGGTGCCATATTTGTAATAACTTTAGGTGCTTCATCTGCTTTTGTGTTTTCGAGTATTCAGCACTGATAAACACCCGAAAAAACCACAACGCTTCATTAATGAAGCCTATGTATTGAATACAAAATGTCTCCAAGTAAAGAAGTTTAGAATAACTTAAAAAACACTTTTGGAGTCGGAGACAAGGTGACATAACATATAGTAGGCCTTGTAAGTTAAGACTTTCAGGGTAGAACGGTTGGTTACAAACCTTTTTCCGTTATGGAATGAATCTGTTTAGTTGTAAAGAATTACCCATAAAGAGAAATAGAAAGAAAGAGGTAATGGATCTGAAAGTAAGTAGGCCTACTTAGAGAACTAAGCGTTTAAACTTTCAAGCCTTTAATAATTTCATTTGTATAAGATGGTTTACAATGTATGTTAACTGTCTATAAATACTTCCCATGAAGTGAACTTGAATGAGGTTCGAATATCTTTGTATTAAGTCTAAGCAAACCATATAAGAATATAAAGTGAACTGTCTTGCACTGTTCAAGCCAATTACCAGAAGAATTAAATAGGCATGCATTATCGAACTATTCAAACATAAATGCATTGCTTGTACTTTGTATTAAGTCTGAGCAAGCCATATAAGAATATAAAGTGAACTGTCTTGCACTGTTCAAGCCAATTACCAGAAGAATTAAATAGGCATGCAATATCGAACTATTCAAACATCAATGCATTGCTTGTACTTTGTATTAAGTCTGAGCAAGCCATATAAGAATATAAAGTGAACTGTCTTGCACTGTTCTAGCCAATTACCAGAAGAATTAAATAGGCATGCATTATCGAACTATTCAAACATCAATGCATTGCTTGTACTTTGTATTAGGCCTGAGCAAGGCATATAAGAATATAAAGTGAACTGTCTTGCACTGTTCAAGCCAATTACCAGAAGAATTAAATAGGCATGCATTATCGAACTATTCAAACATCAATGCATTGCTTGTACTTTGTATTAAGTCTGAGCAAGCCATATAAGACTATAAAGTGAACTGTCTTGCACTGTTCTAGCCAATTACCAGAAGAATTAAATAGGCATGCATTATCGAACTATTCAAACATCAATGCATTGCTTGTACTTTGTATTAAGTCTGAGCAAGCCATATAAGAATATAAAGTGAACTGTCTTGCACTGTTCTAGCCAATTACCAGAAGAATTAAATAGGCATGCATTATCGAACTATTCAAACATCAATGCATTGCTTGTACTTTGTATTAAGTCTGAGCAAGCCATATAAGAATATAAAGTGAACTGTCTTGCACTGTTCTAGCCAATTACCAGAAGAATTAAATAGGCATGCATTATCGAACTATTCAAACATCAATGCATTGCTTGTACTTTGTATTAAGTCTGAGCAAGCCATATAAGACTATAAAGTGAACTGTCTTGCACTGTTCTAGCCAATTACCAGAAGAATTAAATAGGCATGCATTATCGAACTATTCAAACATCAATGCATTGCTTGTACTTTGTATTAAGTCTGAGCAAGCCATATAAGAATATAAAGTGAACTGTCTTGCACTGTTCTAGCCAATTACCAGAAGAATTAAATAGGCATGCATTATCGAATTATTCAAACATCAATGCATTGCTTGTACTTTGTATTAAGTCTGAGCAAGTAATTTAAGAATATAAAGTGCACTGTTATAAAGTGCACTTATATAAGAATATAAGTCTTGCACTGTTCAAGCCAATTACCAGAAGAATTAAATAGGCATGCATTATCGAACTATTAAAACATCAATGCATTGCTTGTACTTTGTATTAAGTCTGAGCAAGCCATATAAGACTATAAAGTGAACTGTCTTGCACTGTTCAAGCCAATTACCAGAAGAATTAAATAGGCATGCATTATCGAACTATTCAAACATCAATGCATTGCTTGTACTTTGTATTAAGTCTGAGCAAGCCATATAAGAATATAAAGTGAACTGTCTTGCACTGTTCTAGCCAATTACCAGAAGAATTAAATAGGCAAGCATTATCGAATTATTCAAACATCAATGCATTGCTTGTACTTTGTATTAAGTCTGAGCAAGCCATATAAGAATATAAAGTGAACTGTCTTGCACTGTTCAAGCCAATTACCAGAAGAATTAAATAGGCATGCATTATCGAACTATTCAAACATCAATGCATTGCTTGTACTTTGTATTAAGTCTGAGCAAGCCATATAAGACTATAAAGTGAACTGTCTTGCACTGTTCTAGCCAATTACCAGAAGAATTAAATAGGCATGCATTATCGAACTATTCAAACATCAATGCATTGCTTGTACTTTGTATTAAGTCTGAGCAAGCCATATAAGAATATAAAGTGAACTGTCTTGCACTGTTCTAGCCAATTACCAGAAGAATTAAATAGGCATGCATTATCGAACTATTCAAACATCAATGCATTGCTTGTACTTTGTATTAAGTCTGAGCAAGCCATATAAGAATATAAAGTGAACTGTCTTGCACTGTTCTAGCCAATTACCAGAAGAATTAAATAGGCATGCATTATCGAACTATTCAAACATCAATGCATTGCATGTACTTTGTATTAAGTCTGAGCAAGCCATATAAGACTATAAAGTGAACTGTCTTGCACTGTTCTAGCCAATTACCAGAAGAATTAAATAGGCATGCATTATCGAACTATTCAAACATCAATGCATTGCTTGTACTTTGTATTAAGTCTGAGCAAGCCATATAAGAATATAAAGTGAACTGTCTTGCACTGTTCTAGCCAATTACCAGAAGAATTAAATAGGCATGCATTATCGAATTATTCAAACATCAATGCATTGCTTGTACTTTGTATTAAGTCTGAGCAAGTAATTTAAGAATATAAAGTGCACTGTTATAAAGTGCACTTATATAAGAATATAAGTCTTGCACTGTTCAAGCCAATTACCAGAAGAATTAAATAGGCATGCATTATCGAACTATTAAAACATCAATGCATTGCTTGTACTTTGTATTAAGTCTGAGCAAGCCATATAAGACTATAAAGTGAACTGTCTTGCACTGTTCAAGCCAATTACCAGAAGAATTAAATAGGCAAGCATTATCGAACTATTCAAACATCAATGCATTGCTTGTACTTTGTATTAAGTCTGAGCAAGCCATATAAGACTATAAAGTGAACTGTCTTGCACTGTTCAAGCTAATTATTATAAGAATTAAATAGGCATGTATTATCAAATTATTCAAACATCAATGCATTGCTTGTACTTTGTATTAAGTCTGAGCAAGCCATATAAGACTATAAAGTGAACTGTCTTGCACTGTTCAAGCTAATTATTAGAAGAATTAAATAGGCATGTATTATCGAATTATTCAAACATCAATGCATTGCTTGTACTTTGTATTAAGTCTGAGCAAGCCATATAAGACTATAAAGTGAACTGTCTTGCACTGTTCAAGCCAATTACCAGAAGAATTAAATAGGCATGCATTATCGAACTATTCAAACATCAATGCATTGCTTGTACTTTGTATTAAGTCTTAGCAAGCCATACAAGACTATAAAGTGAACTGTCTTGCACTGTTAAAGCCAATTACCAGAAGAATTAAATAGGCAAGCATTATCGAATTATTTAAACATCAATTAATTGCTTGAACTTTGTATTAAGTCTTAGCAAGCCATACAAGACTATAAAGTGAACTGTCTTGCACTGTTAAAGCCAATTACCAGAAGAATTAAATAGGCATGCATTATCGAACTATTAAAACATCAATGCATTGCTTGTACTTTGTATTAAGTCTGAGCAAGCCATATAAGACTATAAAGTGAACTGTCTTGCACTGTTCAAGCCAATTACCAGAAGAATTAAATAGGCAAGCATTATCGAACTATTCAAACATCAATGCATTGCTTGTACTTTGTATTAAGTCTGAGCAAGCCATATAAGACTATAAAGTGAACTGTCTTGCACTGTTCAAGCTAATTATTATAAGAATTAAATAGGCAAGCATTATCGAACTATTCAAACATCAATGCATTGCTTGTACTTTGTATTAAGTCTGAGCAAGCCATATAAGACTATAAAGTGAACTGTCTTGCACTGTTCAAGCTAATTATTAGAAGAATTAAATAGGCAAGCATTATCGAACTATTCAAACATCAATGCATTGCTTGTACTTTGTATTAAGTCTGAGCAAGCCATATAAGAATATAAAGTGAACTGTCTTGCACTGTTCAAGCTAATTATTAGAAGAATTAAATAGGCATGTATTATCGAATTATTCAAACATCAATGCATTGCTTGTACTTTGTATTAAGTCTGAGCAAGCCATATAAGACTATAAAGTGAACTGTCTTGCACTGTTCAAGCTAATTATTAGAAGAATTAAATAGGCAAGCATTATCGAATTATTCAAACATCAATGCATTGCTTGTACTTTGTATTAAGTCTGAGCAAGCCATATAAGACTATAAAGTGAACTGTCTTGCACTGTTCAAGCTAATTATTAGAAGAATTAAATAGGCAAGCATTATCGAATTATTCAAACATCAATGCATTGCTTGTACTTTGTATTAAGTCTGAGCAAGCCATATAAGACTATAAAGTGAACTGTCTTGCACTGTTCAAGCTAATTATTAGAAGAATTAAATAGGCAAGCATTATCGAATTATTCAAACATCAATGCATTGCTTGTACTTTGTATTAAGTCTGAGCAAGCCATATAAGACTATAAAGTGAACTGTCTTGCACTGTTCAAGCTAATTATTAGAAGAATTAAATAGGCATGCATTATCGAACTATTCAAACATCAATGCATTGCTTGTACTTTGTATTAAGTCTGAGCAAGCCATATAAGAATATAAAGTGAACTTTATTGCACTGTTCAAGCCAATTACCAGAAGAATTAAATAGGCATACATTATCGAACTATTCAAACATCAATGCATTGCTTGTACTTTGTATTAAGTCTGAGCAAGCCATATAAGACTATAAAGTGAACTGTCTTGCACTGTTCAAGCTAATTATTAGAAGAATTAAATAGGCAAGCATTATCGAATTATTCAAACATCAATGCATTGCTTGTACTTTGTATTAAGTCTGAGCAAGCCATATAAGACTATAAAGTGAACTGTCTTGCACTGTTCAAGCTAATTATTAGAAGAATTAAATAGGCATGCATTATCGAACTATTCAAACATCAATGCATTGCTTGTACTTTGTATTAAGTCTGAGCAAGCCATATAAGAATATAAAGTGAACTTTATTGCACTGTTCAAGCCAATTACCAGAAGAATTAAATAGGCATACATTATCGAACTATTCAAACATCAATGCATTGCTTGTACTTTGTATTAAGTCTGAGCAAGCCATATAAGAATATAAAGTGAACTGTCTTGCACTGTTCTAGCCAATTACCAGAAGAATTAAATAGGCATGCATTATCGAACTATTCAAACATGAATGCATTGGTTGTACTTTGTATTACGTCTGAGCAAGCCATATAAGAATATAAAGTGAACTGTCTTGCACTGTTCTAGCCAATTACCAGAAGAATTAAATAGGCATGCATTATCGAACTATTCAAACATCAATGCATTGCTTGTACTTTGTATTAAGTCTGAGCAAGCCATATAAGACTATAAAGTGAACTGTCTTGCACTGTTCAAGCTAATTATTAGAAGAATTAAATAGGCATGCATTATTGAACTATTCAAACATCAATGCATTGCTTGTACTTTGTATTAAGTCTGAGCAAGCCATATAAGAATATAAAGTGAACTGTCTTGCACTGTTCTAGCCAATTACCAGAAGAATTAAATAGGCATGCATTATCGAACTATTCAAACATCAATGCATTGCTTGTACTTTGTATTAAGTCTGAGCAAGCCATATAAGAATATAAAGTGAACTGTCTTGCACTGTTCTAGCCAATTACCAGAAGAATTAAATAGGCATGCATTATCGAACTATTCAAACATCAATGCATTGCTTGTACTTTGTATTAAGTCTGAGCAAGCCATATAAGACTATAAAGTGAACTGTCTTGCACTGTTCAAGCTAATTATTAGAAGAATTAAATAGGCATGCATTATCGAACTATTCAAACATCAATGCATTGCTTGTACTTTGTATTAAGTCTGAGCAAGCCATAAAAGACTATAAAGTGAACTGTCTTGCACTGTTCAAGCTAATTATTAGAAGAATTAAATAGGCATGCATTATCGAACTATTCAAACATCAATGCATTGCTTGTACTTTGTATTAAGTCTGAGCAAGCCATATAAGACTATAAAGTGAACTGTCTTGCACTGTTCAAGCTAATTATTATAAGAATTAAAAAGGCAAGCATTATCGAACTATTCAAACATCAATGCATTGCTTGTACTTTGTATTAAGTCTGAGCAAGCCATATAAGAATATAAAGTGAACTGTCTTGCACTGTTCTAGCCAATTACCAGAAGAATTAAATAGGCATGCATTATCGAACTATTCAAACATCAATGCATTGCTTGTACTTTGTATTAAGTCTGAGCAAGCCATATAAGAATATAAAGTGAACTGTCTTGCACTGTTCTAGCCAATTACCAGAAGAATTAAATAGGCATGCATTATCGAACTATTCAAACATCAATGCATTGCTTGTACTTTGTATTAAGTCTGAGCAAGCCATATAAGACTATAAAGTGAACTGTCTTGCACTGTTCTAGCCAATTACCAGAAGAATTAAATAGGCATGCATTATCGAACTATTCAAACATCAATGCATTGCTTGTACTTTGTATTAAGTCTGAGCAAGCCATATAAGAATATAAAGTGAACTGTCTTGCACTGTTCAAGCCAATTACCAGAAGAATTAAATAGGCATGCATTATCGAACTATTCAAACATCAATGCATTGCTTGTACTTTGTATTAAGTCTGAGCAAGCCATATAAGAATATAAAGTGAACTGTCTTGCACTGTTCTAGCCAATTACCAGAAGAATTAAATAGGCATGCATTATCGAACTATTCAAACATCAATGCATTGCTTGTACTTTGTATTAAGTCTGAGCAAGCCATATAAGAATATAAAGTGAACTGTCTTGCACTGTTCTAGCCAATTACCAGAAGAATTAAATAGGCATGCATTATCGAACTATTCAAACATCAATGCATTGCTTGTACTTTGTATTAAGTCTGAGCAAGCCATATAAGAATATAAAGTGAACTGTCTTGCACTGTTCAAGCTAATTATTAGAAGAATTAAATAGGCATGCATTATCGAACTATTCAAACATCAATGCATTGCTTGTACTTTGTATTAAGTCTGAGCAAGCCATAAAAGACTATAAAGTGAACTGTCTTGCACTGTTCAAGCTAATTATTAGAAGAATTAAATAGGCAAGCATTATCGAATTATTCAAACATCAATGCATTGCTTGTACTTTGTATTAAGTCTGAGCAAGCCATATAAGACTATAAAGTGAACTGTCTTGCACTGCTCTAGCCAATTACCAGAAGAATTAAATAGGCATGTATTATCGAATTATTCAAACATCAATGCATTGCTTGTACTTTGTATTAAGTCTGAGCAAGCCATATAAGACTATAAAGTGAACTGTCTTGCACTGTTCAAGCTAATTATTATAAGAATTAAATAGGCAAGCATTATCGAACTATTCAAACATCAATGCATTGCTTGTACTTTGTATTAAGTCTGAGCAAGCCATATAAGACTATAAAGTGAACTGTCTTGCACTGTTCAAGCTAATTATTAGAAGAATTAAATAGGCATGTATTATCGAATTATTCAAACATCAATGCATTGCTTGTACTTTGTATTAAGTCTGAGCAAGCCATATAAGACTATAAAGTGAACTGTCTTGCACTGTTCAAGCTAATTATTAGAAGAATTAAATAGGCATGCATTATCGAACTATTCAAACATCAATGCATTGCTTGTACTTTGTATTAAGTCTGAGCAAGCCATATAAGACTATAAAGTGAACTGTCTTGCACTGTTCAAGCTAATTATTAGAAGAATTAAATAGGCATGCATTATCGAACTATTCAAACATCAATGCATTGCTTGTACTTTGTATTAAGTCTGAGCAAGCCATATAAGACTATAAAGTGAACTGTCTTGCACTGTTCAAGCTAATTATTAGAAGAATTAAATAGGCATGCATTATCGAACTATTCAAACATCAATGCATTGCTTGTACTTTGTATTAAGTCTGAGCAAGCCATATAAGACTATAAAGTGAACTGTCTTGCACTGTTCAAGCTAATTATTAGAAGAATTAAATAGGCATGCATTATCGAACTATTCAAACATCAATGCATTGCTTGTACATTGTATTAAGTCTGAGCAAGCCATATAAGACTATAAAGTGAACTGTCTTGCACTGTTCAAGCTAATTATTATAAGAATTAAATAGGCAAGCATTATCGAACTATTCAAACATCAATGCATTGCTTGTACTTTGTATTAAGTCTGAGCAAGCCATATAAGACTATAAAGTGAACTGTCTTGCACTGTTCAAGCTAATTATTAGAAGAATTAAATAGGCATGCATTATCGAACTATTCAAACATCAATGCATTGCTTGTACTTTGTATTAAGTCTGAGCAAGCCATATAAGACTATAAAGTGAACTGTCTTGCACTGTTCAAGCTAATTATTAGAAGAATTAAATAGGCATGCATTATCGAACTATTCAAACATCAATGCATTGCTTGCACTTTGTATTAAGTCTGAGCAAGCCATATAAGACTATAAAGTGAACTGTCTTGCACTGTTCAAGCTAATTATTAGAAGAATTAAATAGGCATGCATTATCGAACTATTCAAACATCAATGCATTGCTTGTACTTTGTATTAAGTCTGAGCAAGCCATATAAGACTATAAAGTGAACTGTCTTGCACTGTTCAAGCTAATTATTAGAAGAATTAAATAGGCAAGCATTATCGAACTATTCAAACATCAATGCATTGCTTGTACTTTGTATTAAGTCTGAGCAAGCCATATAAGACTATAAAGTGAACTGTCTTGCACTGTTCAAGCTAATTATTAGAAGAATTAAATAGGCATGCATTATCGAACTATTCAAACATGAATGCATTGGTTGTACTTTGTATTACGTCTGAGCAAGCCATATAAGACTATAAAGTGATCTGTCTTGCACTGTTCAAGCTAATTATTAGAAGAATTAAATTGGCATGCATTATCGAACTATTCAAACATCAATGCATTGCTTGTACTTTGTATTAAGTCTGAGCAAGCCATATAAGACTATAAAGTGAACTGTCTTGCACCGTTCAAGCTAATTATTAGAAGAATTAAATAGGCATGCATTATCGAATTATTCAAACATCAATGCATTGCTTGTACTTTGTATTAAGTCTGAGCAAGCCATATAAGAATATAAAGTGAACTGTCTTGCACTGTTCTAGCCAATTACCAGAAGAATTAAATAGGCAAGCATTATCGAACTATTCAAACATCAATGCATTGCTTGTACTTTGTATTAAGTCTGAGCAAGCCATATAAGAATATAAAGTGAACTGTCTTGCACTGTTCTAGCCAATTACCAGAAGAATTAAATAGGCAAGCATTATCGAACTATTCAAACATCAATGCATTGCTTGTACTTTGTATTAAGTCTGAGCAAGCCATATAAGAATATAAAGTGAACTGTCTTGCACTGTTCTAGCCAATTACCAGAAGAATTAAATAGGCATGCATTATCGAACTATTCAAACATCAATGCATTGCTTGTACTTTGTATTAAGTCTGAGCAAGCCATATAAGACTATAAAGTGAACTGTCTTGCACTGTTCAAGCTAATTATTAGAAGAATTAAATAGGCATGCATTATCGAACTATTCAAACATCAATGCATTGCTTGTACTTTGTATTAAGTCTGAGCAAGCCATATAAGACTATAAAGTGAACTGTCTTGCACTGTTCAAGCTAATTATTAGAAGAATTAAATAGGCATGCATTATCGAATTATTCAAACATCAATGCATTGCTTGTACTTTGTATTAAGTCTGAGCAAGCCATATAAGAATATAAAGTGAACTGTCTTGCACTGTTCTAGCCAATTACCAGAAGAATTAAATAGGTATGTATTATCGAACTATTCAAACATCAATGCATTGCTTGTACTTTGTATTAAGTCTGAGCAAGCCATATAAGAATATAAAGTGAACTGTCTTGCACTGTTCTAGCCAATTACCAGAAGAATTAAATAGGCATGCATTATCGAACTATTCAAACATCAATGCATTGCTTGTACTTTGTATTAAGTCTGAGCAAGCCATATAAGAATATAAAGTGAAGTGTCTTGCACTGTTCAAGCCAATTACCAGAAGAATTAAATAGACATGCATTATCGAACTATTCAAACATTAATGCATTGCTTGTACTTTGTATTAAGTCTGAGCAAGCCGTATAAGAATATAAAGTGAACTGTCTTGCACTGTTCTAGCCAATTACCAGAAGAATTAAATAGGCATGCATTATCGAACTATTCAAACATAAATGCTTTGCTTGTACTTTGTATTAAGTCTGAGCAAGCCATATAAGAATATAAAGTGAACTGTCTTGCACTGTTCTAGCCAATTACCAGAAGAATTAAATAGGCAAGCATTATCGAACTATTCAAACATCAATGCATTGCTTGTACTTTGTATTAAGTCTGAGCAAGCCATATAAGAATATAAAGTGAACTGTCTTGCACTGTTCTAGCCAATTACCAGAAGAATTAAATAGGCATGCATTATCGAACTATTCAAACATCAATGCATTGCTTGTACTTTGTATTAAGTCTGAGCAAGCCATATAAGAATATAAAGTGAACTGTCTTGCACTGTTCTAGCCAATTACCAGAAGAATTAAATAGGCATGCATTATCGAACTATTCAAACATCAATGCATTGCTTGTACTTTGTATTAAGTCTGAGCAAGCCATATAAGACTATAAAGTGAACTGTCTTGCACTGTTCAAGCTAATTATTAGAAGAATTAAATAGGCATGCATTATCGAATTATTCAAACATCAATGCATTGCTTGTACTTTGTATTAAGTCTGAGCAAGCCATATAAGAATATAAAGTGAACTGTCTTGCACTGTTCTAGCCAATTACCAGAAGAATTAAATAGGTATGTATTATCGAACTATTCAAACATCAATGCATTGCTTGTACTTTGTATTAAGTCTGAGCAAGCCATATAAGAATATAAAGTGAACTGTCTTGCACTGTTCTAGCCAATTACCAGAAGAATTAAATAGGCATGCATTATCGAACTATTCAAACATAAATGCTTTGCTTGTACTTTGTATTAAGTCTGAGCAAGCCATATAAGAATATAAAGTGAACTGTCTTGCACTGTTCTAGCCAATTACCAGAAGAATTAAATAGGCAAGCATTATCGAACTATTCAAACATCAATGCATTGCTTGTACTTTGTATTAAGTCTGAGCAAGCCATATAAGAATATAAAGTGAACTGTCTTGCACTGTTCTAGCCAATTACCAGAAGAATTAAATAGGCAAGCATTATCGAATTATTCAAACATCAATGCATTGCTTGTACTTTGTATTAAGTCTGAGCAAGCCATATAAGAATATAAAGTGAACTGTCTTGCACTGTTCTAGCCAATTACCAGAAGAATTAAATAGGTATGCATTATCGAATTATTCAAACATCAATTAATTGCTTGTACTTTGTATTAAGTCTGAGCAAGCCATATAAGAATATAAAGTGAACTGTCTTGCACTGTTCTAGCCAATTACCAGAAGAATTAAATAGGCATGCATTATCGAACTATTCAAACATCAATGCATTGCTTGTACTTTGTATTAAGTCTGAGCAAGCCATATAAGAATATAAAGTGAACTGTCTTGCACTCTTCTAGCCAATTACCAGAAGAATTAAATAGGCATGCATTATCGAACTATTCAAACATCAATGCATTGCTTGTACTTTGTATTAAGTCTGAGCAAACCATATAAGAATATAAAGTGAACTGTCTTGCACTGTTCTAGCCAATTACCAGAAGAATTAAATAGGCATGCATTATCGAATTATTCAAACATCAATGTATTGCTTGTACTTTGTATTGTGGCTATAATGCTATAAGCAATAATAAGTTACAGTCTACCACATTGACCCTTGGATAAACTCTATAGACAAAATTTATAAGTTGTCTCATTTAAATGTTACTGCTTTAGAAATATTTACATAGGCAACTTCATTAATACTGTGTTAAACGTTCTTCTTTTAATTTACACCGACCATAAATACCCTTCTCGTTTTGTTACTCGTTTTTATTCAATTTGAAAGCTAGATTATCCCATTCATATAGTTTTTTACTTGATTTTATAGTGGCCTATATCTGCCAGTGTTGGGATCAAGGATGCCGCTTACGGTAAAGATAAACCTTACTTTCAAGGTTATGTTCAAGGTTCAGCTATATAGATAACAGAAAAACTTTTATGGTTGTGATTAATCAGTTTAAAATTCTTTTAATTTAATTTCTCAAAATTTTAAACATGATAATTTTCTTTGCGAGGTAATTTATTCCTATGTTATAATTTTTTTAAGGAAAGTTTTTATCCACTTTAAAATACAATCGCCTGAAATACAATTACTTCAAAATTTTAATGAGCCGTTTTGTATACGGTTTTCGATAGTTTGTGAAAAAATACACAAAAAGTTGATTTTTTCCGCAGGAACACATGAAAAACCAATACAAATATTTTCACGACGCGCGATTTTATTACAATTTTTGCTTTAAGTGGTAATATATAAAGTAATTGTCTATATTAATCAATTTAAAAGTTTCGCACAATATACTAATGATATTTCAAAAAACAAAAAGCGAAAGGTAAAGATATTAGTTTCATTAACAAACAAATTGGCTTTTATTTTATTATTTATTCTGGGAGACTTAAAAAAATATACGACCTCGCCCCTAGAACAAATGTCACGTTTTGTAGTAGGCATATTGTGCACATGCGCTTATGTGTGTGTGTGTGCGCGCGCGCGCCCGTTAGTGTGTATTTGCAAATAAATATGGAAGTTTAATTATTTATACCATACAAAATAATTTTTATGTTTTGGTGATATAAAACTATGAAGTTTGAAAACGCTTATAAAATTGACCTGGAAAATGTTCCTTTTTTGTCACTAACAGTAATGTGTGAATTTTCAAGATTCCAAGTATATATTAAGAAATTTCACTTGTTCTAGAATTATAGAACGGATTTATAGGCGCTAATCCTGCTGTCACAGTAATGTTTAATTTCACATCTTAATAAGTTGTAAAAACATAAATCACACAACCATCTTTTTTCATAACTATCACAAATTTATTGATAGGTTTAGCTTGAGGAGTAAAACCTTCAAGTAGGGTTATAATCTTGGAATTTGTAGTTCTCAGAGATTTTGTTTCACCTCAGAGAATGAAACCAACCGATCCCTAAACTTCCTCGACCTCACTTTAACAAAAAGCCACACACAAAAACACAGCTTCACCATTTACAGGATACCCACACACTTATCCACAACACCTCAAACCACCCTATCCAGCACAAACACGCTGCCTTCAGATTCGTGCTCCATAAACTTAGAGAATATCCAATGACCAAAGAAAACATAAACAAAGAACTAGAGACCATTAAATATTTAGCATACACAAATCGATACAGCACTGACATAATAATAGACAAACTATGGCATAATATACAAAAACTCTAAAAACAACACTACAGAGAGGGAAAACAAATACATCACCATACCATAGATAAACAACAAAACATCAAATAATATAGCCTAGAAATATAAAAAACAGGATACAAAATAGCATACAAAACTAATATCAATTTACAATAAAAATACAACACGACACCAACAACAAAGATAAACTACAAGCACCAGGCGTATACAAATTAAACTGCACAAATTTCAACAAATTCTACATTGGGCAAACAGGTGCAGTTTCAAACAAAGAGTCGAGGAACACAAACAGAACACCAACTCAGCATTCTACAATCACATAAAAGAAAGAGAACACAAATACTCAGACATTTATCACAACCTAGGAATCTTACACATCAACAAAAATTGACCACATCTCAACACACTAGAACAATATGAAATTTACAAACACACAAAAACACAAAATACAAACATATTAAAAGAACAAACCGGCACCTATTAAAGGAACAAATCGAAAACCTGCCTTTAAAACCGTCACAGCTTAACTTAACAACTCCAAGCAGAAGATACTGATGAAGATCGCCACATAGGGATCGAAAACGTTCTGTCTCAGTAAGTTTTTACAAATTTACAAAATTTAAAGTTTGGATAGTCCTAAACTAATGTAAAAGTGATTAAAGGTTTTAATGTTAAAAAGATTTTTTTGAAGGTTACAAAATTATTTGAAATTTGACAATTAAAAAAAAATCATATTATTTTCGTGATTTTACAACAAAACTCAAATAATATAATTTCAAAATGATTTTAATTTAAAACGTGTTAAGAGTAATCTAAGAGCTACTAAGAAATATGCATAAAATGTTCATACAGCATTTCAATGTAAATTTCTTCGGAGATGGTCGCATATTTGTGAAATCTAATACTTCTGAAGAGATCTCAAATGAATTAGCTATAAGCTATAGATTATTTATTCATGAAATAATTCCTTCAACAGTGGTCACAGTTGCAAACTTTCAAAGAATTCTCCTTGACTCAATATGTTTTGATAGAATCGTAGAATATGAAAAGGAACGTTTAAAGGTTGTTTGAAGACATTGTTATATCTTACAAGTCTTTAATACAATTTCCTAAATACATACCACACGTTTTAATATCAGCGGAGTATCTTAATAAAAATTTGAAAAGGATGCATTTAACTTAAGAATAAATTAGTCAGCCAACTTAAGATAAATTTTGTCAACTTGTAAATTTCAAGAGTTAATGTAGCGTAAAATGACATTTAATTTTTGTGACCCCCTCCAATGAAGGATTTTCTGGCTGCTCTACTGTTCATTAGCAAAAAGAAACCATAAGAAGCAAACGAAATATATTTTCATTGCATATAATAAGTATTACATCTAGTAAATCGATGCATTTTTAATTATTGATTTTGTTGAAATTCAAACAATTTGTGTTCAATAAAACTTAAATATTTTATGTTTCTGAAAACAGCGTAGCACCAATCTATGCATAAATCTATACATTTTATTTATAATTCATTTGAATTATATTAAATGTCTTCCATAACATTTATTTATCACAGGACATTAAATGAATTTCATAGAGTTTTTACAAGACATTATTTTTATATGCCTGCTTTATCGCATTACATTAGCGTTTGACAATTACCAAACAATGCTTATATTGTGTCAAACAGCATAGGCCTATATTTATCTAACTTTCATGCTGTACACCACGTGAA
>JBAIZL010000008.1:25270981-25275981 GCA_036971475.1 Prosapia bicincta | reverse complement strand
GAACCACCCAGTTGAGTTCGAGTCTTCATATTGTTCCGTTCATGTCGAGCCGGTACTATGTCGCCAGTCACCAGCAGTCGGCTCTTTGTTCCTTCCCGAACCACCCAGTTGTGTTCGAGTCTCCATATTGTTCCGTTCATTAGTACCCTACAGATTGGTGTTTTTTCCAACTTAATTAGATGTGTTCGAGTCTCCATATTGTTCCGTTCATTAGCACCCTACAGATTGGTGTATTTTCCAACTTAATTACTTGAGTTCGAGTCTTCATATTGTTCCGTTCATTGGCACCCTACAGATTGGTGTATTTTCCAACTTAATTACTTGAGTTCGAGTCTCCATATTGTTCCGTTCATTAGCACCCTACAGATTGGTGTATTTTCCAACTTAAATAGTTGAGTTCAAGTCTTCATATTGTTCCGTTCATTAGCACCCTACAGATTGGTGTATTTTCCAACTTAATTAGATGTGTTCGAGTCTCCATATTGTTCCGTTCATTAGCACCCTACAGATTGGTGTATTTTCCAACTTAATTACTTGAGTTCGAGTCTCCATATTGTTCCGTTCATTAGCACCCTACAGATTGGTGTATTTTCCAACTTAATTAGTTGTGTTCGAGTCTCCATATTGTTCCGTTCATTAGCACCCTACAGATTGGTGTATTTTCCAACTTAAATAGTTGAGTTCAAGTCTTCATATTGTTCCGTTCATTAGCACCCTACAGATTGGTGTATTTTCTAACTTAATTAGTTGTGTTTGAGTCTCCATATTGTTCCGTTCATTAGCACCCTACAGATTGGTGTATTTTCCAACTTAATTAGTTGTGTTCGAGTCTCCATATTATTCCGTTCATTAGCACCCTACAGATTGGTGTATTTTCCAACTTAATTAGTTGTTTTTCAGTCTTCATATTGTTCCGTTCATTAGCGCCCTACAGATTGGTGTATTTTCCAACTTAATTAGTTGTGTTCGAGTCTCCATATTGTTCCGTTCATTAGATTTACAATCTGCAAAAACTGTAACTTACATCTTCAAAACCATCATACATCTCCTTTGAATTGGAATGGCTGTGATTATGTTGTGCAAACGGAGGCCTACATCATTACACAACCCCTCCCATATCCGGATCTGGCTGTTGCCACATTGATACGGATATCAGAGGATTTACTGTATTTTAAAGTAACAATTCGTAGTTGAATAAAGTAAATTGTAGTCGTTCTGCTTCGGTTAGCGAGTACAGAATATCCCATATGGAAAGAATTCTGTGTCAGATTATAGACCCTGTCCACGGGATACTCAATATCCAGTGACAGTGCCTTCTTAATTTCTGTTGTGTTTCTTCTTGGGATTTACCTTAATTCCTCCCACCGCCTCTAATTATTCTTCCTTTAAGGGAGTGTAACGTCTAGACAACTCCTTAAACCTCGGTAGAGAGTGGGTGTACTTCATCTGTGCATGATCCTCTCCTAGAACCCATACATAGGTTTTTTACACCTATTCCTACTTATTATTAACGTCTCTTAAAAATCCGTCGAAGATGGTAATATCCGACTATTAACTAGAATATTATTTGGAAACCTCTTTCTCTCTCTCTCTCTCTCTCTCACACACACACACACACACACACACACACACACATACACACACGCACGCACACACACACACACACGCGCGCACGCAAGGGCACACACACACACACACACGCACGCGCGCGCGCGCACACACACACACACACACACACGCACACGCACACACGCACGCACGCACGCACGCAAGAATGACGTAGGTCCTTTATAACCCGTATAGATAGTACGTTCGCTTCAGTTACCGCGTACACGTGATCCCATGGTTCTTCTTAGATCCTCATCGGGAGGTTTATGTCCCCGCTTTCCCTACCTTCATCTTCTTATCCTTTTCTACCCTACCGTGGCGTACCAGCTGATTGCCTTACAATTCAAAACAAGTGAATAAAAAGATCAGGCCTATAAACTAAACAGGTTATTATAAAAAATACTGTATTGAATAAGATTTACATAAATACAAATATAAAATACGTATGCTTCCTCTGCTGCTATATTATTATGTGAAGTGAGGATGTATCTGGTCAACGCAAAGGAAAGTTTTGTTATTAAACATGCATCCGAATTTGCATTTTTTTTATATTTACCACTAGACAAGTAAAAGTAAGGGCAAATTAAGTATTAAGGGAAAACACGAGCTGCTTCCAAATATTGTGTAGTAGGTAGTTACCAAATGAACGTTCTTGGGGATACCTTTTTTTTTGTCAATCGTAGTCGTTTAAGATTATTCAGATAAGCTTTAACTATTGGGAAATCACTTCTTACCCCTGCTAATGGAAGATGTGTTAGAAACAAATGCATAAGGAAAAGACATTATGATCTCCTAGTTCTGGAAGTAGAAGAAAGTTATGATACCAACTGAACAGAATAGCTTTCTGTCTGTCTCGTTTATAACGAGGTATTTTGCTCTCTGTTTGGGTCAAATCAACTCTCTGACCGGCTAAAAGCCGGAATTGAATATAGTATAAAAAATCAAGACGTATAAAAATTTTCCACAGTAAAAAAATCGTCTTACATTATCTTACTATGTTGGATGCGTTATTTTATTATTCGGATTCTCATTTTATTATTGTTTTGCTTTTCTATATTTCGCTTAAAGTTTTTACTTTGATTTCGAACGAAGTTTCGGAAAACTAACCTGCTAAAACAGAAAAACACTAAGTTATCTCGGGTTTGGTTGATTATTGCACCTCATAGTAAAATATTTATTCAACAATATAAGGCGAAAAATAAGATATTATTCAGGTCATAGATTATTGTACTTTGTCAACGAAATTAGGATTCAATAAATATACGACTCAAGAGAAAATAACAATTACTTCAAAATTGTAACAGTGAAAAACAAGCAGAGGAGAGACCAAGTAGATGGAGGATTATAACTAAGGTTTAAGTGAATTACTTTACGGTAGAGTCAAGTTCCAGTGAGAACCTGTTTATAAATTTAAACATCAATTTAAATACTTTAGAGTGGAAAATGCTTAGCATAATAAACAAAAGTGTGTGCTGTATGTAAAGATAAAACCAGGCATCTATTTCTTAGTAACAAATAAGGAAACAAATAAGTGTTTTACTCCATCTCCGTATCAAACCCATCACCGCTCAAATGCGCAAGCGGCTTCGCTATGTAAGGATTCAGATTGGTTGCTTATATCCCAATCTTCTGGGCTTTCTCCAATGATTTTTTGTAGAGATTAAAATCAAACGCTACAGTACGTATAGTTTGAAGAAGAGGATGAAATACCTGGCAAGAATACCTGTCGGGTAGAATCATGCATCGGGTGTTGATCGTGCAGAAACATAATGTCTGGTTTTCCTGTAAGGTAAGCATGGGCATTACTTTAAAGTTACCTCTTTAGTGAGGCTGGCTACTCGAAGTTGCAATAGCTAACATCCTTGTCATTATTATAGCTAACATTCACAATTATTTATAAAATTGATAAAGACAGCTAGTACACTCCTGATAGTGCAATAAAGTTTGCCAGTTGTGTGTTTGTGTTTGCACGCGGGCGCTTATTGAGACAATTTCAAAATTAGCTTCCATTTTCAGGATAGTTGTACATTTACGTTAACACAAACGATTTTTAATTTAAAATGTAGAATAATATTGTTGACAACAACATCCACAAGAATTTTTATTTTAACATAATTTTAATACAGTATTTTGAGTTAAACATGGAACGAACGAGTTAAAATAATTGTAATAGAACTTCAAAGTAACTTTTGTGCGTTTATCGTGAGTTTTGTATTTCTGTGGTCATTACATGAACTAAAATCTACACAACTGTAGGCCTACCTAACAATTCTTGATATTTTTTAAAATAAATTTCTAAATTGAAAACTTACTTTGAAAAAATATTTACCAAGATTTAAAGACATTCTAGTGCCGGGTTTTTAAAGATAAAAAACAAAGATTCCTATACTTAAATTTATATTTTAATATTCTTAACAATCAGACGTTTGTTTTTAACCCAGATAAAGTTGTCTTGGAAGTACAAGATGATTATCGACGCTACTTTATGATTATGGCATGAAGTATCAAAAGTTATTTTACAGTTTGAAATATTGATTAAACAATAATTATATATAAAAATATTATATTTAAATTTATTCATGATGAGGCTTTTACTCCCAATTTACCTACCATGAATATTTGACTTTAACATTTTATGAAATGTTTTGGGTATTTATGTATGGCTACAGTAAATTAATCGTAGAAGATATAAATTAATTATTTAAAATTTGATATAATTAAACAATTACTGGCATTAATTAAATATACATTTTAACAATAAAATTCCAATAAAACTGCATTTTATTTAAAACAAGAAATTTAATTTTAATCTCTAGGTTTGTTAAAATTGTTATTTAAGTTCATTTGAAAAATGTAGACACGAATTCTTCAAAGTTAAGATGAAAGAAAATAATATTCTTGGGGTTATGTAAGATTTGTACGTAAAAAAGTAGTTGTTACAATGTTTAAAGATTTGTTTTCTGTTTAAATTGTATTTTTCTTACAATAATACTTTCGTAAATTATATGTTTGTTGATTCTTTTGTTATAAGCCTACTTCTTGATGGAAATTCGCAGTCTTTCAGGCAAAAGAGTGGTTTGTATTAATATATAATGAATTAATTTGTGAACAGTTTTAATAAAGCTTCAAAACTAACTTTTATAATTGTAACGGTTTTTGTAAATTTTATTATCATTTAATAATTTTAATTATTACTTGAACTAATATCTCGTTAATCTATTCTCTATTTTATAATAAATAATATTTTTAGATATAAACTCTACACTGAAGATTTATTTACGCCCTACAAGATAAAATTATGCAGAAGAAGTAACTAACTTGTAAGAAGTGTGCAACTTATGATCTTTCTAAAATCTACTAAACATTTCTACTAATCTCAGATAATCAAAGTT
>JBAIZL010000008.1:25245981-25265981 GCA_036971475.1 Prosapia bicincta | reverse complement strand
AGCTTACTAATTTCTAGGTTATGTCCAAAAATGCCATCACGTCTGTCTCGTTCAAAGACTTTTGGAGAAGTGGGGTCGTTGCAAGGACGCGCTAACTGAATTTCCCACCCTTACTTATTATTTTGAATTTTTTGATTGGTGCTTCGGATCAGGCGATATCAGACCATGTTTACGTCATATGGCGTGACATGCCTAATTGCCTTAAGTTACTAACTCGTACGATATTCTTCTATTTCGCCCGCTAGGAACGCTTACTACCTAGGATTGATTCACAATGTGCACCAAGAAAACAAACATTTTCTTTTATATTGGGACGATATAATTATTAAATAAAAATTAAATATATAATTGAATTTATATGTAACACCTTATTTTTAAGAGTGTTACAATATATATATATATATATATATATATATATATATACAGTATATATTTATATATATATATATATATATATATATATATATATATATATATAATATAATTGTAATATGTGTATAATATTGATAATACTATATATTATACCTTATTGTTATTATTATTATTATATTTAAAATGTAATACATTTATATTAAGCTCATATCAGTTTCTACATTTCAGGCTCTTGTCAGTCAATGTTATTCCAAAAGTTGCTACATGAAAGAGCATTGACTTTCAGGCCTACCCCCCCTTAGAGTCTCTATAGCTTCCACGCCAACCGCTCACTAAACCTATGTTTAAAACTAGATAATATTAAGGGATTATTTATTTTTACAAATTATCTATACACACAGTAGATATTTTATAATTACGTGGAACGAAACAAATATAATCAGAAAAGCATGGGTAAGAAATACAGGAAGAATTCGCAGTTACATTTGGCTGAAAACTATATCTATTAAATATATTTCATTTGTAAATAATTGCGTCTATTTTAAAGGTAAATAATTAGTTTCGTGAATATAACATTAAATAATTTATAAAATAATTAAAGATTTCATAAATAAATACAACGTATGCAACAATAACTTATATTTGTTACTAAATCAAAAGTTATGACTTCCTATAAATAAAAGTGAATTGGTTATATATGAATTTACAGAAGATATCCTGTCAAAAGTTTCAACGTAGAGCCTAAACTATAACATACAGAGATTGGGAAAGTTTGAGAATATCTCCAATTCGCGATGAAGTGCCCATAAGGGAAAATAAAGGAATACCTTACAAAATCGTGATATTGAAGGACAAAAACTAAGTGTTTTTAAAGACGTTATACATCTCCCCTAAAAAATAGAAAGATGGGTAGTAGCGCGTATAGAAATAGAAAGATGGGAAGTAGCGCGTATAGAAATAGAAAGATGGGAAGTAGCGCGTATAGAAATTGACTTCGGAAAGACCCTAAACAAACTTTTATAACAAAAAACAAAAAGAGTTTGAATTTCAATTATAATTACTAGAAAGCTTTTTTCTTGAGTACTGTTACAAAAAAATATTTCTTACTGTAGCAAATATTTAGGCTATAATTTATCTACCAGATGTCTTTTATATAAAGATTAATAAAAGCAATAAAACGTTAATTACTCTCTATGTTACTTTTTTATACACGAAGTTTTACTATGCAATTTTATTATACTATCGAATTTTAAAACCTGTTTAAAACACAAAGAGGAATAGCCGTTTCGTATGACAGACAGCTGACGGAAAGCAATAAATTTTAAACTTTAAGAAATAATCAAGCTTCCATCATCTTCTTTCTTTGAAATCATTTGACTTTTTATATTAAAAAGGTTTTCTAACCAGACTGTGACAATGATAACTGTACACAAAACTACCGCACAGTTTACAAATGTCTATATTTAAATGCTTAATAAACCGTATTAGTAGCTATCCTGATTTTTATTTTGATATTGTACTCGAAGCGAGCTCGAGCGAGCTCGTCAACTTCAAACTAATATTCTGATAAAATTATATTGGTGTATAATCATTAGAGATATCGTCGTCGAAACTAGACAGTTGAGTCAACTGTTTTTTATGAAAATTGAGTCTTAGATTTTAAAGTGTCTTTGAAAAAAAATTGTTTTGATAAAATTATTTATCATAATACTTTAAATATTTGCTGATGTAAGGCAGGTGGAAAGTGTGACAAATAAATATAGACTAATTTTAGACGGTTTTTCATTGAATGAAGTAAAGAAAATGAATTTAACATTGACAACTCAATATAATAAGTCTTTAAAACCGAAATAGCTCGACAACGTCATACTTACTTGGAATAGTAGAAGAAACTCCGTGGCAATGAATCTGATAACAATGATTGCATCTGTCACTTTTTCCCGCCGCTCACATCCGAATCAGAGTTGTATTTGCTTTCACACTTGCAATATTTCCGAATTGTCAAGCGAGTGAATGGTGACTGATATGCAGTCTACGAGGAAGCACAGGAACAAATTATTATTACAAACATAAAGTGGACTATAATTAGGTCTGTATTGCATTATTTACTCGGATTATATAACCTAGCAATTATAATTACTCAAATAAATTACCAAAAATTGTGTTGAATTTATATTAAAAAACAAAATTGTCCTATAACTAAAATAACGTTTCAGGAACCTTTTACGCAATTCAGTTACAAGCAACCATCCTCAGAGGTATCAAAATAAAAGTTCCCGGTTGGATAACTATACAACCGAAATGTATAAGTTGGTAAAATATTATTGTGGTTTCAGGGCGTTTGTGATTATTTAAAACAAATTATGTTGATATTTTTGGAAACATTATAGAAAATTTCTGTTTATTTAAACGGTTTCAAGGCTGGTAACACTGAGCATTACACCATGACCTTTGGTAATTCTGAAGTTAGGAGTTTGAAGTCGGCTTTGAGAGGGGTAGCGATTTCATGACGCCTAAAGGTGAAGTATTATACTTCCACTTTGCTGGATATTCTATGAGTCTAAGTGCAGAGTAAATCGAGAAGCATCTCATTTATACTTTTTGTCTAACAGTTAGGCCCGAAAATTTAAAAATTTTGTTCATATCTAATGTACTTCTTACAGGTTTTCATAATCTACTTTTTCAAATGTTATACATACTCTGTTTGTACAGAGGGGTTTTATTTCGTGTTTTAATTTATCTCACTTCTTCAATCGCCTTCTTAATGTATCATATATTTGAACATTTTAAAAACTATTAAGTAAATTAGAGCTCAGCTAGGGAGAACAATTCACGAAGGTAAATATTAAAACAGTTAGGCCTACCTCTAAATCTCACTACACAATAGTTTGTTAAATCACTAGTTTATTAAAACAAACACTAGTGTGTTAGATTTAAGAAACTAATGTGTAGTGAGATTTAGAGTTAACTGTTTTAACTTTTATCTTTGAGTTTTTAAAACTCTTTGAAGTTGAAAACTTTAATTGAAAACATTCTTCCTAAACAAATAAGAAATATAATATAGTTAATGTCATACATTTTCAAAATAACAACAAAAAATAAACATTTTCAAATTAAAGAGTAAAGAGGGATTTGTTTTTAAAAAATAATATGTTAAGAACTTTTATTAAGAAATGAAACTTCTATGTTTTACCCCTAAGTAGGCCTATATTGGAAGTAATGCACAGAAGTAGTAATAAGTAACATCAATATGCTTTGTTATTGAATAAACAACGTAACGGACACAAGAACTACAAGTTTCAACTTATCTGCAAAAACCATAAAACCATTTGAGAATATTTCTATTTAAAAAGTGCAAAACATTCGATGAATTTTCTCTGTCAATATTCTAAATGTTTATAATATTATTATTATTATGTGAAATTTTTATTATTAGTAATAAAAATAATGACAATTAGACATATTAGTTTTAATAATTATTAACAACCATAGTATAACTATTATGTCTTGTATAATTTTTTAATTAATAGAAACGTTATTGGACTGTGTAAGGCAAATTCAGTGATAATTGGTATATTTATTGTCGAAACTTCAACCATATTCAGGAAAATCTTTTGGCCATATTCAGAAGAAGCTCATGGCTATATTTAGTGAAACCTTATGGTCATATTCAGGAAAATCTTTTGGCCATATTCAGAAGAAGCTCATGGCCATATTTAGTGAAACCTTATGGTCATATTCAGGAAAACTTTGATCATATTCGGAAGAAGCTTATGGCCATATTTAGTGAAACCTTAAGCTCATATTCAGGAAACCTTTGATCATATTCGGAAGAAGCTTATGGCCATATTTAGTGAAACCTTATGGTCATATTCAGGAATACCTTTTGGCCATATTCAGAAGAAGCTCATGGCCATATTTAGTGAAACCTTAAGCTCATATTCAGGAAAACTTTGATCATATTCGGAAGAAGCTTATGGCCATATTTAGTGAAACATTATGGTCATATTCAGGAATACCTTTTGGCCATATTCAGAAGAAGCTCATGGCCATATTTAGTGAAACCATATGGTCATATTCAGGAAAATCTTTTGGCCATATTCAGAAGAAGCTCATGGCCATATTTAGTGAAACCTTATGGTCATATTCAGGAAAATCTTTTGGCCATATTTAGTGAAACCTTAAGCTCATATTCAGGAAAATTTTGATCATATTCGGAAGAAGCTTATGGCCATATTTAGTGAAACATTATGGTCATATTCAGAAAAACGTTAGGGCAATTTTCAGGCGAAATCGGTTTTTCTATTTAATATAGTTACTTTATGTCTATATTGTTACTTCAAGTCTAAAGTATATATGTAAAACCTTAAGTTCATAAACCTGGCAGGCACAACCAGTTACCTGAGAAATCTTTTGTGACTGGTAAAATATTTGTCTGAAATTGATCACTAGTTTCATAGCAAAGGGAGGAAACGGTTCTTGTGAGACTAAAAAATAGTACTAACCAATGAGAAAATAGCATGTGTTTGTAAGATCTGTCTGAGTATAGAGATTAGTATGAAGAGAATATTTAGAGATTAGATTGAGTAGAAACACGTTACGAGATATAATACCCAGATTTAGTTGGAGTTTTCACTGCTTGAATGACTGTCGTAAACGTGTATTTAATCTGTCATAACCTAAAAATAACAATCTACCAAAATATTTGAATTAAAAGTTGGAATTTTTAAAGTATTATGCTTCTATTTAAAGGATTTGAATCAGTCAGATCTGAGTAAGTAACAGCAAGAGCGTGGAATACGGCACCACTGACTCACTGGTGAAGTATTAATGCACCGAGATAACGTACGCTTCAATACCTCCGAAGACGAGGCTTGAGCCAAGCGTCGGCATTTCCTGCACATGTGTTCATCTTTAAATATGTCTTGCGTTATCTACACAAAGCTAATGCATCAGGCTCTGGGAGGTGGGAGATCGGTCTTATCAGTGCTTGCAAGACAGCAGAACTCGTCAGTTAAGAGAACCGCCTCAGATTTATTTCAATCAAGAGATTGCCTTTTCATTACCGACAAACTACTTCATGCAAATTAAAACAGTAGTAAATATTTCCCTAACGCTAGCAGAAGTGTTTTTCAAAATTACATGGCTACTGAATAACAAGTTGCTTTTATAAGTGAACAATGTAAAATATTATTAATGCAGGAATTATTGTGTTATTGTAAAAAGTGACATTTAGTAAACAATTTAATAAACCTATCAGAATTTAAATTTCTTCAAATAAATAAATAATAAAAAATTATGGACAACAAACTATACTGAATTAAAACTTGCAGTTTTTGTATTGTACATCTTGAGGCTTTTTAACTTATATTTGTTGATATCACTTTGCATAAAAACACTACTTACTGATATTTTTCAACAGACGCGTTTCAGATTAGATCAGGCTTTGTTTAATAATGTGAGTCATAGTCAAGATTGTAACAATATTGACCGTGACTCACATCATGTAACAAAGCTCTGGTCTAGTGTTCAACGCGTCTGCTGAAAAATATTAGTAAGTAGTGTTTTTTGCAAAGTGATATCAACAAATATACAAAAAAAAGTTAATCGGAGGAATTGGCCCAACAGAAGTGGATAGTTTATTTAAAGAATGTAAATCATACAGATTCTATTAGAATCTATTTGATGTAGTTAGTAACTAAAGAAAGTAGATAATAGATATCCTTTATTAGATATTTAAAAATTTAAATCATATACATTTTATTTAACGAATTACACATAATAAACGGATCTTAGAAATTGGAAATGCGTTATTTCTAAGAAAATGTTTATACAAAAAAATTTAATAAAAATATTTATCTCAATTATCTCATTAAATTATCAAATTTTAATAAAATATAGTAAATGAAAATAAATTAATATATTTATTAACTAATAAAGATATTTTATAATAACATTTTAATATAATAATATACAATAAATAAAGTAACATAATGTATGTGTTAAAACAGTTACTCTACAACATAACCTATAACATAAAATCAGCTGTTATACGAAATCATATGTTATCAATTTACTTTGAATAGTGTATAGAAATCGATGTGTTATACCCTCTTGTGAGTAACATGGCAAGCCGGAGATTTTTCTGCGTGCAAAACACCCAGTCAGGCCTGCTATAAGAAATAGTCATTTCAATAAACTCAAAGTAAAGACTAACACAACAAAGTGAAGGTGAACAGAACAGTTAGAGGTTACCTAAAGACTAGCACAACAAAGTGAAGGTGAACAGAACAGTTAGAGGTTACCTAAAGACTAGCACAACAAAGTGAAGGTGAACAGAACAGTTAGAGGTTACCTAAAGACTAGCACAACAAAGTGAAGGTGAACAGAACAGTTAGAGGTTACCTAAAGACTAGCACAACAAAGTGAAGGTGAACAGAACAGTTAGAGGTTACCTAAAGACTAGCACAACAAAGTGAAGGTGAACAGAACAGTTAGAGGTTACCTAAAGACTAGCACAACAAAGTGAAAGTGAACAGAACAGTTAGAGGTTACCTAAAGACTAGCACAACAAAGTGAAGGTGAACAGAACAGTTAGAGGTTACCTAAAGACTAGCACAACAAAGTGAAAGTGAACAGAACAGTTAGAGGTTACCTACCGACTTGTTTGGCTTCCAGATAGAGTGACGATTCTTTCCCATAGAGGAAGTGTCACTAATTTTTAAGCTATGACTTCACTTTATAACAATTCATTTTCGTGTAACCTTTTTTTGTTTGATGCGCTGTAAGACATGATACAAACATTTCTTCCGCTTTAAAGATTTTGCATAGCTAAAAATCATTAGGCATAATTTCACAATTTATAAACTGTAGATGTTAATGTTCTAAGTTTAATGTATCAGAAAGTTTCAATTGTCTAATATCGAAATTGAAAGTTATTTGGAAATAATAAATGTATTTGATAGTATTTAAGGTAGCTTAGACTGAGATACGTTCATTCATGGAGTTGACAGCTGATAGGCTTCAAGGGGTATGGGTGTGGCCAACCGTACCTTCTGAATAGTTGTCAATCTGTTATATCATTAGATTTGAAACGCCTCGAAATGACGTTGCAAGAGAAAGATGGTGTAGGATTGATCGAGTGAATTTGGTTTATCTTAAATTGCAAGGCCTAGTAAATTAATGTACCAATAAATACCAAGGAAAGCATAGTAACGCCCAGAATTATACCGTTGAAGATTGGCTGAGTTGGTCTAACGTTACGAGGTTAGATAATATATGATCTTATCGGTCCCAATGGAATGTCCATGTACCATGTACCATGTAAAATAAACAGCCCTGGTAATAAATCGTCATCATGAATGAGAAGAGGAAGTAGAACTTAATTCGTAAACAGAATTTAAATGTTTGTAACATAAGTGTCAATAAGACTAAAATTAGTTACGTTAATACCACGCTTAACGCTTCCCCGTTAGGGATGGGCGATATTTTATGCCACGGTGACTTATCACTGATATTCTTTTATCGCTGGTGCTACCAGTGACAAAATATGTAAAATGATACTTCCAGTGGGAATGGATCGATCGGAAGTTGCCTCTTTTGTGATTGGGCAAAAAGTCGCAGTCCCTGAATGCAACGGTTGTCATTGGTTGATTTGTCGCTGTCACTCGATGAAACGGCTGTCATGTTTGATTTGTCGATGTCACAGCCTTGCTCTCACCGTTCGGTTCACGGCGCCGATTATATTATCTTGCAGTGTCGTTAACTGAAGGGGCGGGGGGGTTGTCTTCGGTGGGATTTGACTAAGTATCGCTGTCGCGACTGAACAGTTACTGATCTTTTACCACAGCTGTCATTGGTTGATTTGTCGCTGGCACTGGTTCTACTCATTTACATCGTGAGTGGGTGGTCGATTAGTGTTAGGTTTTACTACAGTGACAGTGTTGTGTACAGTTATACATGTTGTGTTTCGCACTCGGTAGTTTGTTCCTAATATTGTAGGAGTTTATTTTTAAATCATATGAGCCTTCCAAAAAAAAGCGTGGTGTGGAATCATTTCACCAGTGTGGTGTTCCTGCCTGTTATTGTCACATATTGTAACACTCTTAAAAATAAGGTGTTACATATAAATTCATTTATATATTTAATTTTTATTTAATAACTATATCGTCCCAATATAAAAGAAAATTTTTGTTTTCTTTGTACAATTGCAATTCTAGGGTAAGTTTAGTAGCGCCTCTAGCGGGCGAAATAGAAAAATATCGTATGAGTTAATAACTTGAAGGTAATAACCCACATCACGCCATGTGCTTGTCACCGGTACTAAAGTCACCGATCTAAACCTGGCGCTGTCACTAAGACCACCGATCCGATAGTCACTGGATCGACCATCCCTATTCCCAGTATAGGAGTGATTCGTTATTGCGCTACTGTGATTTGCCATCAAGGTCATCTGTGTTTTGTAGCAATGCGTTGCAGCCAACAAACTGGATCGCTCTCTAGGCGACAGGAATATGTCAGCACTTTGCTATCCTCTCAGTTACTGTTCCTTATAAATAAACTTCCTGTCTATTATTTTTATTAAGACAATCACGACGGCTACATGCCCTACTGTGTTTGTGTTACTCTATCATCTGTAGGCCTAATCATGTTGTGCGGCTACCGTGAGAATATCGACTGTCTATTTGGTCCATGTTTGCTAAATATCAGTTTCAAAATGTTCGAGCTTAAAACTAGCGAAGAGTAAGGCCCTTAGAAGTGGGTTTAATAAATATTTAAACACAACTAAAAAAAAAACACACAAAAAACAAAAATAAAACATATTGCAATACTATCAATCGGACGTTTTCAGCCGACTTAAGTCGTAGTCGTTCTACAGCAGCAGGTCGCATCTCCTGCAATAAGCGAGGTATCCCTGTAATAATACATGAGAATATGATAAATAAGAACTATAAAACTTCTCCCATACGCCAGGAAAGTAAGTCGTACTTGGATAGGTAAATAATTTATTCTCTGTAGTAGATTATTTACTGAGTCTGTAATTTTCAATTCCTTCTGTTAGTTCACATTCTCTTATATATATCTTGATCGAATTTTCAATCGTTAATACAATACTTTTTATTCATTCACTCAAGTTCTAATACATTTTTAATTAGTTTCGTAAAATATTAATTCATTAATTAAATTTAATTAATTAATTTAGATCTATATAGATGAAAAACTTTCCTCAAAGAGACCAAAGGTATGCAATATAGTTACTCCATTCCATTTGGTTTAAAATAAGTGACAGCATATGATTTCATAAAACAGCTGTTGTTATGTTATAATTATATGGCAGAGCCGCTGTTTTAACACATAGGCTATATTACTTTATTTATATTAATTGTAATTATTTAATTAAAAGTAACTCAATATTTTTTTTGACCTAAGTAAGAATTGACACTGAAAGTTTTTTAAATACGGGTATTACTTGTTTATTTTTAGGGAGAAGAGCAAATTAAAAAGTCTTAAGTGGGAAACAATTTTTTGTTTTTTCAAAAGAATGTTTAATGACGGAATAATGTACTTTTTGTGTTTTAAGATCAGAGACAATACGACTTATATTGTTGTGGATATATTTAGGGTCGAGGTATGGGTCAAAAGCTTTATTAGAGGATGTAGTGGATCATGGAACAACGTGTGCAGGGTGCTTATCTGAAGTAGTATTATTATTAGGGATGTAAAGGGGTGAACCAGTTACTCCTCTGTGTTAGAAGAATAACAAAGGAAGAATGAAATTAGTTAAGGAAATGACGCAATGATTTTACTACTGAAAATGGAGGAAAGTAGGGGCCAATTATAGAACTGAGTGAGGGTTAGCTGAAATGGAAATCTTTGAAGCAGAGACGGAAAGAGTGTACCCGATATGAAAACCAACCAATTTGCACTTTACAAATGCAGACAACTGAAAGAAATTGAACTCTTTTCCTTCAAAACAGTTTATTCATCGTCTCTATAGAAACTTAAGTCATGTAAACTTGACTCTTTTTATTTGTTGTGTATACAAGAGAATAATTGTAGACACAAATGTCTATGGCAACAAAATTGGTTCAGAATATGTCAAAAACAAAAAGATCGCTGAAGACACATAATTTAACATATACATATATATGTGCCCACCTGGTGTACAAGAAGGCTGAAACTTGCATTTACGCCAAAATAAACTTCCGTGTTAAAATTACTTCTGGAACAGTGGAAACGTCTGTCAAGTTTATGTGTGTCAACATTTATTACCTACATTTACCCTCCACACTAAACCTTTGGTGTCGCGTCAGATGTGCCCAGCGACATTTGTGACCACATTGGTTCAAGGGGTGGGGGGAAGATACACTGGAAATCCCAACCCTCACCCTGACACGCTGCTAAGCCGAATGCCCCAGTCACTTGACACTTCCTCCTGGCTGTCTTGGTGTTAATTAGTATTCCTGGTTGTCTTGGTGTTAGTATTCGGACTGTTCGTATAGTGTATTCAGTGACGTTTATACTACCATGGAGCTCTCTACGACAACGAAGGGTAAAGAGTGCGCGCTATACGAAGGCTACTGCTATTACTTCAAGCGGAAAAATGAGGATGGTGTGATTTCTTGGCGATGTTCAAAGGTAAACTCAAAAAAGTGTTTTGGCGCTATCAAGAGCCGAGACGGTGCGGTATTGAGTGAAACCGATCATCAATATGGAGCTCCAGATGTTGCAAGGCTGGAGGTGAAGAAAACTGTTCAAAAAGCGAAGAAGAGGGCTCGAGATGAAGATACATCTATTTCGAAAATATATAATGAAGAATTAGGCGAACTTCACAACAAAGGATATGAATTTGTCACGGAGATGCCATCTCAACGTGCGGCGAAGAGTGATCTCCATAGTCAACGGTACAAATCTCAAGGAAACCAAACAGAGCCCAAAACACGCGAAGACATCATCCTTGATAAAGAGATATTGAAAATGAAAGATGGCAGCAGTTTTCTTCTCGCTGATGACAACGCTGGTGAAAGAATGTTAGTGTTCTGTGGAGACAGAGGAAGGGAGGGACTGAAATTCCAAAAAGAGTTTTTTATGGATGGAACGTTCAAGAGCTCAAGCAAGCAGTTTTCGCAGTTATATTCAATCCACGCCGATTTTGTAAGTGCGCCAGAAGAAACAAATGTATACCCTGTGGCGTTTGCACTGTTGCCGAATAAAAAGAAAGAGACATACATTAGGCTGTTTCAAATTATACGTGAAGTTATACCTAGCTGGTCGCCAAGAACTGTCAACGTTGACTTCGAAATAGCAGCGATATCAGCGTTAAAAGAGGTGTTCCCTTTGGTTGTGGTAAAGGGGTGTTATTTCCACATGAAGAAGTGTCTGTGGAGAAGAGTGCAGGAGGTATGTCTCACGCGCGACTACAAAGACAATGACCAAGTACGCCTTCACATTCAAATGTGTGCAGCTCTTGCATTCCTTAAACCTGAGGATGTTAGTGACGGTTCGTTGGAGATCTACTCTCAGGCTCCAGAAAATGCAAAACTAACTGAGTTTTTTGATTATTTCATAGAAACATGGCTGGAAAATGATGACTACCCTACTGAACTATGGAACTGCCACAACAGACGTCATAGAACAACTAATGCTGTTGAAGGATGGAACAACAGACTAAACAACACCCTTCGGAAAACAAATCCTAGAATAAGAATTGATTAGCTGTTTGAAATCTGAAGCGGAAAATGCAGCACGCGCATACATGACGCTACAGTTGAACATTGGAGGGAAGAGGAGAAAATCCACTTATATAAGACTGGACGAGGGCATTAAAAAAACACTCAAGACTTATGAACAAAATGGTGACATAAGAACATTTCTTTTAACTATGTCCTACTTACAAAAATTAGACTGAGCTCAAACTGGATAATGATAAAAGTAATGACCATATTTGTAAATAGTACGAAATTCATTTAAAAAAACAACAAAAAAAATACAAAAATTACAATACAAAAAAAAGAAATTGACATGTTAAACTATGATATTAAAAAACAAATATAACAATGACGAAGCTTATAGCTGATTTTAAACACGCCTAAATGATAGAAAACTAACTTGTGTTTCTAAGTAATGGCGAAACTTGTTTTCTATCACTTAGCCAGTCCAAAGCCTGGGCAAAGTGTGATGGGAATCAGAGAGGCTATAATCATACCTAATGCAGGAAATAATGTGGGTCTCCCAATCCATGGTATATTTGGGGTAGCTTGGTCACAACTGTCTCATATTTCATCATGGTCACAAGTGTCGCTGGTCACATCTGTCATATTCAAACCTTTACCTTCCCTTGTATCAGAGGCCAAACCTTTTACGTAACTATCTCATTCCAAGAAATTTTCATAAAGACTTCATAAGCGATACAATATACTGTTCTTTAAACATATTGTTCTTTACAAGATAGACATATAAAGAGAAAGAGAGAAAATATTTGACCTTTTCATATTTTCAAGATGTCTACGATTTTGTGATTAATTAATTATTGACATTTGAAGAATATCTACGTGCATTAGTTTTTAATGGATAAATGTAAGATGACTGTGTTACGTCATCGTGGCTCTAGTGTTACGTCATCGTGGCTCTAGTGTTACGTCATCGTGGCTCTAGTGTTACGTCATCGTGGCTCTAGTGTTACGTCATCGTGACTCTAGTGTTACGTCATCGTGGCTCTAGTGTTACGTCATCGTGGCTCTAGTTGTTAGTGTTTGAAATGTTACTGTGGGGATTAAATTATAGGAGAAACTAAACACCTGTAACTATAACATAAACAATCTGATAGTAAGAGAACAAATACAAAACAAATATTCAACTATAGTCACAAAACAAATGCTAATAAATATTTAAAGATATTTAAGTTTTACCTAAGTTTTACAATATATATATATATATATATATATATATATATATATATATATATATATATATAGATACACACACACATATATACACATATATAAAATTATTGACAATTGATTATCAAAATGAAAAAGTAATTTGAGTATTGACTACTCAATTAGTTATATATCAAAAATATTTGTTCATATTAATATTGAGTGTACTTTCATACCTCACATCTTAATAACAAAACGTTTCTAAGACAGTCGCAAGTCAATTTATTAAGAAAGAGAGGTGCCTGATCGTATCTGCAATAGGACATATTTTATTTATTTAGTACTACAGTTGTACATATTCAAAATATCTCATTGCCCCTTACAAATGTGTAGATACACATTGTATAACCAATGTGTGAATAATTCGTATTGAAGGGGCTACATACTATAACAAAATTGCCAATAATGTGTGGGGTTTGTAACCTTGATATTTATCTGAATACCTTAAATACATATAATAATGTGGCCCCACATACACAACACACACACACACACACACACACACAAATATATATATATATATATATATATATATATATATATATATATACACAAACAATATGAGTAATACAAATACAACAAAACTAAATGGAATATAAATTACAAATTACACTTTTGTTATTATAATGGAATATAAATGTTTATATATATATATATATATATATATATATATATATATATCAATTGACCTTTTATGTCTTTCTTAATATTTCTTTAAGGACAAATATTTATTGTTATTTCTCCTTTTTGTTATATATTTATTGTTACATACACACATTTTATGTTATTAATATTATGTTTAGGTTATGTTTTTTTGTGTATTTTTTTTTTATTTATTGATGTGTTATCAAAAATATTGCCGTATTTGTCTACCTTTTTTAATTGGCGATGATAACCAATGTTGGTTTTTCGCCAGGAAAAAAAGGTTTCACTAAGAACCCTCCAATAAATCCCTATTATACCGTTAGAGAACAAATTTGGTTCTGTTAGATATAAATATACTTGACATTTTAAGGCAATTTCAAATTTTGTCGTCTGTGAATGAGGAGTAAGGTAACGGAATAAACTCCATTATTTGCTGTGAAGATTGTATGCTATGTTATACGTCTTACGGGTGTAGGGTCCCCACCCGAAGAAATCGTATTTAATTTTGGGATTATATGATTTGGTTTTTTACTCCACCTTATTGGAAGAGGAAGAAGAACCATCAGAGAAAACTATTGACTAAGAAAAGATCAAGAAATTGAACAACTTGCGTAATAGAAACAAATTCCTAATGTGTGGAGTTCAGTAAGAAGGCATACTTTATTGCGTTATTGTAGTCCTGGAACCTAATACAGCTGGGGAAACATTTTAGCGTTTTGGTTTTAGTCGCTAAAATTGTAAAAGAGTTGATCGACTTAACCTAAATTGGTGAGATAATGATTAAACGTATACACGCACCAAGTCAAAAGCATCACTTATAGCATAATTAAAGTTTGCAAAAATTATTATAAAAAGAAGTAATTTCTACATTCATTAAACGGCCTTCTGCATATTAAATTAAATAACTATTGTTTAGCTTTTAGCCAGTCAGGCTATTTATAATGATATTTGCCGATAATGTATTAAGACGTATAGCACAATTTAACCTGATATTAATGTGCTTGTAAGAAGAGTTGCATACCCTTCAAGTAATAAAAACGTATGTTCTATCACATAATACTTTTGTACACAATTTAATAAAACATGTATTTCAAAAAGTATAGGAAACGTTATTTGAAAACGATTTACACATTACCCTTAAATAACCTTTAAGAGAAGATGAAAGGTTCACCGTGATTGGCTTTACGAAACTATGGCGTCAGTAAAATAGAAAGCGAGACAAAATACAAAACAGCCGTTTAAAAGCTATAAGTGTAAGCGTATAAGAATCTGGTTAACATTTCACATTGATGACGTACCTTTCACGCTCCCTCGAATCACTCTACAGTTTTTGTATGTGCTGCGCTAAATGAAATTACACTGAAAAAATAGTTTAGAATGCTGAATTTATTTTGGTCTGTGATTCAGAAAAATTACAATTGAAGAAGGCTAACAGCATCAGTTCATTTGTATCTGATATGGAAATAGTAGTGTTGCAACAGATGACTGTAAAACATGATTGATTGTTTGGATCCTTCTACGTTCACTTTTAACGTAATTCTAATACAATGACCATTATCTTTTGGTTTTAATAATACTCTATATTTCATATTGGAATTTACATTTGTAACGTTTTTTCTTGTATTACCGCCAAACAGCAAACAAAATTAAATGAGGCATAGTAGTTGCTAATTTCAATGCTTGCTGCAGCTCCCTGTTTACAAACATCTGACTGTCCCAAACCTGATTTTCTGACTTTTTTAAGAATAAAGATTAAGTTAAGTTGAGTCGAATACAGAGATTCGTATAGAACTTGTCGTAAAGGTACCAGGAAAAAAACAGGTTTAGTTGGTGTGGGTATTTCTTCTGATCGATCCAGGATTTCTTCGAAGTCGTCCCAAGGGATCCAGCAAAATATTACTCGAAGGTAACCATAAGGTAATTAATAATAATGAAAGACCACGCAACAAGGCAAATCTTTTAAATTTTTAAACTTTATACAGTAATATATATATTTTAAGCATCCTCACCGTCCATGGGCCGAGGAGGGTTATTTGTCAAAAATTCCTTTTAAGGGAAATTAAGGATATTGAACCCTCCTACGGCAGTGTGAAACACATTTGTTTCGATTGTAGTCCTTTAATTTCAGTAGTTTATTCTAAATATATTTCGTTTAATTTTGTAATTTATATTTTACATAGTATGGAATGTAAATAGGCGTCTGAAGTAAGAAATACTTTTTAAAATCGTATTTTTATTTCAGTATTACTATATTATTATTATTTTTTTATAGTTTAATTTTTGTTTCACATTTGTTTGTATACTTTATTTTATGCTGTTTTAAAATATGTTCACTTTTAGTTTTGTAATGTTTTAAAATGTTTTTTCTTATTTACATCCGAAATGTTTTAAGTCAAGAATCGATTGAGAATTCTAATCATATAATTTGTCAAAATAGTTGTAACCCTTTTAATATTCAATTAGGTAAACTAATAAATGAACATATTATATACTGATAGCAAACACTCAACCATAGCAGACACTGAATTGAATATACGAAATTTTTAAATTTATAGAAATTGCATTCAAAATAACAAACATAACCTATAAATAAATAAACGTCGGGTATTGTATATTTGCATTTACAAGTGTTGCATAACAAATCATATATTATGGCGAGAATACTCGTACTACATTTGCACGTAGAGAGGTTCATGCAATACCGTTTAAATAATAAACTCATGTCTGTGTTGCCTATTGTTTTGTAGTGTTTCATAATAACTCACCGATATATTAACATATTGTAAAATATTGATTGACATTTCGCCATTGTACTTCTGGCAAGAGGAAATCGACTTAAATGTAATGACAAAATTCTCATACCCTCGTAGATTTTGAAGGAACAACTAAGGAAAAAGAAAGATCCTGGTTTAACATTTGTTACATTAATTATTAAAATGACAATAGTTCCCTTATTATATTAAAATAACTTCAAATGAAAATAACGTTTAATCAACTTTTTGAAACTAGTGTAGGATATAAATATTCCAAATGTACATCCTTAAAGAAATTTGTCACGTAGTTTTCGAGATAGCCATCGAGAGGCCTATTTTAGAGTCGAATATATATATATATATATATATATATATATATATATATATTTATATATATATATATATATATATATATATATATATATATATAACAACCTATGTATAAACAAGAACACATATTTTGTATTTCTACATATATATATTTAACACCCGATTTTCAGAGTCGGTGTTATAGTTTTAAGTAATGAGTGTTAAGTGTTACATTATAAGTAATGTTATTAAAAAATATAGGGTTATAGATATTAAAACAATCGTTACAGACCATGAAACAAGAAACATGTGGGGAAGTAATGAATGAAGCAGATCATGTATTCATTTACAAAATTAAATCCTATAAATAAAAGTCTACATTATTTATAAAATAGTTGGAAGTTTAATGACAGGATTGTCTTCATTTTAAATCTTACTTCACTGACGTATGAGGTGGACTGTAGAGTTTTATTTTTTTTGAGTTTTAAATTCTACACATAATTTCATTTAGCAGCACTCCAAACTACATTATTTAGTAATTGGGCAGAGAACGAAGTAACTTTCTTCGTACTGAAAAATGCCATACACCTACATATCTACTGTTAATAGGGAGTTTATATAACATAAAAACGTTTGTAACGCTGAACTGTTTCAAAGCAAGAGTTTTTGGCCGGTAATTCTAATATGACTACTGTATTTAAAACAATTTGATAAGGTTTATTTTGAATTAAATTGATATTCTTTTGTATATAGGCTGAAAATAAATAGGAATAAATTGAAATAAAATTGTTAAAATATTATAGTGATTTTGGAATAAACCTTTTATTGTTGCCAGTATAAAGGTTATAGCTGATAGTTACATAAATGTGTGTTAATAGTGAGTAAACAAATACTTGATCAGACCGGAAGGTTGAAACATAATAATAATAATAATGATTTTGTATTAACTAACCAAAAAAAGGTTGCAAAATGTTTTAAATGTTTTATATAAGAAAAGAAGTGTATGGTGTACTGTAGCGGTCCCAGTTTGGCTCAGCCTAGGGGGGTGGGTATCACAATTCAAAATCAATTTTATCTTGTCAGATATCCTTGACAAAAGTTTAAAGTAATCTTTGCTCGGGGCGCCACCTTGTTCTCTTGCAGTAGTTAGATTAGGCCCGTACAAGGAAAAGCCTAACGCTCTCGTATGAAAATTAATCGAGCTACGACAGCCAGCCAATAGGGAGAGTGGGAGAGATAGTGGAGAGTTTCATACAGAGGTATCACTGACGTTAAATTTTCATAAAATATTCTCAAAAGATCTGATGTGACAATAATCGATATTAACTATTTATTAAACCAATATTAATAAAAATTTACGCATGACTCTAAACCTATTTACCTTAATATTAAATTTGGGTGGCCACCACTGAACTGGAATACTAATACAGGTAACAATGTATATATACATATATAAGAACACTAATAAATTCACACTAACAAACACAGATAAGTTATAAATGTAAATGTACTAGCTAAGGTGTATGGTGGGAAGCTGATTTTCTTGCCCAATAGTTCACGGTAGCCTCCTGGTAGGGATAGGAAGTAAGATATGTAGTGGTCCTTGATATTGTTACCAGCTAAGTCTAGTGTGGAAATTGAAAATTGACCTATATTCAAAGTCTCATAATAAAAAGTTTCACTTATCGGTACGGAGATAACTTCCCCGCAGTCCCGGGAGGTAGGTGGGTCTGGGCCACAATAGTTCTAACCCAACCGTGACAACAACAGCATAGGCAGGAGTAGGCCGCCGATATAGTAACCTGGTAACAAGTGGGTCTCAGACAGACAGATAGATGTATAGACCTACAGTCAGACCAACGTCTCCCAGAGAAATCCCTAAACATTTCAATAAGAATAAAATCTAGGGACTAGATACATTATACAGTTTATTAAGGCCCCTAACAGGCACTGAAGTCATAAGCTTGAGAGAGAATAGATTCAGTCTCTTTAATTAAATATTAAATGGACTATATGAAATATAAAGTTGTGCAAAGTAAGTTACAATTATCCTCTTACACCTCTACGAACCTTTTGGCACATCATATGCTTCAACATTTCAAATAATATTCCTAAGACAATGTAGTTATGTCTAATTGGTCTCAGCTTGACATTGACAAATTATCTTAAAGTTAATGCAACAGTTAAATATATTTTATATCCTGTTAAGTACATATACTGCTTTATATAAATAGATAAATATACTATTTACAAAGTTTAATTTTTCACATAGACTTTAAATAGATAGAAAAACCACAGACATATTTAAAAAATTAATTGTTGCTTAAAATTTCATTTATTGATCAGCATATAATTATGCCCCAATTTATCTGTACAAAATAACTATCAAAACAAAACTTATAAACTATTTAACATAAAAACAAAAATACCTCACCTTAGCTAATGTCCAGGTTTGAGTTAGGAGGGAGCTCTGACTGGAAAAATGGCTGGTGTTGTTGTGGAGCCTTCATGAATTAATTTCATTAAATGTCCTACATAATCATACGTCTGCCAAGCACAGGACAATTGAACTTGACCTTTGTTTGGCCAGTTGGTGCTGCAGCATTATTCACATTCCAACTGATAAGATTATCTGCAGATTGATCAGACCTGCTTGTCACTTGTAGTACATTCAAGTCAACTATCTGGGCTCAACAGCAATTCTCCACAATAAATCATTACATTAGTTCATACATGTAATTTTATTGTGCTCCAAACAAGGTTTTCAACGCCTTCACAAATGGTCGTTAAGGTAAAGATAAAAGAATTTTTTCATTAAAAATATATTTCGTTTTTAGTGAAGGAAATAATAAAGGAACGACTTAAGTAAATAATTTATAAAGTAAACGATTTTGAATTTTTGTAAAATGCATATAAATTAGTGAGAATTAAATAATAAAAATATTTCAGTATAGAAAAACTAGATCAGTAACAGGATGTTGAT
>JBAIZL010000008.1:25233481-25240981 GCA_036971475.1 Prosapia bicincta | reverse complement strand
TCTGAACTAACTTTAATTAGTTTTAAAGCACATCAAACCTAGAAGGTCTCTATAGCTAGCTAGAGTAAATATTGAAATTATTAAAATTTAAAAATTTGAAAGCTTCTTACAAGTTATTTGTAATACAGTTTTTTTTTAATCTGTGTATTTTCATTATACGTAATAGGAATGACAGGCTATTGTTTATTTACATTTTTTAAGATTCATAGATTAATTTAATTTCTACTCTAATTACTTTGAATTAGAGGACTATCAAGACCTTGTCAGGTTTCGGAAATGATTAACTATTTATTTATAAATTTAAATATTTCATTCCTTTGATTTTCTAAGTATTAAACAACTATTATAATATTTTTATAAAGTAAATTCCAACTAAGTAAAAAAAACATACTATGTTAGTTTCTTTTAATTTTGTAATTACAATTAATATAATTATGTATATTCATATGTCAGAACAACAATACTAAGTGGCAAAATAGAAAGCGAATTTCCTTGCAATTTTCCATTTTCCATTCTATGTATGTGTTGGACTATCATTTTTGTTTATCACTACTTCTAACGCCTGCAATTGTGCTGTAGCTTCTTTTTTGCTTTCCTTTCACACTGGCTGTTTGTGCAGCAATTTTCGATACCGTTAATACAGTTTGTTTATTTTATTCTTTTCATTAATTTTTAATTTTACAGCACTATTTATGATAGTGTGTGGTCACCATGGCAACAAATTAGGTTGTACAATGGAGGTTTTGACGACAACCATTTGGTGCAAAACAAAATAACTTATACTATTTTGAGAAATAGATTTCTAGCTATGGGAGAGTTGGCTAGACTTTGAACATGAAGATACTCAGTACGAAACTGACTTAAACACTTCCCCAAACTTTTATAATTGAATTAGAGAATAAATATTTCAAAAAACTATATTAACATCAATTGTCATCCGTTATAGGTTTAAAAAAGGGTATTTAAACTTGACTGGATGAATACAAACGTGTCGTTATTAACGATTGAAAATTTGTACAAGATATATATAAAGAGTGTGACTTACAAACTTCGGGTGGCGAGTAGATATATACCTCGTTTGAGAGCTATTTCAGGTAAGCTACTCAGTCAATATGATGCAATTGTGTTTTACCTACTCTCAGTTATTTTTGCCTTTCTTTAAGCGATTAAATAGTAACAAACAAAAATAGTTCAAACCATATGGCGTTAAAAGAAATAAAAAACATACACAAAATTCCCAAATTAATAATTTATTGACTCATTTGCGTTTTAATGACAAACTCATCATCATCAGTGAGTGTCACTATTACAAACTCTAACTTACAACTCAGAAGTAGTCGTAAGTTATAGTTATTAGTAGTAACACTCACTGATGATGATGAGTTGGTCATTGAAACGCATATGAGTCATTAAATGATTAATTTGTGAGTTTTGTGTTGATTTTTGTTTGTTTTAACATAACCTCACAAGCTAAGTTCAAGGAGTAGCTGTATCAGAGGTGTATAGAGATGTAAATTACAAGGAAATTCACTTCCTATTTTGCCACTTAATATTGTGATTCTGTTATATATATATATATATATATATATATATATATATATATATATATAAAATTATAATTATAAAATGAAAAATAAGTAAAATAAATTATTTCTTAGTCGACCTCAGTAGGAAATGGCTTTAAAATGTTTTTTTTTCTATATTACTTGTTTTAATTAAGAAAATGAAATAATTTCAGTAATATGAACGAGTATTTATAAGTTTGTGAGAAATAGAGAGTCCAAAATCATGCACATATTTGGAAACCTATACAATCTGGAGTAGGTTCATATAAATATATTAAATAAACTTATACTAAATTTTAAAAAATGTGCAACCTGTCCTTTAAAAAAACAAAACACCTGAGGTATTCAAAAGTCCATTAAAGAGTATTAAGTACTAAAGTATTAAAGAGTGAATCTAAATTTATCAGAACTGTAATAATCACATATTCGTATTACATTTTGTGGTTTATTATTTTATTAATGTAATATATATATATATATATATATATATATATATATATATATATATATATATATATATATATATATTTTAAAACAACACATGATGATTTTTAATTTTCATTCCTGATGATGTTGGTACTGTTTGCCAACGAAAAGCTTTGGATTTAAAATAATAAATATTCTTGTATTTGAATAACCTGTGTTGTTTTAAATTATTAAACAAGAAAACGTATTTTATATTTATATATATAATTATATTTTGTTATGGACTCAATATACTGCAGTAAATGTTAATAAGAACAATGACATTAATACGAATAATAATGTATCCAATAACAGGAAACAAGATATTAATCAAGATGTAACAAAACTAAAAGTAATATAGACAAAAAAAGTCTGTTTCTTTTGTAATTTTATTAAGATATACTTCTAATGATGATGACTTTGTCATCAAAATCTAGATTAGGTTCTAATCTATATAACTTTATAAATTAGTTTTTATTTGATTAACATTTGTTACTGTGGTATTGTGTTTGTTGTTAGTTGTTTTCAAATAGCATGTTATAGATTTTAATATTATATGATACTACGGAAACATACTATTACAAAATATAATATAATATCATTATATTAACACACTTCATAAATATATTTATAAAATGAATAAAATAGTTTATTACTTAACCTACATAGATAAAATTAATTAAGAAAATATTCGCAGAATATTATTATAAAAAAAGTTAGCTGTAAAATAAATGGGTTAATCAATGTGGTCCCATAATTACTAAACAATCGATTTCACTACAATGATGAACTTTATATTATTTTAAGTGAATTTGTAAATCGCCCTATGCATTTGAATGCACCACTTAATTAAAAACAATTCATTTCAACACTGTCGAATAAACGATGTATTTATTAAACTCTAATTTCCCTCAAATTCTTACTATACTTTATAGTAAGAAAGTAATATTTACTTTATAGGTTCAAAAAAATATATATAAGTTTTGAGTATTTCAGCTTCACAAATTCATTTAAAATGTTTTTCAAAACAATTATACAACGATATTTAAATAAATCTGACTATATATTATCACACAGTAATGGCTAAGCCCATGAGTTGGGTTCGGAAACTAAGATCACATGGGGACTGCATCTGTGCGGGAGGCGGTGACGTTTTCCCCCGCATACAAGACGACTCCTCGTGTTTGTACAGATACGACTTAAGGGCGAACGCTTTTCCACATCTTGTGCAAATGTGAGGTTTGGTGTTGGAGTGGGTTTGAACGTGCGCCCGGAGGTTAGACTTGTCCGCAAAAGCTTTGTTGCACACTGGACATTTGAACGGTTTCTCACCTGAGGCAACTAAACACCATTAGTTTCTTTTCCAACAATGAGTTTATACAACTAAATTTAATTTTATTACAACTATCCTATATAAGCTATTAGCAAACAATCTATATTGCACTTAACTACTCTTAGGTAAATCTAAACTGAAATACAAAATATTATTACTAAAGAAGTATGGTATAACCCCATTATAACGGACTCTATTATACCGGAGGGCGCTTTTAACGGACTCTGGAGATAAATCACATAATCCACGAGTCACATTAAAAGTAATTTCTGTTTACTAACACAGCCTCAAAAATATTTTTAGTCTGTCTAATTTTACTTCACAGTAGCTGCAACAAACGAGTTGAATGATTTTTTAATCCCCCTAAATTAAGCTTTCACATAATAACATTAACTTATTTATCTCTAATTGACCTTCTACATTTTCCTGGTTTTTATTTTCATTTTAGCCCCTATATAAGAACAATTTGCTTTAAAACAAACTTTCATTAAAAAAGACGACCCTTTCTTCTAAATAGTCTGTATAACAAAGTTCTCTTGCATTTTGATTTTGGGGGGGGGGATTACTTTCTACTCTAAGTGCACACTTTCTACTTTACCAAAAACTTTATTTTCTCCTACGCTTTAGCGACTAGTACTTTAACATGAAGAAAAATGAAAACTTTTAATATGAGTAGTAGACTGAAAATTGCTTTGTGTGTTAAAATTTAGAATAAATTGAAAATGTGACATTTTGCTTTTATTAATATAATACCTATAAAAAGTCGCCTCGTATTTCTACTTCAAACATTTTTCCTAGTTCTTCTATTGTTATAATAAGACCACAAGCACGGGATATATTAGCCTTTCTCATTCATTGCAAAAACATGACGGAAACAGGGAAAAACCCCAAACCTTAACGTTATTCCATTCTTTTTGTCTTTACGATATGTAAATTAAAATTTTACCAGAAAAATCTCAAGGTTACAATTTAAAGGACGTTTAAATGAGCTCTTACACTTCTTGTGACCACCGACTGAACATTTTGTAGGTAGTTTCAAGTGATTTTGCTCTGAGGGGACCATACTATGTATTGTGTAAGTACATTAGTACAAAATTGATACCTCTCTCTTGTCTTCCTCTTTATCTGTTTTATAATTTAAAAGAGGTATAATACATTTTTATTTGTTTTAAATGCTTTCATTTTTCCCATGAACAGAATTTAATAGGTATTTAACTTTGTGAAATTCAACATTTAGTTCTAAATCATTTGAAAAAATATATATTATTTAAAAAAAAAAAATAACATCTGACCTTTTTCTTTGTACGTTTAAATTCTCACTCTTATTTAATTCACTATGATAATTTGTAACAAACAGTCCTAGACGAACTTTAACAAACTTACCTGTGTGTGTTCGGATGTGACCTTGAAGAAGCCACGGTCGAGAGAAACACTTGCCGCAAAAGTTGCATTTGCATCCTTGACTGTGAGTGCGAACGTGCATTGAAAAGGCTGGCATAGATACATATACTTTGTCGCAATGAGGACATCTTCGGGCTTTCTTATCAGCTAAGGATCTGTGAGTCTGGCGGTGACGGGCCAGGTTGCTTGACGTACTGTAACGCTTGCCACAATCTGCACAGGAATGGACGTCCGTTTCTCTGCAATGGCCCTGCAGACAAACCGTTAATAAAACACCTTCATTCAGAGAGATTTACATACAATGGGAAAATACAGGTAAGACATTAACACTCTTGAAATAATCCTCAACTATCTTTTACAGAATTTCTTTGTATTGGCTTTTTATGTGACATTAGTTGTTTTAGTTGAGTTATTCAGGTATATAGAAATTTTTATGATCTCTCTTAGCGTTACTTTACTTCTGATTTATATAGTAATCTTTATTCATATTTTTGTTAGTTGTAAGATTAAGAAAAATTCTGAATAAAAATAAATAATAAGTAGACTGGTCAATAGCACAAAGTAATTAATTTAATAAATGTATAAACGGTTAATTGAATAATCCAGACAATGTTCCAACCAATTACAAAATAGCTCCAGGTCATTATTAAAGGTAATGTAACTGCTGGAAAATTATCATTATTTTTTGAAATTTCCTATGATTGCATATGTTTAGCACATTTTAACATCATAGGCTTGTCATGCTCATGAGATGTTTTTTTATTTTTTAGTTCTTCATATGATTTAACGCAACAGCTGATTTTATGCTACGTTCGATGTTGTAGAACAGCTGTAGGTTATGTCACTTTATTTGTTGTACATTATTAGGTTTAATTGTTATATGTTATTACTAAATATTTTTTAGCAGTTAATAAATATAAGTGACAAATCTTTTTATGACAATAAGTTGTATGTGTTTACTCTAATTTTTTAAATAAAAAACTTTCTTAGGCGCATTTATTATTTTTTAAGACCAGTTTTTAATTTAATTCCGAAAATGTTTACTCCGTAACTTTTTTAATCACAAATAAAGGTGATCTAAATTTTACATTAGTTTATTATTAAATGCATTAAATAAATTCTATTAAAATCTCTATTAACTACAGGATTCATAAGAAGTGTTCACTTCTGTAGGCTAGTCCTAATGACTACTTTATGAAATGAGGCCTGTCTATGGATATTTTTCTCTCAGAAAAATCTTCGGCGAAGATCAATATTTTCTTCTGTTATCATAGACTTCTGTCTTTACACTTTTCATAATATTTAAAGAGTTGACTAAAATGTATCAAACGGAAAAGTTCACTAATGATCAATATATGATAATGTGTTACCCAATAGCCATACCAATTATAATAAATAAATCACTTGCTTATCTGGTCAATATGTGAACAACTTACAATACTTTCTGTGATATGAGCGTCTTCGAGAGCCTCTTCTGGGACATGCTCTACTGGTCTGAGTTGCTCCAAAGTTCCATCCCTACTTCTGAATATATGGCCTGCTGCGGCAGCTAAACTTACTTCGGCCAATTGAGTTAAATTGTAAAGATCATCGGGGCAATCGGGCGAACTGACGGCCCCTTCAGGAATGGCAGATTGGTAAACCCCTCCACTGTCTGAACTTAGATCCTGCTCTGCTTCGCTGACTCTGCGTTCAGGACTGCTGTCTATGTGGGGAAAGGGATAAAATATTTAAAATGATACTAGTATACTATAACATTACGATATGAAATATATTAAAAATAAGCAGTAACATTTCATATTAAAATATTTTAAAAATATAAAACTCTTAACGAAGACACAAAGAAAGCATATCTAAAAAATATCAAATTGAAATTATAAATCACAGGAGTCAGAAGGACTATTTTTTAAATAGAATTTTGGACTCTTAAGGGCGAGAGAGTTTCGGTTGTTCTGCCAGCGTCACAAATCCTCGTTTAAGTAGAGTGAAAACTGATAAATTTCAGAGAACCGTTTAAAAATCACCACACTAGTTCAAAGTTTAAATATTGAATTCTGTTAGTCTGTCACGTTTTAATGGACGAGTGGAAATCCAAAGACAACCAAGTCGAAAAGAGGGACTAAGTTTTGAATATAGAAAGGTGTCAGACCGGACGTATAGTAGAAGTCTCGGGTGAGGGATACTTTGGTATCGTATTAGTATTTAGTTAAAGAGGGAATTTTATTAATGTAATTTTGAAGTTGAATGGAGAATTTTTTCATTAAATAATTGTGCAGAATTAAAGCAAGCTTTTAAAGACTGTAAAGTAGTAACAGAAAAAGTTATTGAGTACAGTACTGCTGTAAATGTATTGTGGGGGGAAAGGTAACTGACAAGGCTGCAACACTTACTGTGGGATCATTCACATCAATCTACGTAGGGTTAAGTTTAGGCGTAATCCAAACCATCCAATCAAGGAAACTAGGAAGATTGACCCTGATAACAATTTCTACGATCATTTAAGTAGACACTTGTTATTAATTTTTTAAAAATAATTAGCCAAATAGAATCAATCAATCAATTGCTTAGTCATTTTAAATCCTTTGATCAGAACTTCACAATTTATATAATCAAAATTATATATTTCAATATTTCACCACTACTTATTTGAAAGGTAAATATTAATCTAAAACAACGTCCCTGAAGTATAACAGTACAAATTTATCTAATATCAGAATGAGAATTTTCTCTAAAGAA
>JBAIZL010000008.1:25210981-25225981 GCA_036971475.1 Prosapia bicincta | reverse complement strand
CAGAGCTGGCCTGAATTGTTTTTGGAGGGTTAGATCCGATCTGACCAGAAAGAAAAATAAATTGATTTTGTACATAGTTCTGCTTTACGAGTGTTACAATAAATAATAATATGAATTAAAATTAATATAATAACCAAGGCTCTGTCGGCCCGGAAAGAGAGTTAGACTTCCCAAAATAGGAATTACTGGTCCAATCGTAAACTCAGGTGTGATAAACTCAAGTTAAATAAAGGAACAATTTTAGTAACCTGGAGTGCTTTTGAAATAAAATAATAATATTTACCTAAGCTACTCAAAACGACACGTTCTTAAAGGGTTGCGTTAAAACAACAGGTTACATTATTGAAGTAGTAAATTGTGTTTAAATCTATCTAGTACTATAAATTTCTTTAACTGAGTATTTTCTGATGTCATGCCTAGTGTTTTATTAAATGACAGATGCAAAGGGTTTTATTAAATAATAAGGCTCCGTGGTTGTCAGTACGGTCTCTGGCTTATCTAGTTCTTCCCATTGGAAATAAAATATAAATGAAATTACTTAGCTATCAGATCCTGCACAGTGCTGCTACCCTGTAGCGATAGTAAGAACTAAAAATCGAACTTTCTGCCTAACTATATTTCCAATTAGACTAATTCTGATACATTTTTTAACACACCGTAGATTTTTTGACAATTTTATGTCATTATATATATATATATATATATATATATATATATCAGTTTTATTTACCATCTTCTTCTACCTCTGTCCGTTTCTAGAGTTGGCTATATTAACAAGACTATTCTGGGACAGATATTAACAAGATGATATATCACAATATTTGGGAAAATGACAATCCAATGTGACGGAATTGCTTTGAGGTACGTAATGGAACCAAGTCTTCTCCTGTCAGATCTCCTATATTCTCAATTTTTCTTTATATGTTGGACAGAGTCGTCCATACTGAGCCTCAAAACTTGACTTACGTATTCCTGCATTTTCTATTACCGCAATTCTCTTGACCAACCTAGCATTACTTATTCGTAGTAGATATGGTGGGTCCAACTGTTTCTTAGAACACTTCCAGATTTAAAGTCCTCTACCTCTTTCATTGTAGCTTTGGTCATTGTGCAGGCTTCCACTCAATAGAGCAAAATAAATAATGTTTGAGAAGACAAAGTGTGTTATGGTTAAGCTGTTTTAGGTTAACAAGTAGCTCATATAGAATAAGAATTTTCTAAAGTCAATTCCTACTAAAATAGAAAAGAAATTTTTATTTTAGTTAGTTCCTATTTAAAATTATATATATATATATATATATATATATATATATATATATATATATATATATATATATATATATATGACAGAATCACAATATTAATTGGCAAAAGATAAAAGCTAATTTCCTTCCAATGTTTCCATATTATTTTTGTACAATATATGGTGTTGGACTATGATTTTTGTTTGTTACTCTTTTTTTGTTTTCTTTTTCCTAATTTAAGAAGCTGATAGTGACATATAACTTCTCATTCTACCCACCTCTTGTAATGCTTCACTATTGCAAAGAGCCTTTTACTTATAATTTCATATAGTACATCTTTAAGCGGATTTTAGCTCTGGGAAAGTTAGCCCAGAGCTAAAAGTGCTGGTCTCCAAACATGTAGATCCAGAGTTCGAATCCGACCGGGACAATAAATTTTTAAATTTAAGTTAATGAATAAATATCTGGAAAAAAACTGTATGAACATCAATTGTCATCCACTATGAGTTTTAAAAAAAATATTTGAACTTGATTGGATTAATATAAACATATTTTATTAACGATTGAAAATTTGTACAATATATAGGATTTAAGGAGAGTGAGCTAATGGAAGGAATTTATTTATAAAAATACATTTTAAGTTTCAGAACGATGTATGATGCTTTTATCTTCTAATAATATCTAGGCTACTTTCTAAAATGCCTTTCAAGACTTCTTCTTTGTTTATTCCATTAAACCTATTTGACTGTGCGTATTTTTTAAACAGTTTTATCTACACATACTTGTTTCCTTACTGCACATGTATTCTCCAACAATACTATAATTTGTTATTCTTATTAAGATGTAGTTATTTTCCCAAGGAATGTTTATTTGCTTTCGTTCCATTGTTTCCATTTATAGTGAAACACTTGCCCTGCGTGTTGAAATAATACTTTCTGATTACATTTACACTGTAATACACTGTTCTACTTATTTCCTTCTATGTGAACCTTTATTGGAATATTAAAACAAACATTTTAAATTCTTTTATACTTATATTTACAAACATTTATTTAGTTAGAAGCTGGAGAGTACTGCACCTGACCATTGGCTACTTGTTGCTAGAACAGAGATGAAACTTTGGCTCGGCTCCACGATGGTAAAATGCATTCTAGACCAAATTAGCATCACTCCCACATCCTCCACTTGTTGATCTTATTCAAGTTTACTTATTAAAGTAAGCTTTTAAATTTAGGAAGCTTATTTATTCTTGCTTGAACTTGAAACGTTGTAGATTTCATAGAATGATCTATTCCTTCGTACAAGAAATCATAAAATTATAAAAATTAGACTTTCACTATTGAAATTGGAAATTTCGTAAGGAAATACCAGATCTAGTTAAAGCTATTGATTTCTCTTTACAAATTTTCTTGGAGGGTAAGAAGGGAGAAAACGTTAAAAGATGTATTTATTCCAGATTTTCAACCTTATAGTTATTTTGTGAGTGTTTGAAATAATATTATTCTGTAGTTTTAAGAATAACCGCCGAATCCAATAAGAAGGTGATTGGTTTTTATTAAAATACAGTGCCTTACTTTATTTAAAACAGAGGCGTTTTTCTTAACATAAATTAACATAACAAATTTGGTTTTAATTTTTTCAGTTAAGATTTCTTGTTTCCATTTGAACCTGCGCAATTAAATTTCGGACTTTTATAATCATATATTTTTTTAAACTACCACTTTGACGTACTGAGATTTTGAAAAAATGTTAAATATTCAACGTGTATGGTAACGGAAGTGCTTTATTTTCCGTAATTATTAAAATGAATTGTTCCATAATTTTGTTCAATGTTATTATTGTGAAAATGTAATTTACACTTGTTACTAAAAACACACACACACACACACACACACACACACACACACACACACACACACACACACACACACACACACACACACACACACACACACACAAACACACACACACACACACACACACACAAATACACACAAACACACACACACACACACACACACACACACACACACACACACACACACACACACACGAAGCTTAGAGAAGCTGTTTACTAAAATGTTACCCTTAACGTAGTATTTGTGGCTGAGTTAAACAGCAAAGTGGGAAGCTTAGAGAAGCTGTTTACTAAAATGTTACCCTTAACGTATTTGTGGCTGAGTTAAACAGCAAAGTGGGAAGCTTAGAGAAGCTGTTTACTAAAATGTTACCCTTAACGTAGTATTTGTGGCTGAGTTAAACAGCAAAGTGGGAAGCTTAGAGAAGCTGTTTACTAAAATGTTACCCTTAACGTAGTATTTTTTATGAATGGATACATAATGAACAGTATAGTATTATCTTTTTAAAATAAAATACCTTTTTAAATGATTAAAAGAAATAATTATATAAACGTCATTCTTATTGCGCCCTTTATGTTTAATTAAGTTTACTCAAATTGTACTGATAAATAATATTTTTATGACTTAATTTCCTTAAAATGTTTTAAAATCTTAAATATACTTGTTCTGATTAATTATGCGTTATTTGAAAGTTGAGTCTTATAAATCTAATCCGCTGATGATATTTTTATGTTCATTAAGATTTTATACTTAACAAAATTAAATGTTTATTTTCATGGAGGAGGTAATGAGTATGTGGATTGAAACTTTTACGCTAATAATAAACAATATGTCTGGGCTAAGGTAGGGATTGTTGGCAATGTTTCTGTTACTGTGCCTTGTACACTCAGAAGAGAAGCATTTGGAAATTGCTTTTATTGTATTAGCAAACAAATAAAAACCTTTCAACTCATGTTAACCACTGGGAAGGTGGATAACAGGTGGTGAATGGCCTTAAGTATAAATAACCACTCGTCCGAGCAGCTCCTTTGCTCGTGTACGAGATAACAATTTGCGTAGGGCCTAGCGTATAAGATACAAAAAATATACACTCTATGGAAATTTCACTCTAGGACAATTTAACAGGATTTTAAGTGATTTACTACATCTACACACACACACACACACACACACACACACACACACACACACACACACACACACACACACACACACACACACACACACACACACACACACACACACACACACACACACACACACACACACACACACACACACACACACACACACACACACACACACACACACACACACACACACACACACACACACACACACACACACACACACATATATATAAATATATCACTTCTCTTTCATTACTTCATTCCACTGTCCTTTACTTCATTGCTATTTATTTCCTACTTTCTTTCTTTTCCTCTTGTCCAATCCTTGTTCTCTATTTCACTCTACTCCCTTTTCCTCCCCTTCAACATTTTCTTCTATATTAGCCCTTTTCCTCTAGTTCACGTTAAGTGGATATGTTAATATATATATATATATATATATATATATTAGTAATTTTCTAATAGCCTCTGTGACATTTTTGTTTTTAAAGTACGCATTTGATTACTAATCAACTTTTGTGTATTTCTGAAACCACAGTGAAAAATTGACCTCATACTCATTGTTCTTCGGCGTTTGGAAACCTCGTTTTTTAATAATAAATAAACATTCTTCACTAAGCTGATGATTTTTTTAAACAAAAAATTGTAATTTTTAAAACACTTGTAAATTTTTAATTTCTAATTTAAATGAATTATCTAAAATAGATTCATGTAAATATTAGATTTTCCTGCATATTAATCAATTATGTAAAGAGCTAACCACCTGTTACACACATTGCCTATACATCATATTACTCAGGCGCAATGAACTCATTCTCCCACCAAATCTGTTGAGTATTAATTACTTCACTAACCCTAAAACAAACGGCATTGCGAGTTTGATCGTCATTTCCGGGTCGAACATTTCCGGTGTCTTCCTCCCACACGCTGTCTTTGGTGATTCATACCTCTTGCCCTGTTGGCAAAGGTTTTCCTGAACGGAAGATTGCAACGGAAGTACTTGTTTTTGTCGCTTTACGATAGTTACCTATATTAATAATTTTTCTCTGCAAGTAAAATTCTTCTGCGATCAACATCTAAATAATCGATTATAATAAAATATTAAATAATAGTTGTTTAATATTTCTATCAAATGTCCACTCTAATTCAAGGATTTTGCTTTGTTTTGGTTTTTATATTATTAAAAGTAATAATAATAACAATAATGTAATATTACTACTACTGTTATTATTTTTTTGGTGAGAGTGATTTTTTTGCTCAAGTATTTTGATAATTGGAAAATGGTAGTATTAAAATAGACATTTGAGAAACATTTCTCTAACGACAAGCCAACATTGTAAAATTTAAATGGCTACTTTGTTATTTAAAATATTACAATTATTGATTTTAAGTTATTGTGTTTAATGTTATTATTACTAGGTTTAGTTAATATTACAACCTTATTCAGACATCTCTACGGTAAAACACACATATACTTGTCATTTAAGATAAACCTAAAAATGTAGGTGAAAATATAGTAAATCGTATACGAGAGTAAGTGACAAATAAAGGTTACACGCGCATTTCGAGTAATTGTTTCTCTTCTTCGAGTATTGTTTCTAGAAATGCTAGCGATGAATCGAATAAATTTGAAAATTAAAATAAATGGTGTATCCTATTAAAGGAGTTGAAAAACATCTTAAGCTGTTAATATAATTTTAATTACATTAAGCACACTTAACAAGCACACAACTACTTAGTCGTACAGTGGGACTGACAGCCAGAGCTTGGCTATACATTTTTGGTGAAAAATAATGAAGTGTGCAAACCATTCTGGCTTGCGGCTGCTTGATAGGCTTGCTTATATATTATAGGCTTATAATGATATAATATAATATAATAACGTTATAAAGAAAGGGACTGCACTCCTTCAATAAGTATTTGGTGGTTATGAAGTGCATAGGTGTAGAAACTCTTCTCATATCGATATCCTCATTTTGGATGATCACAATAACCCCATTTCTCCCCACGTCGTAGAGTATTACACCCTTACACTTCAATCCAAGCCTTGAGTATCTCATCCACCAATCTTATCCACGTCATGGATTTTCTTAACCATCGATCTCTATATACATCATTAGTATCTCACATACTCATCTCCATTCAAGTCGAGGATTATATCAACTACTCATATCCATCCACATCGTTAGTATCTCACTCGATCATTTCCATCCATATCATGGAGTATATGAACCACTCATATCCATCCACATCGTTAATATCTCACACAAACATTACCACCCCCGTTGTGGATTATATCAACCACTCATATCCATCCACATCGTTAATATCTCACTCGATCATTTCCATCCATATCATGGAGTATATGAACCACTCATATCCATCCACATCGTTAATATCTCACACAAACGTTACCATCCCCGTTGTGGATTATATCAACCACTCATATCCATCCACATCGTTAATATCTCACTCGATCATTTCCATCCATATCATGGAGTATATGAACCACTCATATCCATCCACATCGTTAATATCTCACACAAACGTTACCATCCCCGTTGTGGATTATATCAACCACTCATATCCATCCACATCGTTAATATCTCACTCGATCATTTCCATCCATATCATGGAGTATATGAACCACTCATATCCATCCACATCGTTAATATCTCACACAAACGTTACCATCCCCGTTGTGGATTATATCAACCACTCATATCCATCCACATCGTTAATATCTCACTCGATCATTTCCATCCATATCATGGAGTATATGAACCACTCATATCCATCCACATCGTTAATATCTCACACAAACGTTACCATCCCCGTTGTGGATTATATCAACCACTCATATCCATCCACATCGTTAATATCTCACTCGATCATTTCCATCCATATCATGGAGTATATGAACCACTCATATCCATCCACATCGTTAATATCTCACACAAACGTTACCATCCCCGTTGTGGATTATATCAACCACTCATATCCATCCACATCGTTAATATCTCACTCGATCATTTCCATCCATATCATGGAGTATATGAACCACTCATATCCATCCACATCGTTAATATCTCACACAAACGTTACCATCCCCGATGTGGATTATATCAACCACTCATATCCATCCACATCGTTAATATCTCACTCGATCATTTCCATCCATATCATGGAGTATATGAACCACTCATATCCATCCACATCGTTAATATCTCACACAAACATTACCATCCCCGTTGTGGATTATATCAACCACTCATATCCATCCACATCGTTAATATCTCACTCGATCATTTCCATCCATATCATGGAGTATATGAACCACTCATATCCATCCACATCGTTAATATCTCACTCGATCATTTCCATCCATATCATGGAGTATATGAACCACTCATATCCATCCACATCGTTAATATCTCACACAAACATTACCATCCCCGTTGTGGATTATATCAACCACTCATATCCATCCACATCGTTAATATCTCACTCGATCATTTCCATCCATATCATGGAGTATATGAACCACTCATATCCATCCACATCGTTAATATCTCACACAAACGTTACCATCCCCGTTGTGGATTATATCAACCACTCATATCCATCCACATCGTTAATATCTCACTCGATCATTTCCATCCATATCATGGAGTATATGAACCACTCATATCCATCCACATCGTTAATATCTCACACAAACATTACCATCCCCGTTGTGGATTATATCAACCACTCATATCCATCCACATCGTTAATATCTCACTCGATCATTTCCATCCATATCATGGAGTATATGAACCACTCATATCCATCCACATCGTTAATATCTCACTCGATCATTTCCATCCATATCATGGAGTATATGAACCACTCATATCCATCCACATCGTTAATATCTCACACAAACATTACCATCCCCGTTGTGGATTATATCAACCACTCATATCCATCCACATCGTTAATATCTCACTCGATCATTTCCATCCATATCATGGAGTATATGAACCACTCATATCCATCCACATCGTTAATATCTCACACAAACGTTACCATCCCCGTTGTGGATTATATCAACCACTCATATCCATCCACATCGTTAATATCTCACTCGATCATTTCCATCCATATCATGGAGTATATGAACCACTCATATCCATCCACATCGTTAATATCTCACTCGATCATTTCCATCCATATCATGGAGTATATGAACCACTCATATCCATCCACATCGTTAGTATTCTACCCAATCCTCTCCATCCACATCATGATTATCTCACATACTCATCTCCAACCATGTCTTGGAGTATTTCATAAGAAATATGAGATATTCCTTTCTCCACCATTCCGGTACTATCGTTAAGTCTATGACAAGATCCGTTTTTAAAGTTTAGGATAACTCAGATGTTTAATATCTCAAGATGGGCCAGTAACATATGGACGTAACATTTTTAATCAGCCTTTTACTTTAAGTTACCCTTCCGTTGCGACATGGTATTCCTCACTACCAGTTTCCTTTGTGTTAAAATGTCGGTTATTACTATTAAATATATAATAAATATTATAGTTTTTGTAATATGTTTTATCGGTTTTATATTTAGGTTATAAATATTTTTCAAAAAATCTCAAATAAATATCAAAGCTTAACATACTTAAGAAAGATTAGTTTCATAACAAAATAAAGATAGTTAATCAACTTAAATACACTTTAAAGACAACATCATTAAAAGATAATGCATAACGATAAATTAAAAAATATACAAATCTAAATTTTATATTAAGGAATTGATTTTAGAGCAGAGATAGAAATGAAAAGGCTTAATATTTTACTAAACCACCATCCCTTACCGACGAAAAAATTAAAACATACGAGTGCCTTACACCTGAGGCCAGGTCGCTATATTTCCCAGTTTATTTTGTAGCTAATCGACGTTTTTGTGCCAAAAAACTTAGAAGGGGAGTCTTTGTGAGTTTGAAAGCCAGAAATAAATATCTCGCCTCAGCTGCTGAAAGATCGGGAATAGTGGTGACGCATGGCAGGTAGCATTTGCTGGTGGCGTGTCTGGACATAGACTCCTTCTAGAAAGTACTTTCTCGGATTCTTTTTCCTTCCTCAATCTTATTATATTATTAATATAATTCTATAAAAAAAATTGAAAGTTTTTTCTATGATAAAATTAAAGTAGAAAAGCGGTTATGATTCCCCGTGTCATTAAAAGCGTGTAATAAAACTTTTATTTAATACATATTGCAATAACATTTCGAAGTGGAAATTTAGTGCTCAGAGAGATTTCTACTTTGAACTGTGTAAGTAATACATTTATGTGTCATACAGAAAAAGCAAAACGTCAATTAAATATATGTCTTGGTCACGTGGTTTGTCTTTCCTTCTTGTAGGTCATGCTGATGCTCCTCACTTACAATTTCATTTCACTTCTTTACGTTTTGGGAGAATTCCTGTAGGAGAATTAAAACCCTAACTACAATCTAACGTAACGCAGCTTTACCTATTCTTTGAAACCCCTTCAAAGAATCAACTATGCCCACTCAGGGGATAATTTTTCAGTTTCTACCAGTAGAAATATACTCGCTTAAAGGTGGATCTCTTGAGAGAATGTCTATTTTAAGTAAAACGACCCTGCCCTGACGGTTACTCCATTTCCCCTCACTACCAAATACCAGGGGATCATTAAATCCTGTCCTTATGCCTATCTAATTTTACCTACAATTACTTATTCTTCTGCTTTCAAGGGTAGACTCTTTTAAGACGCCATAAACAGAGTAGAAGTCATGTGATATTATGTTCCCACTCATGTGTTCTTCCTAAGGGCTTTATCTGCCTAACTTAATCTTAACTATAGTTACTTACAATAATACTAAAACTGCCTCATTGCTTAGAAAGCCTAACTCTTCTTCACCACAACCAGTAGAGAGACGGATCTCTACCCACCCTCTGCAAAGTATTTGAATTTACTCGTTCGTCACAGAAAATATTTGAATGTAATATATCTTTAAAGGATGTCATGCCTTACATTTCTCATTGCGTTAACTACGATGGTCGGTTTATATTGTTGCACTAGAAAATCAGTCTAAAATATGGCGAAAAAGTCGTCTGATATCACATAAAAACAGGTTTTTCTGATGTAAGACAAAAGGAAAATTTATTATATTGCCGCGCGAAATAGTATAAGTAAATTTAAATTATACAAATCATTTTATGTCATTGAAAGAATTATAAAGAGGTTAGTCTGCGGAAAACACTTTCCTTCGTAAACAGAATACTTTTACATAAAATAATTATTTATCGTTCGTTTTTGTTTTTAAACTTCATTAAAACAAGACATAAATAGTTAAAACGCAGTTTAGTAATCTGTTTAGGTAATGTGCTGTAAAGGGCAACGCAGAAGTGCCCAGTGTCATTTATTGAAGTCAGCAGTTACCTCTTGATTACTTTTAGCGGATAAATGTTCGTCTGTTTGGCTTGACGTTTGCCAAGGCATGTAGTGTCTGCTAAATGGCAATTAATTTGGCTTCAACAGTTGTTTGCCTGCCAAACGGAGAGGCTAGCACATGACAGATAAGTATTGAATTATTGTTTTCTATTCTTTTCTAAAACTTGGCAAATGTAAAGGTAACAAGGTAGGATCCGGCCCAGAGTCTGTACTTTAAATCACTGCCAAGCAAGTTATTCAGCCTAAGTAGTGTTTGAACAAAGCTACAAACGTCGTTGAAACATAAAATAACCCATCTTTTTTACCTATTGTAATAACTTGTACGAATTACATAAACTTTTTGATTGTATAAATCGTAGTACTGCTCTAATAAAAGATCTTTGTACAATGCTATGCTATTTGGTTTTATCCCTTATAGTTGTAGAGAGTCTTTTACACGATTGACTACTGACATTACAAAGATTTAAAATTTATAAAACTGTAAACAAATACAGGTTTTAATTGTAATATAATTTTAATTGTATAAATGTAATTTTATTTTATTTTATTTTATATTTATGATTACATATATTAAATTAAATTATATTATCATTAATTAATTATTTACTATTAAATGAATTATAGTTTTATAATGTTTCATTATTTTAATTGCAATATAATTAAATTTAATCACATAATTATGATTATATAATTAATTTATATTATACCATAGTTAATGAATAATTATTAGTCAATTACTATGGGCTAAATTAAAAGATTATGTTTCATCAATTTAATTGTAAAATAATTTTAATTGTATAGTTATAATCAATTTAATTTTATAGTTATAAATATATAATTAAATTATATTGTAATATAATTAATAATGAATTACTATTGAATAAATTTTAATATCATAATGTTTCATTAGTTTAATTAATTTTAATTTTAACTCAATTTCAATATGTTTTGTTATTGAAACGAGCCACAAATGAGTGATATAAAGTTGGGAATTTAATCAATATTTAAAAATCGAAACAACATATATATACGTAATATTTTTATGTAGAAGAAACGCAAAATGGAGTAAACCTAAGTGAGTTGAAGAGTTGATGACAACAATTCAGTATTACTAAAAAAGGAATAGTTGAAGATTCCATGTTTAATGTAAGGATTGATGTATGTGTGGGAAGTTTATATCTAGGAAATGAAAAGATTTTATGTAGGATAGACCTGTTATTGATAAGCTGATAGGTGAAACAATGAAAATACTAAGAATGAGTTCGAGAGTAAAACACTGGAAAACAAAGATTCAATGAGAAAAGCATTTGAATTTTTTGAGATAAGATTAATTTAGAAGCATAGAAATAATGGGTATGAGTAAGAGGGAAAGAAAATTATGTTTTTTAATTTTAAAATTGGAGTTTGATGATGAAATACAATTTAAAGAATGTTGAGAAATATAACCCAACCCATAAGAAAGAAAAAAGACAGAACGAAATTCAGAAAAATAATTGTGGTGTTATAATAGTGGGGAATCGTCATTTGAAAACTTAAAGAGAAAACTGTATAAACAACTGACAGTGTAGTATCTGCTAGCCTATATATAAATATCCAATAAAAATGTTTAACTTTCTCATCATTAAATGAAAAATATAATTGTTAATATACCTTAATGAAAATATAAGAAGACTGTTTGTGTAAGGTGATGACATTTATAACTTTATTAAGGAGCACATAACTTAAAGTATAAGAAGACTGTTTGTGTAAGGTGATGACATTTATAACTTTATTAAGGAACACATAACTTAAAGTATAAGAAGACTGTTTGTGTAAGGTGATGACATTTATAACTTTATTAAGGAGCACATAACTTAAAGTATAAGAAGACTGTTTGTGTAAGGTGATTGCATTTATATCTTTATTAAGGAGCACATAACTTAAAGTATAAGAAGACTGTTTGTGTAAGGTGATGACATTTATAACTTTATTAAGGAACACATAACTTAAAGTATAAGAAGACTGTTTGTGTAAGGTGATGACATTTATAACTTTATTAAGGAGCACATAACTTAAAATATAAGAAAACTGTTTGTGTAAGGTGATGACATTTATAACTTTATTAAGGAGCACATAAGTTAAAATATAAAAAGACTGTTTGTGTAAGGTGATGACATTTATAACTTTATTAAGGATCACATAACTTAAAGTATAAGAAGACTGTTTGTGTAAGGTGATGACATTTATAACTTTATTAAGGAGCACATAAGTTAAAATATAAAAAGACTGTTTGTGTAAGGTGATGACATTTATAACTTTATTAAGGATCACATAACTTAAAGTATAAGAAGACTGTTTGTGTAAGGTGATGACATTTATAACTTTATTAAGGAGCACATAAGTTAAAATATAAAAAGACTGTTTGTGTAAGGTGATGACATTTATAACTTTATTAAGGATCACATAACTTAAAGTATAAGAAGACTGTTTGTGTAAGGTGATGACATTTATAACTTTATTAAGGAGCACATAACTTAAAGTATAAGAAGACTGTTTGTGTAAGGTGATGACATTTATAACTTTATTAAGGAGCACATAAGTTAAAATATAAAAAGACTGTTTGTGTAAGGTGATGACATTTATAACTTTATTAAGGAACACATAACTTAAAGTATAAGAAGACTGTTTGTGTAAGGTGATGACATTTATAACTTTATTAAGGAGCACATAAGTTAAAATATAAAAAGACTGTTTGTGTAAGGTGATGACATTTATAACTTTATTAAGGATCACATAACTTAAAGTATAAGAAGACTGTTTGTGTAAGGTGATGACATTTATAACTTTATTAAGGATCACATAACTTAAAGTATAAGAAAACTGTTTGTGTAAGGTGATGACATTTATAACTTTATTAAGGAGCACATAAGTTAAAATATAAAAAGACTGTTTGTGTAAGGTGATGACATTTATAACTTTATTAAGGAGCACATAAGTTAAAATATAAAAAGACTGTTTGTGTAAGGTGATGACATTTATAACTTTATTAAGGATCACATAACTTAAAGTATAAGAAGACTGTTTGTGTAAGGTGATGACATTTATAACTTTATTAAGGATCACATAACTTAAAGTATAAGAAGACTGTTTGTGTAAGGTGATGACATTTATAACTTTATTAAGGAGCACATAAGTTAAAATATAAAAAGACTGTTTGTGTAAGGTGATGACATTTATAACTTTATTAAGGAACACATAACTTAAAGTATAAGAAGACTGTTTGTGTAAGGTGATGACATTTATAACTTTATTAAGGAGCACATAAGTTAAAATATAAAAAGACTGTTTGTGTAAGGTGATGACATTTATAACTTTATTAAGGATCACATAACTTAAAGTATAAGAAGACTGTTTGTGTAAGGTGATGACATTTATAACTTTATTAAGGAGCACATAACTTAAAGTATAAGAAGACTGTTTGTGTAAGGTGATGACATTTATAACTTTATTAAGGAGCACATAAGTTAAAATATAAAAAGACTGTTTGTGTAAGGTGATGACATTTATAACTTTATTAAGGAACACATAACTTAAAGTATAAGAAGACTGTTTGTGTAAGGTGATGACATTTATAACTTTATTAAGGAGCACATAAGTTAAAATATAAAAAGACTGTTTGTGTAAGGTGATGACATTTATAACATTATTAAGGATCACATAACTTAAAGTATAAGAAGACTGTTTGTGTAAGGTGATGACATTTATAACTTTATTAAGGATCACATAACTTAAAGTATAAGAAAACTGTTTGTGTAAGGTGATGACATTTATAACTTTATTAAGGAGCACATAAGTTAAAATATAAAAAGACTGTTTGTGTAAGGTGATGACATTTATAACTTTATTAAGGATCACATAACTTAAAGTATAAGAAGACTGTTTGTGTAAGGTGATGACATTTATAACTTTATTAAGGAGCACATAACTTAAAGTATAAGAAAACTGTTTGTGTAAGGTGATGACATTTATAACTTTATTAAGGAGCACATAACTTAAAATATAAGAAAACTGTTTGTGTAAGGTGATGACATTTATAACTTTATTAAGGAGCACATAAGTTAAAATATAAAAAGACTGTTTGTGTAAGGTGATGACATTTATAACTTTATTAAGGATCACATAACTTAAAGTATAAGAAGACTGTTTGTGTAAGGTGATGACATTTATAACTTTATTAAGGATCACATAACTTAAAGTATAAGAAGACTGTTTGTGTAAGGTGATGACATTTATAACTTTATTAAGGAGCACATAA
>JBAIZL010000008.1:25203481-25205981 GCA_036971475.1 Prosapia bicincta | reverse complement strand
TTTTAAACCACTTCTTTTGTCTTACAAAGCACAACATTATAAAAACTTTGTTTTTATAACTACAAATAAAATATTTTTAGAAAAGTACCATGAAACAGTCCAACTGCGGTTTAGTTGTGTTTTTAAAATTCAAACTTATTTATATTTGTTTAGTCCCCCTTCTTACGTAACTAATCTATGAATATCGTGTTTATTATAAAGAGAAAATGGCAGTTTTATGTTGAAGCTGATAATCTTTTTTGAGTCTAAAAATGCTATGAGCACCTCCTTTAATAAATATTTCTCTTTCCTAATTACTGAAATGCATTTATGAATTTAGAATAAAAATACATAAATTCACATAATGTATATAAATATAGGATTACATGGATTCGCAGTATAGAATATATAGGTGTGCATCAAAATATTTATGGTACGCGATGATTTGTTGTATAACTTGTTTGCGATATAAATAAACTTATGTGTACATATAAATGTACTTTATAGTCTATTTTCATACTTTTAATTATAAGTTCATAAATACTTTATTAATTTTTTAGAGTTCCCTGTAATATATTTCAAGTTGTTTTAAAAGGGTTAGACACCTTCCTCAACCCGGTTGAGAGCAAGCATACTTCACGTAAAGGGCTCTACTACTACTTATATGATATGTGATGCACATTCTCGAACATACTGGCAGTCTTATCAAAGTTGTAAGACTATAACTTAAAGTATAAGAAGACTGTTTGTGTAAGGTGATGACATTTATAACTTTATTAAGGAGCACATAACTTAAAGTATAAGAAGACTGTTTGTGTAAGGTGATGACATTTATAACTTTATTAAGGAGCACATAAGTTAAAATATAAAAAGACTGTTTGTGTAAGGTGATGACATTTATAACTTTATTAAGGAACACATAACTTAAAGTATAAGAAGACTGTTTGTGTAAGGTGATGACATTTATAACTTTATTAAGGAGCACATAAGTTAAAATATAAAAAGACTGTTTGTGTAAGGTGATGACATTTATAACTTTATTAAGGATCACATAACTTAAAGTATAAGAAGACTGTTTGTGTAAGGTGATGACATTTATAACTTTATTAAGGATCACATAACTTAAAGTATAAGAAAACTGTTTGTGTAAGGTGATGACATTTATAACTTTATTAAGGAGCACATAAGTTAAAATATAAAAAGACTGTTTGTGTAAGGTGATGACATTTATAACTTTATTAAGGAGCACATAAGTTAAAATATAAAAAGACTGTTTGTGTAAGGTGATGACATTTATAACTTTATTAAGGATCACATAACTTAAAGTATAAGAAGACTGTTTGTGTAAGGTGATGACATTTATAACTTTATTAAGGATCACATAACTTAAAGTATAAGAAGACTGTTTGTGTAAGGTGATGACATTTATAACTTTATTAAGGAGCACATAAGTTAAAATATAAAAAGACTGTTTGTGTAAGGTGATGACATTTATAACTTTATTAAGGAACACATAACTTAAAGTATAAGAAGACTGTTTGTGTAAGGTGATGACATTTATAACTTTATTAAGGAGCACATAAGTTAAAATATAAAAAGACTGTTTGTGTAAGGTGATGACATTTATAACTTTATTAAGGATCACATAACTTAAAGTATAAGAAGACTGTTTGTGTAAGGTGATGACATTTATAACTTTATTAAGGAGCACATAACTTAAAGTATAAGAAGACTGTTTGTGTAAGGTGATGACATTTATAACTTTATTAAGGAGCACATAAGTTAAAATATAAAAAGACTGTTTGTGTAAGGTGATGACATTTATAACTTTATTAAGGAACACATAACTTAAAGTATAAGAAGACTGTTTGTGTAAGGTGATGACATTTATAACTTTATTAAGGAGCACATAAGTTAAAATATAAAAAGACTGTTTGTGTAAGGTGATGACATTTATAACATTATTAAGGATCACATAACTTAAAGTATAAGAAGACTGTTTGTGTAAGGTGATGACATTTATAACTTTATTAAGGATCACATAACTTAAAGTATAAGAAAACTGTTTGTGTAAGGTGATGACATTTATAACTTTATTAAGGAGCACATAAGTTAAAATATAAAAAGACTGTTTGTGTAAGGTGATGACATTTATAACTTTATTAAGGATCACATAACTTAAAGTATAAGAAGACTGTTTGTGTAAGGTGATGACATTTATAACTTTATTAAGGAGCACATAACTTAAAGTATAAGAAAACTGTTTGTGTAAGGTGATGACATTTATAACTTTATTAAGGAGCACATAACTTAAAATATAAGAAAACTGTTTGTGTAAGGTGATGACATTTATAACTTTATTAAGGAGCACATAAGTTAAAATATAAAAAGACTGTTTGTGTAAGGTGATGACATTTATAACTTTATTAAGGATCACATAACTTAAAGTATAAGAAGACTGTTTGTGTAAGGTGATGACATTTATAACTTTATTAAGGATCACATAACTTAAAGTATAAGA
>JBAIZL010000008.1:25148481-25198481 GCA_036971475.1 Prosapia bicincta | reverse complement strand
TATACAGGCGTTTTAAACCACTTCTTTTGTCTTACAAAGCACAACATTATAAAAACTTTGTTTTTATAACTACAAATAAAATATTTTTAGAAAAGTACCATGAAACAGTCCAACTGCGGTTTAGTTGTGTTTTTAAAATTCAAACTTATTTATATTTGTTTAGTCCCCCTTCTTACGTAACTAATCTATGAATATCGTGTTTATTATAAAGAGAAAATGGCAGTTTTATGTTGAAGCTGATAATCTTTTTTGAGTCTAAAAATGCTATGAGCACCTCCTTTAATAAATATTTCTCTTTCCTAATTACTGAAATGCATTTATGAATTTAGAATAAAAATACATAAATTCACATAATGTATATAAATATAGGATTACATGGATTCGCAGTATAGAATATATAGGTGTGCATCAAAATATTTATGGTACGCGATGATTTGTTGTATAACTTGTTTGCGATATAAATAAACTTATGTGTACATATAAATGTACTTTATAGTCTATTTTCATACTTTTAATTATAAGTTCATAAATACTTTATTAATTTTTTAGAGTTCCCTGTAATATATTTCAAGTTGTTTTAAAAGGGTTAGACACCTTCCTCAACCCGGTTGAGAGCAAGCATACTTCACGTAAAGGGCTCTACTACTACTTATATGATATGTGATGCACATTCTCGAACATACTGGCAGTCTTATCAAAGTTGTAATGATTCTTTTAAAGTGTTTAAGATATCTTTGTTAATAAAACTGTTTAATTTTGGCGAATAACAATTTAAATGTCTATATATTTCTATAGGTTTCAAAATGTTAGAAAGATTTAGTGCTACGAGAGTATTTATAAGTAATAAAATGAATTGATTTTTGTTACTGATAGTTACCGAGTCCGGGTTATGCATTTACAAATAAATAACCCAAGGTGTATTTTCAGTGTAGCCTATTATTTGTATTGTATTTTATGACATGAATTAAAATTTTAAGCATTATATACTTATATATATATATATATGAAAAAATACAAAATGCTATCAAATATTAAAAAAGGCATTACTTGTATTTATATTTACGTTATTAAAAGACAAGTATTTATAGCAAACAGAGTAAACAGACATATTTATTTATAATTTACAGACAGGCAAAAGTTTTTAAAAGTAAAAAATATCAAATGTAATTAAACTTTTACAAAACAAATGGTTTGAAATAAATGAGTAGAATAAGAGCATTTTAATTAAGTTTATTTTGAACAATGCCATAATAGGCCCTATTTTAACATTTAAACTTATTTGAAAGTTAAGTTTGCCCCTTGTAGTTCACATTTAATAATTCCCAGATAATGTTTGAAAAATCTAAACGTGCAAAAGTGTCAGACTAATATATATATATATATATATATATATATATATATATATATATATTTAAAATGTCTCTGACATGTTTTACACTCGATACTTAACATTAAACTTAAAGAAAACTGAATTTAAAAAAAACGTTTTGTATTCTTGATGACTTGAAAACTATATGAAAAACATTTCTAAGGTTTATCTCACAAACATTAAAAACACTTTACTGACAATTAATAAAATAAAACTCATAAATAACAATACAAATTTATTACAAAATGAGTTTAATGAATAAGATTATAATATAAATAATGTACGTAAACATTGCTTTGAGATTAAACGTAATTACTATGAACTGAATAAGAAACTGTTGTTATTGCGAATATAAATACTGCTTAAGTCTAGAACTACTTTATGACCTTCCTATTAAAGTATCGTTGGCATATATAAGTCATATATATGATTGTGTTCAAATCTCTAAAATACAAAATTTTTAATTTAACATACTTTACACAATTTATAGAAGATGAACATTTAAACAAAACCTAACGTGAAATATTTATCTATTATTTTACAGTAATACCTTATTTTCCAAACGACTCACAGTAAAAGTTAGAAATGGTCTAACATTCTAAGTTTAATAATTATGAAATTAACTGGCTATGTTCAAATAGTATTTACAAGAAAATCAATACTTGAAACGCTTCTTTTCAGAAATGGGATATTGCTCATTAATTTATATCAAGATACTTTGAATAAATTAATATCGATAAGATTAAAATACAATATAACGACACTAAAAGTTGTATTATGCTTATACTAACGTTTCTCGTTTGATTTGTTAAACTATTTGCACGCCTAACTAGTTCAACTCATATGTGATAATTTTGTATTATTTAATGTCACCTAAGTTTTATTATCTTTGCTAAAATATATGTATTTAAATGTCTAATTATTTTAAACCATTTATTATGAACAATATTTTGTTGTTGTTGTGCAAGTATATAGACGAATTTATTATAATACCATGTAGATGTAGTTGATATGATACTGTTTAGTAATAAGTGAATAAATAATTTTAGGTTATGTTTAAATGTTCAAGTTGATATAAATTTTATAAAGACTACACATTTATATTTTATAACCTTGGAAACGATTTTATCTTACATGATTGAATAACTATAGGACGAATGATTATAGTGTAATTATAGTCTTACAACTTTACCGTATATTTAAATTTGTGTATTATTAATTGAAAGATTCAGCTTTTTGGGAATTAACGTAAAATGTTTTTAAAGAAGGCAAATTTATTTATTAAGATGTCATCATATACACTGAACAAAAGTTTAGAACAGATTATTATCTTTAAAAGACTTGAAATTCGCATTAAAATATTCAGAAAATAATAATTTGTTGTATTGTTTTACTTGTTATCTTTAATTAAAATGTGTGGTAAAATTTAAAACACCAAATGTATAAGTTAAAATAATTTGTTCACTACACATTTGTTTTATGTTATTTTGGACTGTCTCGAAATAAGTTCTCAAATAAAATTTTGTTACAATTTCTTGAGTTTTGGATAACGTTATAGCACATGAGAGGATCTAGCTCGTGTTCTGACAGACACTTGCTGCACGAATCTACCGGCTGTTTACGTCAACATTCACCTGTTGAAGATCTTCTAAAATCACTTATATTATAAACTTTGAAACTTGATTGTAATAAATAGAGTTTGTCTTTACTTACCTCGAAGTTGGGAGAGATCTTCTTGAGAATAATTGTACCTGCGATGAGTGATGAGGAAGGCCCGAGGCATGGTGCGAGGCGGCAGAACAAGCGCAATATGTGGACTGTTGGATTTCGCCCGGGGAGCCCTCAAGCAATGGACGGGTACAAAAATAGCACTTTGAGGCGAGAGACGCGTGCCATCGCCATGCTACCCTCCTCACGAGTCACAAGTGGTCTCTCCCTCCCCTCCTTGTACCTTCCCCTCTCTTTTTATTTACTTGCCATTAAATTTGTTTTAGCTTTTTATATTGTTACTTGCGAAACGGCATCATTTTATATTTAAACGTATTTACTTCCCTTATTATAAGTTTCCGCCAATAGCTTACAGGAATAACACAATAGGGGATAGTTTGTTTTAAATATTACTATTGAAAAATAAAGAAAGTTTTTTATTAATGAAGTTTAGTACCTAATTTTTTACTGAACTCTGAAAAATATCAATTACATCTTTTTTTAATATATTTATTTTTAATCTTATCTATTTAAGTTTATCTTCTTTCTAAAACTTTAAAATTATTTTCTAATATTAATATATTTTCACCATTCTTAAAATTAAAATACTAGGCTACTATAAGGCTGATTCTGAAACTGTTATTTTGTATTATCTTTAGTTCTACTTTAGCATAAGCTATAGGCTGTAGATAATATAGTTATTCAGGGTTTTAATTAACATTTTCTTTCTTTAGCCATTTTTTTTTGTAATATTTTACTTATTTAAACACAATTCTTCTCAATTCAAAATTAAAGTTTTGTTCCATTTTGAGTTTTTTTCTCTTGCTTTATTCTTGCGCCTTTTTAAAGCAATGTTGTATCTTCCAATTTTCGTCCAAATGATAATATATTTCTTCCTTAGGATCCAGAACTAACCTATTCAGAAACGAATTATTTATCGTTTTCATAGAATAGAATATTTTCACTGCCAGTTGAAAATGAGTAATTTTCGTCCTTTCCTACAGTTAGTATGCATACTGTTGCTTCTTTAACAATGAAATTAGAGAAAATATTAAATGTTTTAGTGTTGAAAAAACTGCAGTTTTAATTATATATTAAAGTAATATTATCCAATAGTATTGAGTATTTACACCCAATAATAATACAATGGACTTCAGGGGCATTCATTTTATTGTTAAAACCCAAATAAACATACAAATGATGGTTTCACTTTCCAAACTTTAAAATAAGGCTTAGAGTATAGAAGTAATTTTAATCAGAAGTCAGTGATCAGACATATGGGATTGTAATAATAATAAGGGATTGGAAATATTACACTAAAAATCATTTCCTCACTGTACATATTATTTTCATCGTGTGTTTCATTATGCAAATAATATTTTCCCCATTTTTGGATAATTTATGTTTCAGATAATTGACGTTCTGGTAATTGATGAGATCGACGCCCGATTGCAACTTAAAGCAAGACTACAAAGTAACTAAATAAATTGTGTACACTTACCAACTCTACTTACTAATAAAACCAAAGTCTTCTTCACCAAGCTAGCCGCAACGAAGAACTAATTCTAATTAACTGAATTTCCAACCTTAAATTGAAGAAACCCAACACCGCTAATCTATATCTGAAACTACAAAATCCTCATAGCTTGGCGTAACCAGAGCAGCTGATCCATAACCGAAGAAACTTAATTATTCTAGAACTGTTTCCGGTTCCAAAGTCCTCACAATATAATAGGCCTACAACCTTCTTGTGACATTTCAAGTGCTTTTATTTCATAACGCTAATGTTGGCTTTTATTTCTACCTTAAGACCAACAGTTTAATGGCATTAGAACAAAGTCCTTACTGTGAGTCATCGTAAGGCGCTGTTTGAGACCTTCGTACTGCTGAAACTTGCAAATTATTAAGAATGAAAGGAGACATTTCGAAGAAATAGGTTTGTTTGAAGTGAATATAGAAATGAATTTCACTACCACTCAGTCCAGAGTTCGGTGTTAATAAAATCATTGAAAGGGCTAGTGAAGATGAATCATCAAAATTAACCAATAAATCAATAAATAATAGGATCATTAAAATAGTCTCAGATGAAAAGGATCTTAATCTACACCACCAGAAAATACGTTTTGTTTGTTAAATGCCCTTTAGGGTAGATTAAGAACTTTTGTGACACTTAATACTAATTTAGAGTTACAGGAAGTTTTTAAATTATTATATTTTCCATGTATTCATAAATCAAGCCCAGTTTCTATAAGTTCACAGAAATTTAAAATACAGTAATATAAAATATAAACCTTTAAAAGAATACAAATTTTCTTTGTAAAAAACGATTTTTATTGATTTTCTACAATTTTTAAGCGAGATAAATCTAAAATCTCTGAATTAACTAATATTTTTACTCTATTATGGAATTTTCGTTGCCATGTTTCACCATTTGAAAATCTGTTCATTTTTTAAAACTTTTATTTTGTTAGAGTTTAGCATTTCGATAAGAAACAGCTTTAAATTTCAAGCAATTTTCGAGATGTTGACCTTAATATTTTTCCTTTAATTTTTTTTAATCAAACAAAGTTTTATTACGGATATTATCCACGAACAGTATTTAATTCAACATTTTTGATTGAGTTTCTTTTCAAACTCCCTTCGCAATGTCTCATTTGAACTGTAGTGGTTAACCTTCTTAGTCATAGCAAAGGCTACCTCTTAGACTGTACTTAGCGCTCTCAGTCTGTAGACTACCTATAATAGAAATAAAAATAAAATATCAGGAAATAATTAATTCCTTATTATTAATTCTTTATAATTTTTTAATAATGAGAAGATAATTCATGGAATTTTGTTTCCGAAAATTTTACGAAAATTTAAGTTAAGTTTAACAAAAATTTTGTTGAAACTTAACAATATTACTTCCCTAACTTCTATCTGAAGTATATCAGAAAAGAAATACTGAGTCAAAAAGATTTTTAAGCGAAATAACAACCTTCATCAGTTTTTATATTTGCTGCTAGAAAGCGCTGTTTGAGATGGGCGTCAGCGGTTTTAAAATGGAGGTACTAAGTAATGTGATCAAAGAATACATCTAGTTTGTTTTTGAATTTATTCATTTAATATGTTTTTATTTGTCTTTACTTATGTTCGTTTATTTTTTATGTTTATTTCATTAGTCGGTTGAGATGTGGTCCCTTGTGTGATGTAGAAAATTTCTAGGTTAAGCTGATGTCTGTGGAAGTGTGACCTGTTTCTTTCAAGATGTTAGTTAAAGCCGGTGTAATGTTTAATTGATTGAATGCGATCTTTAAATAGTTATTAAAAACTGCGGCCTGCTTATCAAATGTGCAGTTTGTTACAGTCCATAAAATTTATTTTGTACATTACCGGTGTTCAGAGTTTTTCTTTTCTGCTTGTGTTGGGTTTTATAAAAACTATAGCTTGATGTTTGTTTAAAAATTTTATTTCGTAACATAAATAGAGTTTTGGGGATTTGTATTTTTTTAAGTATGTGACCGTGAAGTATTAGTTCATCCCTGAGATGTTTTTGTTCGAGCTTAGTATTTTTGCAACAGGTCATCTTTTATTTTGCTACTCTAAGCACGTCTGTGTTTAATGTATTTTATTTGTGTTAATTTCTTTGTTGTTGTTTTTGGTAGATTCTTTTATTCCACCTAACTTGGATCTTAAGACAGCAGGTTTTGTTGGATTGTATGGTTTCAAGCTCTCTAATTTATAAAAATGCAGGGCAAATTGAAGAAAAACTTTAAGCGCCTAACTTTACAGTTTCATATCTGTTTTAGTAGCCAGCTGATGCAGTAATACCTATTTGGGTTTAACTTTCGCAGTAACATACTAAAGTTTCTTTCCAGCTAAATCCTTTATAGCGTAGCAACAAATCTTACATCGGTAAGTTAAGAGAGTTTACCGAATCACCTGGACTCGGGCTCCAGAGAACAGCTGGACGAAACAGCTGTAGTAACGCACTCTATTGTCGCGGCTTTAGCGAAATAATCGTCACAAAGCCAACCATTTCAAAACACAAGAATTAAACAAAGTTATTGCTTGGCACAGTGTTGCTTGGTAAACAAAGCTAACTTGAGTTTCATACAAATGCAAAAGCATGCTATTGAAATCGTTCCATGTGTGTTTTTGCAAAGAAAGGAAATTTATATTGTTGAAAATTATTTCTTTGCATGACTTCGTCAATTATCTTTTATTGATTTTGTTAATTACCTTTGATAATCCAACAATAACTCACAGAGTTTTAATTTAGTTATTTGTTTTATCTTATTAAAAAAAAAACCTTATAAACAGGAAGCTTAACAAACAGTTTTTTTGGCTTCAGAAAATATATGAATAAAGCAAATATTTCAATTTCTATTTATGTTATCAAAAGTAGGCTTTGTTATAATTTCAATGTACTATTTTCTGTGACAGCAAAATCTTCTACATTAGCGCGCCTCGAGTCCTGAGATTGAACTACTGGTTACTTCTGATTAATTCTTTTAAAATTAACTCACAATATCTGAAGTTTCTTAAAATAATTATTCTTGATTTTTATTCAAATAAAGCCCCATACGTAATGACGTGGCATGAAAAATTCAAATAACTAATTATTAATGATCAGAATTAGATACTTAATAAATAAAGTACATTGCAGCTTGTAAATTCATGGTTTTTATATAGTTTATACTCACAAACAGCAATTTTCGCTCATCCAAAACTGTAAGTCCTGTTACACAAAATGGAGTATATGCGGAATAATATGATCCACCAGACAGCGCAGTGGTTGTTGGATAACCTCCAAGTTTGGAACAGATATAAGTTTGTGAGTAATGGAACGGCCTCGCGGATATGAGCGAAGCCTACGGATTGACAGTTATTCGAAATCCGTCATCGGAATACGTCATCATTTCAAGAAAACAACACACGGGTTTGCCAAATCATGTTGCGAAAAAATGGTCGGATATTTTTTTGACAATTTTACATTCACAGATTTCAAGAGTATAAAATTAGTTTATTGACATTACAGTACATTTCGGCTTGCGAGATAAATACAATAGATTGTGTCACTGAAACAGGCCTATATTTAAAATAATACTGAATGAATTAAATCATTTGTCAAATGGAGGCAAAGTTTAAAACATTAGTATTTTTCATTAAAATCATTTTATGAAAATTCCAAGATATATATACTATAGCTTTGGTGTAATAGAATTTACCTAACGTCCATTATAGCCTATGCTAATTTGTACTTTTACAAAATGAAAGACCTAACCACACAAGCCTAATTCCCTCCCACCGTTGGTCTTCTACACCTCATTCAGTTTCGTCCCATCAAATATTCCAAGCAACGTTATTTCGATCATTAGGTACTTACCTACTCACACATAATAATGTTAGTTAAAAACTAATAGTATTTTCTTTTTACTAGTGATATATTTTACTATATATATTGTTTTAAATACTAACGTATTTACTTTGTACTTTAATATTCTGAGTAGTCCTGACATTTAAAAAAAAAACATTTTTTAGCTTTAAAAAAAACAAATTAAGCGTTTGCTTCCTAAGGCCAAAGTTTACTTCTTACGGCAAGAAATAAATTTAAAATTACGTTGAGTTATAAAAAAAAGGTTGGTAAAAACGTAAGAGAATCTTAGAAAAACCTTTAAGGATTCAAATTTCCTTAGGTATTTAATTTAAATTATATTTTCTGTAGAAAATACACATAACTCTTACAATATAAAGCGAATGATAATTTTATTAATCAATATAAATTAACATTTTAAAATTTGTTTAACTACACAATTTATTATATTTATAGATTATAAGTTCTACTTTTAAACTTCATTATAAGTCCCTGGTAAATTAACTTAAAATATATAGATCAAATTATTAACAAACCAACATGTTAGATAATTAAACCTACGATAAAGGATTAGAAATATTATAGGTATTTCTCCTTAAATATAGGCTTCCACTTCAACTCACCCCTAATGTTCAATACCGGAAGTATCATTACCTGAGAGTAATAAAAACAGCTGTTGTACCAAACAATAATTTATCATATAGTTTAATCAATTGTATAACATTTATAAGTGTAAAATAATAAAACACAAATTTTGGCTCAATATTCAACCTGCTTATCATTTGTGCATTAGTTACCTCGAGTCCTCAAATAAACAAAAATATTTATAAATATAAACTATGAAAAGTTTTTGTTTGAAGTTATTTAAACACAAACTAGACATTAGCTTTTGCAAAGACGAAACCAGCTGTTTGCATTAACTGCCAAGTTTCAGTTTAGAAAATCTTTGTAAAAATTCGTTTGTTTTACGGAAATCTGCAGTCTGAAATGTAATGTAATATTTCTACAGTTTTACTATTGTCGAAAAGAGTGCTGAACGCGCCTAAAGAGAAGCTCAAACTTCAAAAAACGTTGGGTCAACGTTATATTTGAATCGTGTTCATCTCATAAACCGCGTTTTTTTAGTTTCGTTCTAGTCATTTTTTTCACTTAAAAGTTGAGTTTGTAGAAACCTAAGCAAAGTTTCTTCACTAGGACAAAGCCAAAGGTAACCATACTAATTGCATATTATAAGTTACTAATTACATTATTTTTAAGCTGTAAGGTAAGCTGTAAGGTAAGCAAACACATTTTGTTTTCGTCAATAGTGCTTGGCGTGCACTAATTTCAGACCATAGTTAAAACATTTAGACACTAAGTCTAAATGTCAAGAAAGCTATGGACCATACCAATTCTAAGTCTAAAAGTCATCAAAGCTATGAACGGTACCAATTCCAAGTCTAAAAGCCATTAAAGCTATGAACGGTACCAATTCCAAGTCTAAAAGCCATTAAAGCTATGAACGGTACCAATTCCAAGTCTAAAAGCCATTAAAGCTATGAACGGTACCAATTCCAAGTCTAAAAGCCATTAAAGCTATGAACGGTACCAATTCCAAGTCTAAAAGCCATTAAAGCTATGAACGGTACCAATTCCAAGTCTAAAAGCCATTAAAGCTATGAACGGTACCAATTCTAAGTCTAAAAGTCATCAAAGCTATGAACGGTACCAATTCCAAGTCTAAAAGCCATTAACGCTATGAACGGTACCAATTCCAAGTCTAAAAGCCATTAAAGCTATGAACGGTACCAATTCCAAGTCTAAAAGCCATTAACGCTATGAACGGTACCAATTCCAAGTCTAAAAGCCATTAAAGCTATGAACGGTACCAATTCCAAGTCTAAAAGCCATTAACGCTATGAACGGTACCAATTCCAAGTCTAAAAGCCATTAAAGCTATGAACGGTACCAATTCCAAGTCTAAAAGCCATTAAAGCTATGAACGGTAACAATTCCAAGTCTAAAAGCCATTAAAGCTATGAACGGTACCAATTCCAAGTCTAAAAGCCATTAACGCTATGAACGGTACCAATTCCAAGTCTAAAAGCCATTAACGCTATGAACGGTACCAATTCCAACTCTAAAAGCCATTAAAGCTATGAACGGTACCAATTCCAAGTCTAAAAGCCATTAAAGCTATGAACGGTACCAATTCCAAGTCTAAAAGCCATTACAGCTATGAACGGTACCAATTCCAAGTCTAAAAGCCATTAAAGCTATGAACGGTACCAATTCCAAGTCTAAAAGCCATTAAAGCTATGAACGGTACCAATTCCAAGTCTAAAAGCCATTAACGCTATGAAAGGTACCAATTCCAAGTCTAAAAGCCATTAACGCTATGAACGGTACCAATTCCAAGTCTAAAAGCCATTAAAGCTATGAACGGTACCAATTCCAAGTCTAAAAGCCATTAAAGCTATGAACGGTACCAATTCCAAGTCTAAAAGCCATTAAAGCTATGAACGGTACCAATTCCAAGTCTAAAAGTCATTAAAGCTATGAACGGTACCCATTCCAAGTCTAAAAGCCATTAAAGCTATGAACGGTACCAATTCCAAGTCTAAAAGTCATTAAAGCTATGAACGGTACCAATTTCGATAAACAAGCAGGCGGTAACGGGTATGTTTGACCTTGACCTGACTTGATTTGTTAAGCTCTTCAACAGTTTTCTATAAATTCATCTTTGGACGTTTCCTCCTGAGCTGTTTCATGTAAAAACAGGAGATGCAGTTGATTTTAGTCAAAATAATAATTTAAAAACTATATTATTATTTTAACTCAGTTTAATTTCTAACTACAATCCAGTTAATTTCTAACTTTAATTTTTCTTAGAAAGATTCGCCAAAAACCAATATCCTTTGGTAAATCGATAAAGGTTTCATTATACATATATATCTGGGATCCCGGAATCTAGAAAAATCCCATCATAATAAAATTCTATATATTTTGTGTGTAGCGTTTTCGCCCTTATTATGAGGTTAGGGTTAGAGAGAGTACGCTCCGAGTTTGTAGCTTCATAGTGCAAACGGGAGGATCACTATAGGAATTTACTTCATTACCTGAAGAAATTTCGAAGTATTTTATTACGATATGATAAAAAAAAGGTTTATATCTGCCATAAAGAGCAAACATTTATTTTCTTTTAATGTGAAATAAATGTTGTTTTTTTAAAACATAATGACTACGTTTTCTCATATTATATTTCTCATAATATAATATTTATTTCTCAAATTTCTAAAACTCAAATATTTTTCGACGGAAAGATTTATAATCCCCAAGCTCCTTCTCATTTGTAAAACGGTGACTTTTTAGAAGGAAACGTTATTTAAAAAACAACAACCAAGAAGCAAAATATGCGAAAAGCAATCTCAACTACTACGTTTTTACATTGCTTAACCTATAAATGTTTTATTTCTCTTCCATTACAGTTAATGAGTAAAGTTCTTTGTATAATAATAATAATGTCACATCGTCGATTTTTAAATAAACAATGATATCGTAAACAGAAAAACCCGTGCACCCTTACAGATTGTCTATAATTCCAATGACCTTACACCCTTACATGAATGACTCAGTGTAGGATGCTTGGATGTAAATATTTACAGGGCAATGAACCTTTCCGAAGGCTGGAGATTGTCTTAGCCGTAAAATTTCTGTTTAAACTCTTCATCGTCAACACGTAAACACTTAGGGCGGCGTTTGTCCTTAGAGGCTGCAGTTCAGCTCGCCCACTTGTTAGCTTACACGTTTCAACAAGCCTAAAACCTTTATATTTTTAGTAAATGAAAGATTACTAAACGTTTTGCTTACAGTAGTTTACCAGTGACGATTATTTATGTGCACCAAACTTATTTATGTGCACCAAACTTATTTATGTGCACCAAACTTATTTATGTGCACCAAACTTATTTATGTGCACCAAACTTATTTATGTGCACCAAACTTATTTATGTGCACCAAACTTATTTATGTGCACCAAACTTATTTATGTGCACCAAGCTTATTTATGTGCACCAAGCTTATTTATGTGCACCAAACTTATTTATGTGCACCAAGCTTATTTATGTGCACCAAGCTTATTTATGTGCACCAAACTTATTTATGTGCACCAAACTTATTTATGTGCACCAAACTTATTTATGTGCACCAAGCTTATTTATGTGCACCAAGCTTATTTATGTGCACCAAGCTTATTTATGTGCACCAAACTTATTTATGTGCACCAAACTTATTTATGTGCACCAAGCTTATTTATGTGCACCAAACTTATTTATGTGCACCAAACTTATTTATGTGCACCAAACTTATTTATGTGCACCAAACTTATTTATGTGCACCAAACTTATTTATGTGCACCAAACTTATTTATGTGCACCAAGCTTATTTATGTGCACCAAACTTATTTATGTGCACCAAACTTATTTATGTGCACCAAACTTATTTATGTGCACCAAACTTATTTATGTGCACCAAGCTTATTTATGTGCACCAAACTTATTTATGTGCACCAAACTTATTTATGTGCACCAAGCTTATTTATGTGCACCAAACTTATTTATGTGCACCAAACTTATTTATGTGCACCAAGCTTATTTATGTGCACCAAACTTATTTATGTGCACCAAACTTATTTATGTGCACCAAGCTTATTTATGTGCACCAAACTTATTTATGTGCACCAAACTTATTTATGTGCACCAAGCTTATTTATGTGCACCAAGCTTATTTATGTGCACCAAGCTTATTTATGAGAATAGAGCTTTAGCCTTTAATTGTAAAAAATATAAAAAGTTTTCTATTGTACCGCTGGATTATTTAACACCGAAGTTTTACGTTATATGTATTTATGTTTAAAGCAGATAATAAACAGAAGTAATATAAAACTACTGTACATGTTTAGATTAAACTAAGTAGCTACATGAACATGCAACTAAAACTATTAGATCTATTTAGTTAATTAGAAATTAGCTAGTGAGAACAATTCTCAAACGTAAAAATCAAAATATTGAACTCAAAATCTCACCAAAAATTAGTTTCTAATAAACTAACACACAACAAACTAGTTTTGGTGACGTCGCCTTCCTCAGCGCTTGGCTACTACTCTAATTGTTACTACTACTACTAATTGCTTTTAAAACAATTAGGTTTGGCACTCTTGGGAGTGACGACAGAAGTAAAAACTTTTATAGCCACGTCTACAAATACTTTGAATTGATAAAAACATTTAATTTTACGTGAAAAAGAAATTACCTAAACATTTGTTACAGACGCGACTAAGGACGTTTTCATTTAAAAAATTGGATCATAAATACATAACTCATTATTATCGTTACATTGAATTATTTGTATAGATATAAAAAATAAAATAAATTATATATATATATATATATATATATATATATATATATATAGTTAATAACTAATCAAAACAATTTAATGATAACCTTTTTCATTCATACTAAATAATGTAACATAACCTAAGTGTTAAAACACAGTTGTTTTTTAAAAATAACGTATAACATAAAATCAGCTGATATATGAAATCATGTTATTATTTAATTTACTTTGACGTCACTCATAGCGTAATATGATGGAATTTATACTGACGATATTAATCTGACTGAAATTATACTGACGCAAAATTGTACGTATGTTTATGTCTATCCAATAAGTTTTTTTAAGCGTCGATATAAAATTTTTCACTTTAAAACCTACATGCAAATTTAGGGTGTTTACTTCAAACTACGTGCTTTGAGCTACTCTCGTATCTTACTTAGGCTGATTAAATGAGTATATTATCGAAGTTTCTAGCCAATTAATCTTTCTCGTCAATATTAATATTAATAAGTCAATGAGGGAGAAGTAACGGTACTATGTCAATAGTTGGTTGGCTAGTGACGTAACATTTTTTTCGCTCCTCCGGCGTTCCTTCCGAGTTGAAGCTGCTAACGAGAGACAAAACTACTTGCTTGTTTGACCGCATGTATTTGCCTAGTGCGGCCTCCTACGTAGTTTTTTTTTTAAAGAAACTAAATTTTTAAATGTGCAAATTATCTGCTGTTAGCCAATTCATTAACTACAACCTATCAGTAGTAGGTTGTAATGTGTTTGTATCTTGCCATAAATTATTTGTATAGTTTTCCATTTTCCGATTAATAAATTTCTCTTCTCATTTGATAATTAATAAGATCGTTTTGGTATGAGAATAAAACATATCACAAGAGATAGAAATACGTTTGTTATTATAGGTAAATGTTTGCATTAAATAAATAATTTATCGAAACCTTCGCAATAAACAAAACACTCAAAAGACAAAGCAACCTATAATGGGAAAATTTTAGTTTGAAAAACAATGACTAATTGTATAAAAACGTAAAGTAAATGATAAATCACTGTAAAATGAAGATAGAAGAGCGGTGCAACTCCTTGGGGTCGGTGGGTGAAAGAGGTTGTTTTTAGGATGTTTATAAACAAAATTTTAAATAGACTGGGATATTATGGCGTTAATGTAGCTTTTTACAGCCGGATGTAAAGAGTTAACGTCTCTCTTTGAATCGACTTGGAGCAGCAGCTTCACAAGACGTGTAGCCTACGGCCACTTGTAGATTTCTATTTTGGATCATGTTTACGACGGCGACATTTCTTAGCTCTTCTTGTGTCTGGGTAGAAATTTTAAATTTCAGTACAAATACATTACGTAGTGCGAGAGTAATGTATTTATAATTAATTAATACAATAGAACTGAAGTTACTGAAGTTTTCAAAAAGTTTCAAAAGTTTAGCTTTCAACAAAAATCTACGCAAAACACGTACGTAATATAACAGATTTTCTCACGGGATGTACGGAAAAAGTCGGACGAGACAACAGTGATACAAAATCTTCGTGGATAAAACTATAGTCGACCAGTAAAGAAGAGTAAAAAGGGGTCGACCAGGCAGAAAATTCTAGTAAACAATACAACCAGAACTTCAAAATTACAGTCATATGAAGGAGTACGTCAGAAGTGCGTGCAAAATTAAATGAAGCAGAGCATCCAAATACAGTAAGACACACGTCAAATATATTGTAACACGAAATATACCTCTCGGTCATTCATTGCTGTGTTGAATTTTTATCTTATACATTATATATATATATATATATATATATATATATATATATATATATAAATTTATATGGATATAAATTAATAAATATTCTTGTATTTGAATAACCTATGTTGTTTTAAATTATTAAACAAGAAAACGTATTATATATATATATATATATATATATATATATATATATATATATATATATATATATATATATATATATATATAGAGAGAGAGAGAGAGAGAGAGAGAGAGAGAGAGAGAGAAAGGTACTACATTCTGCTAGCTTATGTGTGTATGTGTGTGTATTTGTTTTGTTAAAACAAATCGTAAATAAAAATGATTTATTCTATTCACTGGAATGAGGGTAATACTTGCTAGCCGAGGTTTGTATAATGCAATTATTCTATACTTGACTAATAAGTGTGTTACAAATTAAAGTGAAAGAGATTACTTTATGGAACTCCAAAAACTTCATATTGAAGACCAAATCTGTTTAAGCAGGGAAGCGTAACCAAAATATTGGTTCTTGTGAGATTTAACAAGGAACACAGTAATATCGGGTGAAGTAAGAAGAGAAAAGAACGTCAGCCGGGAAAGAAGAAGGAAGAAAAAATGCTTTTTTTGTGTGATCTCTTCTGAATATCCGCACACAAAAAATGTTTACATACGTGAGAGAGTTGAATCGTTCGTTGTCTATATAAAAACTTTTTCGTAGTTTCAAGGCTATCAACCAATATGACTCTTTACACAATGAGGGATGGAAAAGTATTTTGAATGTACATAGGCTTTTGTAAGGGACAAATGTCTCTGGTAAAGGTCGTGTACATCTAGCAGACCTACTCTCTGTCAGGACCATACAATGTCTACCCTTTACAACCTTTTATGAAATAAGGATAATTAAGGATAACTGGAAATAGGCAGGACTATGGAATGACATGATTCCCTGGGACTCAGGACAGGAAAAATTAAGTTCATGTTGATAGGATCACCAAAGTAGACCTGCTTTCAGTTGGAGTGGAACCAAGAGTCTGCCGGCTCTTTAGCTAGAACTTTGCATTATTTTGCGTAATCTACTTCGTGGCCATAGTAAGAAGTCTCATGGAATTGTTCGTATAGTTTTACAACAGCGATATAGTGGCTCTGACTCGATGAACAGACGTATACAAAAACTGTCCAAAATACAGGTGTTTTACAAAAGAGCTATGAGTTTTTTAGGTTAAATAGATTTTTTATGTTTTATAACATAGGGTTATACAACAGGTTAATGTTTTATACATGAATATAAAGGTAACGTTATCAAGATTTTACTATAACTGAGTAAATTTCAGTGTTAGCCCCATTAGTAGCACAGCATGTAGCCAATCGGAATTCTACTTCCTTCAATGTCCTAGCCTTTAGGTCTAGGGTGTCGCACAAAGGAACATTCATTGGCTCAGATGGGTTTAGTCTCGAATTGCGTCTTTATATAAGATGTTCTGCACATGCCCCTAGAAGAAAATGTCCAAAGAAGTCAACACCTTGGAAGCCAAGAAGTGGGCATTTCCTTTCCAATATAGCTGTATTGAGTGTATTAAGTGCTTCAAACAAACGAAAACTAAAATGAGGCGGTGCGGCATGTTCCTGAAAGTGAACAAAACCTTTCTCTGGCTGTAATCATCAAACTGAGGGAAACAAACTCTTCTAATATTCCATAATAGACATAACCACTTATTATTCAAAATTTAGAAAGAGATAGAATTTCGTTTGGATGTATGCTATGCCACTTACCTTTACATTCATTGATAAAACATTAAACTAACAATTTAATTTAATAGAAACTCTAAGCCTAAATCCCGCCAGAGTTCTCTTGTAGAAACCGTATACCTAATACATTTTGTAGTTCCAATAAAAAATCTAAATATCATTTCTTAGGAATTTGTAGGGTTTGAAAATGTGAACACAGTTTGTTTTAAATTAAGTTTCAGTGCAGATAAACATTTCCTTTATCAATTCAGCAGCATTCGGTATTTGTGAAGAAATGGATTCATAAAAATAATGTAGCAGAAACAACTAAAACGAGCAACTTATGACGAGGACTAAAAAAGAAATGAATTTCAGGAATCTGTAAATAAAGTGTTCTTTATTGCTGCCGGATGTGACCAGAATAGCAGTGGTGAACACTGAACTACCTGATGCATCTGCCTCCGAGACGGATGCTGCGTCCATTGTAAGAGCTTTCTAATTTTAGTTGCATTACTATTGCGTGGTTTAGACAAGCTATGAGTACTCATAATTACTTCCCAGAACCTAGTTGCAACGTTTTAAAATAATCAGTGAAAATATATCGGTTGTAGAATTAAAATCATATTTCTTAAATAACCTAATAAAAATAAGAGCGACGTAATGTATTATTTAGCGACGTTTTCTTTACATATGAAAAGTTTGCAGTCTTCATTTGCGTGCCTAACGATCCGGAGCATGAGTCCAAGGTTTAACATTGTTCCAGAAATGTCTAGGTGTTTTGGCACGGGTGGAAATTGGACCAGGATGTCCCTGGACCTTCTCTTTGCCCTGGTTCTTCCATGCGAGATCCGCTTCATAAAGATGAAGAGTCTTGATAATGAACACTGCGCCGCGCTACTATTCCCAACCTGAAGGCTCAATATTTGATCATATTTAAAATGAATACTGAAAGTAGTTATTGTGAATTTATATTTTATACGAACATAATTAATGTTAAATATTGTTTATTTTTTCGTTATAAAAGCATAAATTTTCTACTACTCAAAGTTTAATTTTCTTATGCTGTGGTAGTAGCATTGTCTGTCTACATAATCTCGTTCTCTCTCTCCCTCTCTCTAACATATATGTTCTTCAAATTTTTCTTTTCTTCAGGCCTAGAAGAAGGCTTGAAGAGCCTTTGCAAAAGGTTTTTGTAAAAAACGTATTTATTACAACCGGACTACAAGAATGTACAAAGATATGTAAGTAAAAAGGCTCTAGAAACAGGCCGAGATACCAGGTCAACCATCCGGGGGGGGGGGGTGCTACAGTTGCCACGGCAGCGGGGCCCGTATAGGTATAAGTAGGGTTCGTATAATAGAGTAAAATATTTTAAATTAGTAAAAAGTACTGGAAAATTTGAAAACTCCATAAATAAAATAAACTAGGGGTTTTAAGTTTTAATATAGGTTTCATAAGCCACACTGAGTAACTCCACATGGCAAGAGACGCATTTACATTGAACAGTGAGCCCCTACTTTCTTGTTGCCAGAGTCGACTAAGGCTTTGCAATGTCGAAGGCCAGGTAATTTAAAGCCATGATTAACCCGAATGCCCTGTGGATAGGCAGGCAAAAGTTCTCTCTGAATCTGAAGTGAGAAACGATTAGAGTGGCAGTTTATCTTCTCGTGATATTGTGACGGCACCCAGTGAAAGATGCGAATTTACAAACAAGCCTTTCTCTGAGGTCCAGGTAGGAAACGTTGGATCTAATAATTAAAGTGACATTTTGTTTGATTATAACAATTATGTGCAGGATAGGGATATTGCCCAGGCACAAATACGGATGCAGTTCTCCAGCTATCTTCTTCAATCTAATTTTTCAAATCAACGGGAGATATAATGAGAATAATGAGTTAACAAGGACCGGTTAACATTAAACTTTTCAAAACACCAACTTCACTCTATTTTTAATAGCCGAAAAAGCGAATTTACCTATAAACTACTTTCTCCAGTTTAGGTTTCTTGAAAAACGTTAAATAACATATTCCTAAACATGAAAATACTGAGCCTAAATGAATTTTAGATGTTACACTGTTTCTAGCATTAAGGTGTTGCATCTCCAAAAAGTAAATGTATCAATTGATGATGGAAACATGGAAAGCGTTTTTGGACTTTGTAATGAATAGGAAAGTACGAGTAAACTACAAGGCAGCACTTTATTAACGTAAAAACTTTGCATTTACTGGGGTACTAGCTAGGACCGCGAGAGTAAAGTCAAACTACTCAACATGGATGAATTAAAATGAGTTCATTTGCTTTTGTGGGAAGGATGTGTTAAATGTTTTACCTAAACAGAGGCAAGAAACAATGCTTGATAATGTAAATCCTGATGTAGTGCGTCAAGAACAAACTGTTAGTAGATGAAATAAAAGATTTGTCTCATTTGTGAACTGTTATATGGTAACTATAAAATTTATCATAACAATTAGTTAAAATTAAAATTAAATAAATATAAATTCAATCTTGATTTGAAAGTATAACTATTGTAAGGTTTCAATAATACAATTAGCTTTTTCTTTAACTTGTATTCAACTTAATTCTTGTTTAAATATAAAGAATTTTTAAACAGACAAGCCGTGTACAAGGCTTCAAATATTTTAAAATTGTATCAGGAAAAATCTAGATGAAATAAAGAATTATGTTAAAACCAGTTTGTTTGGTGATAAAACCAGACAAATATAACAAAGGATTTTGCAAAATGTCATTGTTGTTCATGAAATGACACCGACTGAAACCTTTCAGGAAGAGATATAGAGGGTCGCGTATGGAAATAACTCGGTAGAGGGTGCCCAATTTAGTTTAGTTGAAGGAAATGCTAAGACTCTGTCCTAACTCACAGTCAATTAACGACAGCTAAAAACAGTTTTATTACTGGATCAAGTTCCTGTTACATATCACATACGTAACTTATTAAGCAGCTAAACTCTGGTAAAACAAAGCTATTAATGGAACCTACGCCCTTCTCTACCAAGCAAAAGTTTGATCTTATTGATTGAATCCTGTAAATAAAGGGGGAATATTGTAAAGGGAAGAAATCAACAATAAAGAGGAAATTAATGAAATATTTTTTTTCTCTGAACGTTAGAGAAAACTCAACATTTGCATTACTTTTAGCCTTTTGTTAGTTTAGAGTTAAACATGAAAATAAAGAGCAAATGTTAGAGACGAGTTGGAGACGAATGGTTTCCCTTAACATTCGCTCTTTGTTTTATTGTTTTAGTCTAAAGGAAAAAACATATGGATGAAACTAATGCAAATGATAAATTTACACAGTACTGAGAATTAATTGAAAATGCTAATTGTTTAAATTCCAACACATTGAACTAATAGTGTTGCCCGCTAATATAATCAGTGTAATAGCCCACGACCGAAGTCTACGTGAAGCATCTGAAAGCTTAACGATGCTAGTCTGTCTATAGTTTCTTCAATACGCTGATTTATATTTAGCATTTGTTGACTGTAATACTCACTATTAAACTTGCTAATTGTTTAAATTCCAACACATTGATCTATTAAAGATTAATAGTGTATTAGCCCACGACCGAAGTCTACGTGAAGCATCTGTAAGCTTCCCGATGCCAGTCTCTCTTTAGTTTCTTCAATACGCTGATGTATATTTAGCATTTGTTGACTGTAATACTCACTACTAAACTTGCTAATTGTTTAAATTCCAACACATTGATCTATTAAAGATTAATAGTGTATTAGCCCACGACCGAAGTCTACGTGAAGCACCTGTAAGCTTCCCGATGCCAGTCTCTCTTTAGTTTCTTCAATATGCTGATTTATATTTAGCATTTGTTGACTGTAATACTCACTACTAAACTTGCTAATTGTTTAAATTCCAACACATTGATCTATTAAAGATTAATAGTGTATTAGCCCACGACCGAAGTCTACGTGAAGCACCTGTAAGCTTCCCGATGCTAGTCTCTCTTTAGTTTCTTCAATATGCTGATTTATATTTAGCATTTGTTGACTGTAATACTCACTACTAAACTTGCTAATTGTTTAAATTCCAACACATTGATCTATTAAAGATTAATAGTGTATTAGCCCACGACCGAAGTCTACGTGAAGCACCTGTAAGCTTCCCGATGCTAGTCTGTCTCTAGTTTCTTCAATATGCTGATGTATATTTAGCATTTGTTGACTGTAATACTCACTACTAAACTTGCTAATTGTTTAAATTCCAACACATTGATCTATTAAAGATTAATAGTGTATTAGCCCACGACCGAAGTCTACGTGAAGCACCTGTAAGCTTCCCGATGCTAGACTGTTTATAGTTTCTTCAATATGCTGATGTATATTTAGCATTTGTTGACTGTAATACTCACTACTAAACTTGCTAATTGTTTAAATTCCAACACATTGATCTATTAAAGATTAATAGTGTATTAGCCCACGACCGAAGTCTACGTGAAGCATCTGTAAGCTTCCCGATGCCAGTCTGTCTATAGTTTCTTCAATATGCTGATGCATATTTAGCATTTGTTGACTGTAATACTCACTACTAAACTTGCTAATTGTTTAAATTCCAACACATTGATCTATTAAAGATTATCAGTGTATTAGCCCACGACCGAAGTCTACGTGAAGCACCTGTAAGCTTCCCGATGCTAGTCTGTCTCTAGTTTCTTCAATACGCTGATTTATATTTAGCATTTGTTGACTGTAATACTCACTACTAAACTTGCTAATTGTTTAAATTCCAACACATTGATCTATTAAAGATTATCAGTGTATTAGCCCACGACCGAAGTCTACGTGAAGCACCTGTAAGCTTCCCGATGCCAGTCTCTCTTTAGTTTCTTCAATATGCTGATTTATATTTAGCATTTGTTGACTGTAATACTCACTACTAAACTTGCTAATTGTTTAAATTCCAACACATTGATCTATTAAAGATTAATAGTGTATTAGCCCACGACCGAAGTCTACGTGAAGCATCTGTAAGCTTCCCGATGCCAGTCTGTCTATAGTTTCTTCAATATGCTGATTTATATTTAGCATTTGTTGACTGTAATACTCACTACTAAACTTGCTAATTGTTTAAATTCCAACACATTGATCTATTAAAGATTAATAGTGTATTAGCCCACGACCGAAGTCTACGTGAAGCATCTGTAAGCTTCCCGATGCCAGTCTCTCTTTAGTTTCTTCAATATGCTGATTTATATTTAGCATTTGTTGACTGTAATACTCACTACTAAACTTGCTAATTGTTTAAATTCCAACACATTGATCTATTAAAGATTAATAGTGTATTAGCCCACGACCGAAGTCTACGTGAAGCACCTGTAAGCTTCCCGATGCTAGACTGTTTATAGTTTCTTCAATATGCTGATGTATATTTAGCATTTGTTGACTGTAATACTCACTACTAAACTTGCTAATTGTTTAAATTCCAACACATTGATCTATTAAAGATTAATAGTGTATTAGCCCACGACCGAAGTCTACGTGAAGCATCTGTAAGCTTCCCGATGCTAGTCTGTCTCTAGTTTCTTCAATATGCTGATTTATATTTAGCATTTGTTGACTGTAATACTCACTACTAAACTTGCTAATTGTTTAAATTCCAACACATTGATCTATTAAAGATTAATAGTGTATTAGCCCACGACCGAAGTCTACGTGAAGCACCTGTAAGCTTCCCGATGCTAGTCTGTCTCTAGTTTCTTCAATATGCTGATTTATATTTAGCATTTGTTGACTGTAATACTCACTACTAAACTTGCTAATTGTTTAAATTCCAACACATTGATCTATTAAAGATTAATAGTGTATTAGCCCACGACCGAAGTCTACGTGAAGCATCTGTAAGCTTCCCGATGCTAGTCTGTCTCTAATTTCTTCAATATGCTGATTTATATTTAGCATTTGTTCACTGTAATACTCACTACTAAACTTGCTAATTGTTTAAATTCCAACACATTGATCTATTAAAGATTAATAGTGTATTAGCCCACGACCGAAGTCTACGTGAAGCACCTGTAAGCTTCCCGATGCCAGTCTCTCTTTAGTTTCTTCAATATGCTGATTTATATTTAGCATTTGTTGACTGTAATACTCACTACTAAACTTGCTAATTGTTTAAATTCCAACACATTGATCTATTAAAGATTAATAGTGTATTATCCCACGACCGAAGTCTACGTGAAGCACCTGTAAGCTTCCCGATGCCAGTCTCTCTTTAGTTTCTTCAATATGCTGATTTATATTTAGCATTTGTTGACTGTAATACTCACTACTAAACTTGCTAATTGTTTAAATTCCAACACATTGATCTATTAAAGATTAATAGTGTATTAGCCCACGACCGAAGTCTACGTGAAGCATCTGTAAGCTTCCCGATGCCAGTCTCTCTTTAGTTTCTTCAATATGCTGATTTATATTTAGCATTTGTTGACTGTAATACTCACTATTAAACTGGCTAATTGTTTAAATTCCAACACATTGATCTATTAAAGATTAATAGTGTATTAGCCCACGACCGAAGTCTACGTGAAGCACCTGTAAGCTTCCCGATGCCAGTCTCTCTTTAGTTTTTTCAATATGCTGATTTATATTTAGCATTTGTTGACTGTAATACTCACTACTAAACTTGCTAATTGTTTAAATTCCAACACATTGATCTATTAAAGATTAATAGTGTATTATCCCACTACCGAAGTCTACGTGAAGCACCTGTAAGCTTCCCGATGCCAGTCTCTCTTTAGTTTCTTCAATATGCTGATTTATATTTAGCATTTGTTGACTGTAATACTCACTACTAAACTTGCTAATTGTTTAAATTCCAACACATTGATCTATTAAAGATTAATAGTGTATTATCCCACGACCGAAGTCTACGTGAAGCACCTGTAAGCTTCCCGATGCCAGTCTCTCTTTAGTTTCTTCAATATGCTGATTTATATTTAGCATTTGTTGACTGTAATACTCACTACTAAACTTGCTAATTGTTTAAATTCCAACACATTGATCTATTAAAGATTAATAGTGTATTAGCCCAAGACCGAAGTCTACGTGAAGCACCTGTAAGCTTCCCGATGCCAGTCTCTCTTTAGTTTCTTCAATATGCTGATTTATATTTAGCATTTGTTGACTGTAATACTCACTACTAAACTTGCTAATTGTTTAAATTCCAACACATTGATCTATTAAAGATTAATAGTGTATTAGCCCAAGACCGAAGTCTACGTGAAGCACCTGTAAGCTTCCCGATGCCAGTCTCTCTTTAGTTTCTTCAATATGCTGATTTATATTTAGCATTTGTTGACTGTAATACTCACTACTAAACTTGCTAATTGTTTAAATTCCAACACATTGATCTATTAAAGATTAATAGTGTATTATCCCACGACCGAAGTCTACGTGAAGCACCTGTAAGCTTCCCGATGCCAGTCTCTCTTTAGTTTTTTCAATATGCTGATTTATATTTAGCATTTGTTGACTGTAATACTCACTACTAAACTTGCTAATTGTTTAAATTCCAACACATTGATCTATTAAAGATTAATAGTGTATTAGCCCAAGACCGAAGTCTACGTGAAGCACCTGTAAGCTTCCCGATGCCAGTCTCTCTTTAGTTTCTTCAATATGCTGATTTATATTTAGCATTTGTTGACTGTAATACTCACTACTAAACTTGCTAATTGTTTAAATTCCAACACATTGATTTATTAAAGATTAATAGTGTATTAGCCCACGACCGAAGTCTACGTGAAGCACCTGTAAGCTTCCCGATGCCAGTCTCTCTTTAGTTTCTTCAATATGCTGATGTATATTTAGCATTTGTTGACTGTAATACTCACTACTAAACTTGCTAATTGTTTAAATTCCAACACATTGATCTATTAAAGATTAATAGTGTATTAGCCCACGACCGAAGTCTACGTGAAGCACCTGTAAGCTTCCCGATGCCAGTCTCTCTTTAGTTTCTTCAATATGCTGATTTATATTTAGCATTTGTTGACTGTAATACTCACTACTAAACTTGCTAATTGTTTAAATTCCAACACATTGATCTATTAAAGATTAATAGTGTATTATCCCACGACCGAAGTCTACGTGAAGCACCTGTAAGCTTCCCGATGCCAGTCTCTCTTTAGTTTCTTCAATATGCTGATTTATATTTAGCATTTGTTGACTGTAATACTCACTACTAAACTTGCTAATTGTTTAAATTCCAACACATTGATCTATTAAAGATTAATAGTGTATTAGCCCACGACCGAAGTCTACGTGAAGCACCTGTAAGCTTCCCGATGCCAGTCTCTCTTTAGTTTCTTCAATATGCTGATTTATATTTAGCATTTGTTGACTGTAATACTCACTACTAAACTTGCTAATTGTTTAAATTCCAACACATTGATCTATTAAAGATTAATAGTGTATTATCCCACGACCGAAGTCTACGTGAAGCACCTGTAAGCTTCCCGATGCCAGTCTCTCTTTAGTTTCTTCAATATGCTGATTTATATTTAGCATTTGTTGACTGTAATACTCACTACTAAACTTGCTAATTGTTTAAATTCCAACACATTGATCTATTAAAGATTAATAGTGTATTAGCCCACGACCGAAGTCTACGTGAAGCATCTGTAAGCTTCCCGATGCCAGTCTCTCTTTAGTTTCTTCAATATGCTGATTTATATTTAGCATTTGTTGACTGTAATACTCACTACTAAACTTGCTAATTGTTTAAATTCCAACACATTGATCTATTAAAGATTAATAGTGTATTATCCCACGACCGAAGTCTACGTGAAGCATCTGTAAGCTTCCCGATGCCAGTCTCTCTTTAGTTTCTTCAATATGCTGATTTATATTTAGCATTTGTTGACTGTAATACTCACTACTAAACTTGCTAATTGTTTAAATTCCAACACATTGATCTATTAAAGATTAATAGTGTATTAGCCCACGACCGAAGTCTACGTGAAGCATCTGTAAGCTTCCCGATGCCAGTCTCTCTTTAGTTTCTTCAATATGCTGATTTATATTTAGCATTTGTTGACTGTAATACTCACTACTAAACTTGCTAATTGTTTAAATTCCAACACATTGATCTATTAAAGATTAATAGTGTATTATCCCACGACCGAAGTCTACGTGAAGCATCTGTAAGCTTCCCGATGCCAGTCTCTCTTTAGTTTCTTCAATATGCTGATTTATATTTAGCATTTGTTGACTGTAATACTCACTACTAAACTGGCTAATTGTTTAAATTCCAACACATTGATCTATTAAAGATTAATAGTGTATTATCCCACGACCGAAGTCTACGTGAAGCATCTGTAAGCTTCCCGATGCCAGTCTCTCTTTAGTTTCTTCAATATGCTGATTTATATTTAGCATTTGTTGACTGTAATACTCACTACTAAACTTGCTAATTGTTTAAATTCCAACACATTGATCTATTAAAGATTAATAGTGTATTATCCCACGACCGAAGTCTACGTGAAGCACCTGTAAGCTTCCCGATGCCAGTCTCTCTTTAGTTTCTTCAATATGCTGATGTATATTTAGCATTTGTTGACTGTAATACTCACTATTAAACTTGCTAATTGTTTAAATTCCAACACATTGATCTATTAAAGATTAATAGTGTATTAGCCCACGACCGAAGTCTACGTGAAGCATCTGTAAGCTTCCCGATGCCAGTCTCTCTTTAGTTTCTTCAATATGCTGATGTATATTTAGCATTTGTTGACTGTAATACTCACTATTAAACTTGCTAATTGTTTAAATTCCAACACATTGATCTATTAAAGATTAATAGTGTATTAGCCCACGACCGAAGTCTACGTGAAGCACCTGTAAGCTTCCCGATGCCAGTCTCTCTTTAGTTTCTTCAATATGCTGATGTATATTTAGCATTTGTTGACTGTAATACTCACTATTAAACTTGCTAATTGTTTAAATTCCAACACATTGATCTATTAAAGATTAATAGTGTATTAGCCCACGACCGAAGTCTACGTGAAGCATCTGTAAGCTTCCCGATGCCAGTCTCTCTTTAGTTTCTTCAATATGCTGATTTATATTTAGCATTTGTTGACTGTAATACTCACTACTAAACTTGCTAATTGTTTAAATTCCAACACATTGATCTATTAAAGATTAATAGTGTATTAGCCCACGACCGAAGTCTACGTGAAGCACCTGTAAGCTTCCCGATGCCAGTCTCTCTTTAGTTTCTTCAATATGCTGATGTATATTTAGCATTTGTTGACTGTAATACTCACTATTAAACTGGCTAATTGTTTAAATTCCAACACATTGATCTATTAAAGATTAATAGTGTATTAGCCCAAGACCGAAGTCTACGTGAAGCACCTGTAAGCTTCCCGATGCCAGTCTCTCTTTAGTTTCTTCAATACGCTGATTTATATTTAGCATTTGTTGACTGTAATACTCACTATTAAACTTGCTAATTGTTTAAATTCCAACACATTGATCTATTAAAGATTAATAGTGTATTATCCCACGACCGAAGTCTACGTGAAGCATCTGTAAGCTTCCCGATGCCAGTCTCTCTTTAGTTTCTTCAATATGCTGATGTATATTTAGCATTTGTTGACTGTAATACTCACTACTAAACTTGCTAATTGTTTAAATTCCAACACATTGATCTATTAAAGATTAATAGTGTATTAGCCCACGACCGAAGTCTACGTGAAGCATCTGTAAGCTTCCCGATGCCAGTCTCTCTTTAGTTTCTTCAATATGCTGATTTATATTTAGCATTTGTTGACTGTAATACTCACTATTAAACTTGCTAATTGTTTAAATTCCAACACATTGATCTATTAAAGATTAATAGTGTATTAGCCCACGACCGAAGTCTACGTGAAGCATCTGTAAGCTTCCCGATGCCAGTCTCTCTTTAGTTTCTTCAATATGCTGATTTATATTTAGCATTTGTTGACTGTAATACTCACTATTAAACTTGCTAATTGTTTAAATTCCAACACATTGATCTATTAAAGATTAATAGTGTATTAGCCCACGACCGAAGTCTACGTGAAGCATCTGTAAGCTTCCCGATGCCAGTCTCTCTTTAGTTTCTTCAATATGCTGATTTATATTTAGCATTTGTTGACTGTAATACTCACTATTAAACTTGCTAATTGTTTAAATTCCAACACATTGATCTATTAAAGATTAATAGTGTATTAGCCCACGACCGAAGTCTACGTGAAGCATCTGTAAGCTTCCCGATGCCAGTCTCTCTTTAGTTTCTTCAATATGCTGATTTATATTTAGCATTTGTTGACTGTAATACTCACTATTAAACTTGCTAATTGTTTAAATTCCAACACATTGATCTATTAAAGATTAATAGTGTATTAGCCCACGACCGAAGTCTACGTGAAGCATCTGTAAGCTTCCCGATGCCAGTCTCTCTTTAGTTTCTTCAATATGCTGATTTATATTTAGCATTTGTTGACTGTAATACTCACTATTAAACTTGCTAATTGTTTAAATTCCAACACATTGATCTATTAAAGATTAATAGTGTATTAGCCCACGACCGAAGTCTACGTGAAGCACCTGTAAGCTTCCCGATGCCAGTCTCTCTTTAGTTTCTTCAATATGCTGATTTATATTTAGCATTTGTTGACTGTAATACTCACTATTAAACTTGCTAATTGTTTAAATTCCAACACATTGATCTATTAAAGATTAATAGTGTATTAGCCCAAGACCGAAGTCTACGTGAAGCATCTGTAAGCTTCCCGATGCCAGTCTCTCTTTAGTTTCTTCAATATGCTGATTTATATTTAGCATTTGTTGACTGTAATACTCACTACTAAACTGGCTAATTGTTTAAATTCCAACACATTGATCTATTAAAGATTAATAGTGTATTAGCCCACGACCGAAGTCTACGTGAAGCATCTGTAAGCTTCCCGATGCCAGTCTCTCTTTAGTTTCTTCAATATGCTGATTTATATTTAGCATTTGTTGACTGTAATACTCACTACTAAACTGGCTAATGGTTTAAATTCCAACACATTGATCTATTAAAGATTAATAGTGTATTAGCCCACGACCGAAGTCTACGTGAAGCATCTGTAAGCTTCCCGATGCCAGTCTCTCTTTAGTTTCTTCAATATGCTGATTTATATTTAGCATTTGTTGACTGTAATACTCACTACTAAACTTGCTAATTGTTTAAATTCCAACACATTGATCTATTAAAGATTAATAGTGTATTAGCCCACGACCGAAGTCTACGTGAAGCACCTGTAAGCTTCCCGATGCCAGTCTGTCTATAGTTTCTTGAATACGCTGATTTATTTTTAGCATTTGTTGACTGTAATACTCACTACTAAACTGGCTAATTGTTTAAATTCCAACACATTGATCTATTAAAGATTAATGGTGTATTAGCCCACGACCGAAGTCTACGTGAAGCATCTGTAAGCTTCCCGATGCCAGTCTCTCTTTAGTTTCTTCAATATGCTGATTTATATTTAGCATTTGTTGACTGTAATACTCACTACTAAACTGGCTAATTGTTTAAATTCCAACACATTGATCTATTAAAGATTAATAGTGTATTAGCCCACGACCGAAGTCTACGTGAAGCATCTGTAAGCTTCCCGATGCCAGTCTCTCTTTAGTTTCTTCAATACGCTGATTTATATTTAGCATTTGTTGACTGTAATACTCACTACTAAACTGGCTAATTGTTTAAATTCCAACACATTGATCTATTAAAGATTAATAGTGTATTAGCCCACGACCGAAGTCTACGTGAAGCACCTGTAAGCTTCCCGATGCCAGTCTCTCTTTAGTTTCTTCAATATGCTGATTTATATTTAGCATTTGTTGACTGTAATACTCACTACTAAACTGGCTAATTGTTTAAATTCCAACACATTGATCTATTAAAGATTAATAGTGTATTAGCCCACGACCGAAGTCTACGTGAAGCATCTGTAAGCTTCCCGATGCCAGTCTCTCTTTAGTTTCTTCAATATGCTGATTTATATTTAGCATTTGTTGACTGTAATACTCACTATTAAACTTGCTAATTGTTTAAATTCCAACACATTGATCTATTAAAGATTAATAGTGTATTATCCCACGACCGAAGTCTACGTGAAGCACCTGTAAGCTTCCCGATGCCAGTCTCTCTTTAGTTTCTTCAATATGCTGATTTATATTTAGCATTTGTTGACTGTAATACTCACTACTAAACTGGCTAATTGTTTAAATTCCAACACATTGATCTATTAAAGATTAATAGTGTATTAGCCCACGACCGAAGTCTACGTGAAGCACCTGTAAGCTTCCCGATGCCAGTCTGTCTATAGTTTCTTGAATACGCTGATTTATATTTAGCATTTGTTGACTGTAATACTCACTACTAAACTGGCTAATTGTTTAAATTCCAACACATTGATCTATTAAAGATTAATAGTGTATTAGCCCACGACCGAAGTCTACGTGAAGCACCTGTAAGCTTCCCGATGCCAGTCTGTCTATAGTTTCTTGAATACGCTGATTTATATTTAGCATTTGTTGACTGTAATACTCACTACTAAACTGGCTAATTGTTTAAATTCCAACACATTGATCTATTAAAGATTAATAGTGTATTAGCCCACGACCGAAGTCTACGTGAAGCACCTGTAAGCTTCCCGATGCCAGTCTGTCTATAGTTTCTTGAATACGCTGATTTATATTTAGCATTTGTTGACTGTAATACTCACTACTAAACTGGCTAATTGTTTAAATTCCAACACATTGATCTATTAAAGATTAATAGTGTATTAGCCCACGACCGAAGTCTACGTGAAGCACCTGTAAGCTTCCCGATGCCAGTCTGTCTATAGTTTCTTGAATACGCTGATTTATATTTAGCATTTGTTGACTGTAATACTCACTACTAAACTGGCTAATTGTTTAAATTCCAACACATTGATCTATTAAAGATTAATAGTGTATTAGCCCACGACCGAAGTCTACGTGAAGCATCTGTAAGCTTCCCGATGCCAGTCTCTCTTTAGTTTCTTCAATATGCTGATTTATATTTAGCATTTGTTGACTGTAATACTCACTATTAAACTGGCTAATTGTTTAAATTCCAACACATTGATCTATTAAAGATTAATAGTGTATTAGCCCAAGACCGAAGTCTACGTGAAGCATCTGTAAGCTTCCCGATGCCAGTCTCTCTTTAGTTTCTTCAATATGCTGATTTATATTTAGCATTTGTTGACTGTAATACTCACTATTAAACTGGCTAATTGTTTAAATTCCAACACATTGATCTATTAAAGATTAATAGTGTATTAGCCCAAGACCGAAGTCTACGTGAAGCATCTGTAAGCTTCCCGATGCCAGTCTCTCTTTAGTTTCTTCAATATGCTGATTTATATTTAGCATTTGTTGACTGTAATACTCACTATTAAACTTGCTAATTGTTTAAATTCCAACACATTGATCTATTAAAGATTAATAGTGTATTAGCCCTAGACCGAAGTCTACGTGAAGCACCTGTAAGCTTCCCGATGCCAGTCTCTCTTTAGTTTCTTCAATATGCTGATTTATATTTAGCATTTGTTGACTGTAATACTCACTATTAAACTTGCTAATTGTTTAAATTCCAACACATTGATCTATTAAAGATTAATAGTGTATTAGCCCACGACCGACGTGTACGTGAAGCATCTGTAAGCTTCCCGATGCCAGTCTCTCTTTAGTTTCTTCAATATGCTGATTTATATTTAGCATTTGTTGACTGTAATACTCACTATTAAACTGGCTAATTGTTTAAATTCCAACACATTGATCTATTAAAGATTAATAGTGTATTAGCCCACGACCGAAGTCTACGTGAAGCACCTGTAAGCTTCCCGATGCCAGTCTCTCTTTAGTTTCTTCAATATGCTGATTTATATTTAGCATTTGTTGACTGTAATACTCACTACTAAACTTGCTAATTGTTTAAATTCCAACACATTGATCTATTAAAGATTAATAGTGTATTAGCCCACGACCGAAGTCTACGTGAAGCACCTGTAAGCTTCCCGATGCCAGTCTCTCTTTAGTTTCTTCAATATGCTGATTTATATTTAGCATTTGTTGACTGTAATACTCACTATTAAACTGGCTAATTGTTTAAATTCCAACACATTGATCTATTAAAGATTAATAGTGTATTAGCCCACGACCGAAGTCTACGTGAAGCACCTGTAAGCTTCCCGATGCCAGTCTCTCTTTAGTTTCTTCAATATGCTGATTTATATTTAGCATTTGTTGACTGTAATACTCACTATTAAACTGGCTAATTGTTTAAATTCCAACACATTGATCTATTAAAGATTAATAGTGTATTAGCCCACGACCGAAGTCTACGTGAAGCACCTGTAAGCTTCCCGATGCCAGTCTCTCTTTAGTTTCTTCAATATGCTGATTTATATTTAGCATTTGTTGACTGTAATACTCACTATTAAACTGGCTAATTGTTTAAATTCCAACACATTGATCTATTAAAGATTAATAGTGTATTAGCCCACGACCGAAGTCTACGTGAAGCACCTGTAAGCTTCCCGATGCCAGTCTCTCTTTAGTTTCTTCAATATGCTGATTTATATTTAGCATTTGTTGACTGTAATACTCACTATTAAACTGGCTAATTGTTTAAATTCCAACACATTGATCTATTAAAGATTAATAGTGTATTAGCCCACGACCGAAGTCTACGTGAAGCACCTGTAAGCTTCCCGATGCCAGTCTCTCTTTAGTTTCTTCAATATGCTGATTTATATTTAGCATTTGTTGACTGTAATACTCACTATTAAACTGGCTAATTGTTTAAATTCCAACACATTGATCTATTAAAGATTAATAGTGTATTAGCCCACGACCGAAGTCTACGTGAAGCATCTGTAAGCTTCCCGATGCCAGTCTCTCTTTAGTTTCTTCAATATGCTGATTTATATTTAGCATTTGTTGACTGTAATACTCACTACTAAACTTGCTAATTGTTTAAATTCCAACACATTGATCTATTAAAGATTAATAGTGTATTAGCCCAAGACCGAAGTCTACGTGAAGCATCTGTAAGCTTCCCGATGCCAGTCTCTCTTTAGTTTCTTCAATATGCTGATTTATATTTAGCATTTGTTGACTGTAATACTCACTACTAAACTTGCTAATTGTTTAAATTCCAACACATTGATCTATTAAAGATTAATAGTGTATTAGCCCACGACCGAAGTCTACGTGAAGCATCTGTAAGCTTCCCGATGCCAGTCTCTCTTTAGTTTCTTCAATATGCTGATTTATATTTAGCATTTGTTGACTGTAATACTCACTACTAAACTTGCTAATTGTTTAAATTCCAACACATTGATCTATTAAAGATTAATAGTGTATTAGCCCACGACCGAAGTCTACGTGAAGCACCTGTAAGCTTCCCGATGCCAGTCTCTCTTTAGTTTCTTCAATATGCTGATTTATATTTAGCATTTGTTGACTGTAATACTCACTACTAAACTGGCTAATTGTTTAAATTCCAACACATTGATCTATTAAAGATTAATAGTGTATTAGCCCACGACCGAAGTCTACGTGAAGCACCTGTAAGCTTCCCGATGCCAGTCTCTCTTTAGTTTCTTCAATATGCTGATTTATATTTAGCATTTGTTGACTGTAATACTCACTACTAAACTGGCTAATTGTTTAAATTCCAACACATTGATCTATTAAAGATTAATAGTGTATTAGCCCACGACCGAAGTCTACGTGAAGCATCTGTAAGCTTCCCGATGCCAGTCTCTCTTTAGTTTCTTCAATATGCTGATTTATATTTAGCATTTGTTGACTGTAATACTCACTACTAAACTGGCTAATTGTTTAAATTCCAACACATTGATCTATTAAAGATTAATAGTGTATTAGCCCACGACCGAAGTCTACGTGAAGCACCTGTAAGCTTCCCGATGCCAGTCTCTCTTTAGTTTCTTCAATATGCTGATGTATATTTAGCATTTGTTGACTGTAATACTCACTACTAAACTGGCTAATTGTTTAAATTCCAACACATTGATCTATTAAAGATTAATAGTGTATTAGCCCACGACCGAAGTCTACGTGAAGCATCTGTAAGCTTCCCGATGCCAGTCTCTCTTTAGTTTCTTCAATATGCTGATTTATATTTAGCATTTGTTCACTGTAATACTCACTACTAAACTGGCTAATTGTTTAAATTCCAACACATTGATCTATTAAAGATTAATAGTGTATTAGCCCACGACCGAAGTCTACGTGAAGCACCTGTAAGCTTCCCGATGCCAGTCTCTCTTTAGTTTCTTCAATATGCTGATTTATATTTAGCATTTGTTGACTGTAATACTCACTACTAAACTTGCTAATTGTTTAAATTCCAACACATTGATCTATTAAAGATTAATAGTGTATTAGCCCACGACCGAAGTCTACGTGAAGCACCTGTAAGCTTCCCGATGCCAGTCTCTCTTTAGTTTCTTCAATATGCTGATTTATATTTAGCATTTGTTGACTGTAATACTCACTACTAAACTTGCTAATTGTTTAAATTCCAACACATTGATCTATTAAAGATTAATAGTGTATTATCCCACGACCGAAGTCTACGTGAAGCACCTGTAAGCTTCCCGATGCTAGTCTGTCTCTAGTTTCTTCAATATGCTGATTTATATTTAGCATTTGTTGACTGTAATACTCACTACTAAACTTGCTAATTGTTTAAATTCCAACACATTGATCTATTAAAGATTAATAGTGTATTATCCCACGACCGAAGTCTACGTGAAGCACCTGTAAGCTTCCCGATGCCAGTCTCTCTTTAGTTTCTTCAATATGCTGATTTATATTTAGCATTTGTTGACTGTAATACTCACTACTAAACTTGCTAATTGTTTAAATTCCAACACATTGATCTATTAAAGATTAATAGTGTATTATCCCACGACCGAAGTCTACGTGAAGCACCTGTAAGCTTCCCGATGCCAGTCTCTCTTTAGTTTCTTCAATATGCTGATTTATATTTAGCATTTGTTGACTGTAATACTCACTACTAAACTTGCTAATTGTTTAAATTCCAACACATTGATCTATTAAAGATTAATAGTGTATTATCCCACGACCGAAGTCTACGTGAAGCACCTGTAAGCTTCCCGATGCCAGTCTCTCTTTAGTTTCTTCAATATGCTGATTTATATTTAGCATTTGTTGACTGTAATACTCACTACTAAACTTGCTAATTGTTTAAATTCCAACACATTGATCTATTAAAGATTAATAGTGTATTAGCCCACGACCGAAGTCTACGTGAAGCACCTGTAAGCTTCCCGATGCTAGTCTGTCTCTAGTTTCTTCAATATGCTGATTTATATTTAGCATTTGTTGACTGTAATACTCACTATTAAACTTGCTAATTGTTTAAATTCCAACACATTGATCTATTAAAGATTAATAGTGTATTAGCCCACGACCGAAGTCTACGTGAAGCACCTGTAAGCTTCCCGATGCCAGTCTGTCTATAGTTTCTTCAATATGCTGATTTATATTTAGCATTTGTTGACTGTAATACTCACTACTAAACTTGCTAATTGTTTAAATTCCAACACATTGATCTATTAAAGATTAATAGTGTATTATCCCACGACCGAAGTCTACGTGAAGCACCTGTAAGCTTCCCGATGCCAGTCTCTCTTTAGTTTCTTCAATATGCTGATTTATATTTAGCATTTGTTGACTGTAATACTCACTACTAAACTTGCTAATTGTTTAAATTCCAACACATTGATCTATTAAAGATTAATAGTGTATTAGCCCACGACCGAAGTCTACGTGAAGCATCTGTAAGCTTCCCGATGCCAGTCTCTCTTTAGTTTCTTCAATATGCTGATTTATATTTAGCATTTGTTGACTGTAATACTCACTACTAAACTTGCTAATTGTTTAAATTCCAACACATTGATCTATTAAAGATTAATAGTGTATTAGCCCAAGACCGAAGTCTACGTGAAGCATCTGTAAGCTTCCCGATGCCAGTCTCTCTTTAGTTTCTTCAATATGCTGATTTATATTTAGCATTTGTTGACTGTAATACTCACTATTAAACTGGCTAATTGTTCAAATTCCAACACATTGATCTATTAAAGATTAATAGTGTATTAGCCCAAGACCGAAGTCTACGTGAAGCATCTGTAAGCTTCCCGATGCCAGTCTCTCTTTAGTTTCTTCAATATGCTGATTTATATTTAGCATTTGTTGACTGTAATACTCACTACTAAACTTGCTAATTGTTTAAATTCCAACACATTGATCTATTAAAGATTAATAGTGTATTAGCCCAAGACCGAAGTCTACGTGAAGCACCTGTAAGCTTCCCGATGCCAGTCTCTCTTTAGTTTCTTCAATATGCTGATTTATATTTAGCATTTGTTGACTGTAATACTCACTATTAAACTTGCTAATTGTTTAAATTCCAACACATTGATCTATTAAAGATTAATAGTGTATTAGCCCACGACCGAAGTCTACGTGAAGCACCTGTAAGCTTCCCGATGCCAGTCTCTCTTTAGTTTCTTCAATATGCTGATTTATATTTAGCATTTGTTGACTGTAATACTCACTATTAAACTTGCTAATTGTTTAAATTCCAACACATTGATCTATTAAAGATTAATAGTGTATTAGCCCACGACCGAAGTCTACGTGAAGCACCTGTAAGCTTCCCGATGCCAGTCTCTCTTTAGTTTCTTCAATATGCTGATTTATATTTAGCATTTGTTGACTGTAATACTCACTATTAAACTGGCTAATTGTTTAAATTCCAACACATTGATCTATTAAAGATTAATAGTGTATTAGCCCACGACCGAAGTCTACGTGAAGCACCTGTAAGCTTCCCGATGCCAGTCTCTCTTTAGTTTCTTCAATATGCTGATTTATATTTAGCATTTGTTGACTGTAATACTCACTATTAAACTTGCTAATTGTTTAAATTCCAACACATTGATCTATTAAAGGTTAATAGTGTATTAGCCCACGACCGAAGTCTACGTGAAGCATCTGTAAGCTTCCCGATGCCAGTCTCTCTTTAGTTTCTTCAATATGCTGATTTATATTTAGCATTTGTTGACTGTAATACTCACTACTAAACTTCCTAATTGTTTAAATTCCAACACATTGATCTATTATAGATTAATAGTGTATTAGCCCACAACCGAAGTCTACGTGAAGCACCTGTAAGCTTCCCGATGCCAGTCTGTCTATAGTTTCTTCAATATGCTGATGTATATTTAGAATTTGTTGACTGTAATACTCACTACTAAACTTCCTAATTGTTTAAATTCCAACACATTGATCTATTAAAGATTAATAGTGTATTAGCCCACGACCGAAGTCTACGTGAAGCATCTGTAAGCTTCCCGATGCCAGTCTCTCTTTAGTTTCTTCAATATGCTGATTTATATTTAGCATTTGTTGACTGTAATACTCACTATTAAACTGGCTAATTGTTTAAATTCCAACACATTGATCTATTAAAGATTAATAGTGTATTAGCCCACGACCGAAGTCTACGTGAAGCACCTGTAAGCTTCCCGATGCCAGTCTCTCTTTAGTTTCTTCAATATGCTGATTTATATTTAGCATTTGTTGACTGTAATACTCACTACTAAACTTGCTAATTGTTTAAATTCCAACACATTGATCTATTAAAGATTAATAGTGTATTAGCCCACGACCGAAGTCTACGTGAAGCACCTGTAAGCTTCCCGATGCCAGTCTCTCTTTAGTTTCTTCAATATGCTGATTTATATTTAGCATTTGTTGACTGTAATACTCACTATTAAACTGGCTAATTGTTTAAATTCCAACACATTGATCTATTAAAGATTAATAGTGTATTAGCCCACGACCGAAGTCTACGTGAAGCACCTGTAAGCTTCCCGATGCCAGTCTCTCTTTAGTTTCTTCAATATGCTGATTTATATTTAGCATTTGTTGACTGTAATACTCACTATTAAACTGGCTAAATGTTTAAATTCCAACACATTGATCTATTAAAGATTAATAGTGTATTAGCCCACGACCGAAGTCTACGTGAAGCACCTGTAAGCTTCCCGATGCCAGTCTCTCTTTAGTTTCTTCAATATGCTGATTTATATTTAGCATTTGTTGACTGTAATACTCACTACTAAACTTGCTAATTGTTTAAATTCCAACACATTGATCTATTAAAGATTAATAGTGTATTAGCCCACGACCGAAGTCTACGTGAAGCACCTGTAAGCTTCCCGATGCCAGTCTCTCTTTAGTTTTTGTTTCAATATGCTGATGTATATTAAGCATTTGTTGACTGTAATACTCACTACTAAACTGGCTAATTGTTTAAATTCCAACACATTGATCTATTATAGATTATCAGTGTATTAGCCCACGACCGAAGTCTACGTGAAGCACCTGTAAGCTTCCCGATGCCAGTCTCTCTTTAGTTTCTTCAATATGCTGATTTATATTTAGCATTTGTTGACTGTAATACTCACTACTAAACTTGCTAATTGTTTAAATTCCAACACATTGATCTATTAAAGATTAATAGTGTATTAGCCCACGACCGAAGTCTACGTGAAGCACCTGTAAGCTTCCCGATGCCAGTCTCTCTATAGTTTCTTCAATATGCTGATTTATATTTAGCATTTGTTGACTGTAATACTCACTACTAAACTTGCTAATTGTTTAAATTCCAACACATTGATCTATTAAAGATTAATAGTGTATTAGCCCACGACCGAAGTCTACGTGAAGCACCTGTAAGCTTCCCGATGCCAGTCTCTCTTTAGTTTCTTCAATATGCTGATTTATATTTAGCATTTGTTGACTGTAATACTCACTATTAAACTGGCTAATTGTTTAAATTCCAACACATTGATCTATTAAAGATTAATAGTGTATTAGCCCACGACCGAAGTCTACGTGAAGCACCTGTAAGCTTCCCGATGCCAGTCTCTCTTTTGTTTCTTCAATATGCTGATTTATATTTAGCATTTGTTGACTGTAATACTCACTACTAAACTGGCTAATTGTTTAAATTCCAACACATTGATCTATTAAAGATTATCAGTGTATTAGCCCACGACCGAAGTCTACGTGAAGCACCTTTAAGTTTCCCGATGCCAGTCTCTCTTTAGTTTCTTGAATATGCTGATTTATATTTAGCATTTGTTGACTGTAATACTCACTAATAAACTTGCTAATTGTTTAAATTCCAACACATTGATCTATTAAAGATTAATAGTGTATTAGCCCACGACCGAAGTCTACGTGAAGCATCTGTAAGCTTCCCGATGCCAGTCTCTCTTTAGTTTCTTCAATATGCTGATTTATATTTAGCATTTGTTGACTGTTATACTCACTACTAAACTTGCTAATTGTTTAAATTCCAACACATTGATCTATTAAAGATTATCAGTGTATTAGCCCACGACCGAAGTCTACGTGAAGCACCTTTAAGTTTCCCGATGCCAGTCTCTCTTTAGTTTCTTGAATATGCTGATTTATATTTAGCATTTGTTGACTGTAATACTCACTAATAAACTTGCTAATTGTTTAAATTCCAACACATTGATCTATTAAAGATTAATAGTGTATTAGCCCACGACCGAAGTCTACGTGAAGCATCTGTAAGCTTCCCGATGCCAGTCTCTCTTTAGTTTCTTCAATATGCTGATTTATATTTAGCATTTGTTGACTGTTATACTCACTACTAAACTTGCTAATTGTTTAAATTCCAACACATTGATCTATTAAAGATTAATAGTGTATTAGCCCACGACCGAAGTCTACGTGAAGCATCTGTAAGCTTCCCGATGCCAGTCTCTCTTTAGTTTCTTCAATATGCTGATTTATATTTAGCATTTGTTGACTGTAATACTCACTACTAAACTTGCTAATTGTTTAAATTCCAACACATTGATCTATTAAAGATTAATAGTGTATTAGCCCACGACCGAAGTCTACGTGAAGCATCTGTAAGCTTCCCGATGCCAGTCTCTCTTTAGTTTCTTCAATATGCTGATTTATATTTAGCATTTGTTGACTGTAATACTCACTACTAAACTGGCTAATTGTTTAAATTCCAACACATTGATCTATTAAAGATTAATAGTGTATTAGCCCACGACCGAAGTCTACGTGAAGCATCTGTAAGCTTCCCGATGCCAGTCTGTCTATAGTTTCTTCAATACGCTGATTTATATTTAGCATTTGTTGACTGTAATACTCACTACTAAACTTGCTAATTGTTTAAATTCCAACACATTGATCTATTAAAGATTAATAGTGTATTAGCCCACGACCGAAGTCTACGTGAAGCACCTGTAAGCTTCCCGATGCCAGTCTCTCTTTAGTTTCTTCAATATGCTGATTTATATTTAGCATTTGTTGACTGTAATACTCACTACTAAACTGGCTAATTGTTTAAATTCCAACACATTGATCTATTAAAGATTAATAGTGTATTAGCCCACGACCGAAGTCTACGTGAAGCATCTGTAAGCTTCCCGATGCCAGTCTCTCTTTAGTTTCTTCAATATGCTGATTTATATTTAGCATTTGTTGACTGTAATACTCACTACTAAACTTGCTAATTGTTTAAATTCCAACACATTGATCTATTAAAGATTAATAGTGTATTAGCCCAAGACCGAAGTCTACGTGAAGCATCTGTAAGCTTCCCGATGCCAGTCTCTCTTTAGTTTCTTCAATATGCTGATTTATATTTAGCATTTGTTGACTGTAATACTCACTACTAAACTTGCTAATTGTTTAAATTCCAACACATTGATCTATTAAAGATTAATAGTGTATTAGCCCAAGACCGAAGTCTACGTGAAGCATCTGTAAGCTTCCCGATGCCAGTCTCTCTTTAGTTTCTTCAATATGCTGATTTATATTTAGCATTTGTTGACTGTAATACTCACTACTAAACTTGCTAATTGTTTAAATTCCAACACATTGATCTATTAAAGATTAATAGTGTATTAGCCCACGACCGAAGTCTACGTGAAGCATCTGTAAGCTTCCCGATGCCAGTCTCTCTTTAGTTTCTTCAATATGCTGATTTATATTTAGCATTTGTTGACTGTAATACTCACTACTAAACTGGCTAATTGTTTAAATTCCAACACATTGATCTATTAAAGATTAATAGTGTATTAGCCCACGACCGAAGTCTACGTGAAGCATCTGTAAGCTTCCCGATGCCAGTCTCTCTTTAGTTTCTTCAATATGCTGATTTATATTTAGCATTTGTTGACTGTAATACTCACTACTAAACTTGCTAATTGTTTAAATTCCAACACATTGATCTATTAAAGATTAATAGTGTATTAGCCCAAGACCGAAGTCTACGTGAAGCATCTGTAAGCTTCCCGATGCCAGTCTCTCTTTAGTTTCTTCAATATGCTGATTTATATTTAGCATTTGTTGACTGTAATACTCACTACTAAACTTGCTAATTGTTTAAATTCCAACACATTGATCTATTAAAGATTAATAGTGTATTAGCCCACGACCGAAGTCTACGTGAAGCACCTGTAAGCTTCCCGATGCCAGTCTCTCTTTAGTTTCTTCAATATGCTGATTTATATTTAGCATTTGTTGACTGTAATACTCACTACTAAACTGGCTAATTGTTTAAATTCCAACACATTGATCTATTAAAGATTAATAGTGTATTAGCCCACGACCGAAGTCTACGTGAAGCATCTGTAAGCTTCCCGATGCCAGTCTCTCTTTAGTTTCTTCAATATGCTGATTTATATTTAGCATTTGTTGACTGTAATACTCACTACTAAACTTGCTAATTGTTTAAATTCCAACACATTGATCTATTAAAGATTAATAGTGTATTAGCCCAAGACCGAAGTCTACGTGAAGCATCTGTAAGCTTCCCGATGCCAGTCTCTCTTTAGTTTCTTCAATATGCTGATTTATATTTAGCATTTGTTGACTGTAATACTCACTACTAAACTTGCTAATTGTTTAAATTCCAACACATTGATCTATTAAAGATTAATAGTGTATTAGCCCACGACCGAAGTCTACGTGAAGCATCTGTAAGCTTCCCGATGCCAGTCTCTCTTTAGTTTCTTCAATATGCTGATTTATATTTAGCATTTGTTGACTGTAATACTCACTACTAAACTGGCTAATTGTTTAAATTCCAACACATTGATCTATTAAAGATTAATAGTGTATTAGCCCACGACCGAAGTCTACGTGAAGCATCTGTAAGCTTCCCGATGCCAGTCTCTCTTTAGTTTCTTCAATATGCTGATTTATATTTAGCATTTGTTGACTGTAATACTCACTACTAAACTTGCTAATTGTTTAAATTCCAACACATTGATCTATTAAAGATTAATAGTGTATTAGCCCACGACCGAAGTCTACGTGAAGCATCTGTAAGCTTCCCGATGCCAGTCTCTCTTTAGTTTCTTCAATATGCTGATTTATATTTAGCATTTGTTGACTGTAATACTCACTACTAAACTTGCTAATTGTTTAAATTCCAACACATTGATCTATTAAAGATTAATAGTGTATTAGCCCACGACCGAAGTCTACGTGAAGCATCTGTAAGCTTCCCGATGCCAGTCTCTCTTTAGTTTCTTCAATATGCTGATTTATATTTAGCATTTGTTGACTGTAATACTCACTACTAAACTTGCTAATTGTTTAAATTCCAACACATTGATCTATTAAAGATTAATAGTGTATTAGCCCACGACCGAAGTCTACGTGAAGCACCTGTAAGCTTCCCGATGCCAGTCTCTCTTTAGTTTCTTCAATATGCTGATTTATATTTAGCATTTGTTGACTGTAATACTCACTACTAAACTTGCTAATTGTTTAAATTCCAACACATTGATCTATTAAAGATTAATAGTGTATTAGCCCACGACCGAAGTCTACGTGAAGCATCTGTAAGCTTCCCGATGCCAGTCTCTCTTTAGTTTCTTCAATATGCTGATTTATATTTAGCATTTGTTGACTGTAATACTCACTATTAAACTGGCTAATTGTTTAAATTCCAACACATTGATCTATTAAAGATTAATAGTGTATTAGCCCACGACCGAAGTCTACGTGAAGCATCTGTAAGCTTCCCGATGCCAGTCTCTCTTTAGTTTCTTCAATATGCTGATTTATATTTAGCATTTGTTGACTGTAATACTCACTACTAAACTTGCTAATTGTTTAAATTCCAACACATTGATCTATTAAAGATTAATAGTGTATTAGCCCACGACCGAAGTCTACGTGAAGCATCTGTAAGCTTCCCGATGCCAGTCTCTCTTTAGTTTCTTCAATATGCTGATTTATATTTAGCATTTGTTGACTGTAATACTCACTACTAAACTGGCTAATTGTTTAAATTCCAACACATTGATCTATTAAAGATTATCAGTGTATTAGCCCACGACCGAAGTCTACGTGAAGCACCTGTAAGCTTCCCGATGCCAGTCTCTCTTTAGTTTCTTCAATATGCTGATTTATATTTAGCATTTGTTGACTGTAATACTCACTATTAAACTGGCTAATTGTTTAAATTCCAACACATTGATCTATTAAAGATTATCAGTGTATTAGCCCACGACCGAAGTCTACGTGAAGCACCTGTAAGCTTCCCGATGCCAGTCTCTCTTTAGTTTCTTCAATACGCTGATTTATATTTAGCATTTGTTGACTGTAATACTCACTATTAAACTTGCTAATTGTTTAAATTCCAACACATTGATCTATTAAAGATTAATAGTGTATTAGCCCACGACCGAAGTCTACGTGAAGCACCTGTAAGCTTCCCGATGCCAGTCTCTCTTTAGTTTCTTCAATATGCTGATTTATATTTAGCATTTGTTGACTGTAATACTCACTACTAAACTGGCTAATTGTTTAAATTCCAACACATTGATCTATTAAAGATTAATAGTGTATTAGCCCAAGACCGAAGTCTACGTGAAGCACCTGTAAGCTTCCCGATGCCAGTCTCTCTTTAGTTTCTTCAATATGCTGATTTATATTTAGCATTTGTTGACTGTAATACTCACTACTAAACTGGCTAATTGTTTAAATTCCAACACATTGATCTATTAAAGATTATCAGTGTATTAGCCCACGACCGAAGTCTACGTGAAGCATCTGTAAGCTTCCCGATGCCAGTCTCTCTTTAGTTTCTTCAATATGCTGATTTATATTTAGCATTTGTTGACTGTAATACTCACTATTAAACTTGCTAATTGTTTAAATTCCAACACATTGATCTATTAAAGATTAATAGTGTATTAGCCCACGACCGAAGTCTACGTGAAGCATCTGTAAGCTTCCCGATGCCAGTCTCTCTTTAGTTTCTTCAATATGCTGATTTATATTTAGCATTTGTTGACTGTAATACTCACTACTAAACTTGCTAATTGTTTAAATTCCAACACATTGATCTATTAAAGATTAATAGTGTATTAGCCCACGACCGAAGTCTACGTGAAGCATCTGTAAGCTTCCCGATGCCAGTCTCTCTTTAGTTTCTTCAATATGCTGATTTATATTTAGCATTTGTTGACTGTAATACTCACTATTAAACTTGCTAATTGTTTAAATTCCAACACATTGATCTATTAAAGATTAATAGTGTATTAGCCCACGACCGAAGTCTACGTGAAGCATCTGTAAGCTTCCCGATGCCAGTCTCTCTTTAGTTTCTTCAATATGCTGATTTATATTTAGCATTTGTTGACTGTAATACTCACTATTAAACTTGCTAATTGTTTAAATTCCAACACATTGATCTATTAAAGATTAATAGTGTATTAGCCCACGACCGAAGTCTACGTGAAGCACCTGTAAGCTTCCCGATGCCAGTCTCTCTTTAGTTTCTTCAATATGCTGATTTATATTTAGCATTTGTTGACTGTAATACTCACTATTAAACTTGCTAATTGTTTAAATTCCAACACATTGATCTATTAAAGATTAATAGTGTATTAGCCCACGACCGAAGTCTACGTGAAGCATCTGTAAGCTTCCCGATGCCAGTCTCTCTTTAGTTTCTTCAATATGCTGATTTATATTTAGCATTTGTTGACTGTAATACTCACTATTAAACTTGCTAATTGTTTAAATTCCAACACATTGATCTATTAAAGATTAATAGTGTATTAGCCCACGACCGAAGTCTACGTGAAGCATCTGTAAGCTTCCCGATGCCAGTCTGTCTCTAGTTTCTTCAATACGCTGATTTATATTTAGCATTTGTTGACTGTAATACTCACTATTAAACTTGCTAATTGTTAAATTCCAACACATTGATCTATTAAAGATTAATAGTGTATTAGCCCACGACCGAAGTCTACGTGAAGCACCTGTAAGCTTCCCGATGCCAGTCTGTCTATAATTTCTTCAATATGCTGTTGTATATTTAGCATTTGTTGACTGTAATACTCACTACTAAACTGGCTAATTGTTTAAATTCCAACACATTGATCTATTAAAGATTAATAGTGTATTAGCCCACGACCGAAGTCTACGTGAAGCACCTGTAAGCTTCCCGATGCCAGTCTGTCTATAATTTCTTCAATATGCTGATTTATATTTAGCATTTGTTGACTGTAATACTCACTACTAAACTTGCTAATTGTTTAAATTCCAACACATTGATCTATTAAAGATTAATAGTGTATTAGCCCACGACCGAAGTCTACGTGAAGCATCTGTAAGCTTCCCGATGCCAGTCTCTCTTTAGTTTCTTCAATATGCTGATGTATATTTAGCATTTGTTGACTGTAATACTCACTACTAAACTTGCTAATTGTTTAAATTCCAACACATTGATCTATTAAAGATTAATAGTGTATTAGCCCACGACCGAAGTCTACGTGAAGCACCTGTAAGCTTCCCGATGCCAGTCTGTCTATAATTTCTTCAATATGCTGATGTATATTTAGCATTTGTTGACTGTAATACTCACTACTAAACTGGCTAATTGTTTAAATTCCAACACATTGATCTATTAAAGATTAATAGTGTATTAGCCCACGACCGAAGTCTACGTGAAGCACCTGTAAGCTTCCCGATGCCAGTCTGTCTATAATTTCTTCAATATGCTGATGTATATTTAGCATTTGTTGACTGTAATACTCACTACTAAACTGGCTAATTGTTTAAATTCCAACACATTGATCTATTAAAGATTAATAGTGTATTAGCCCACGACCGAAGTCTACGTGAAGCACCTGTAAGCTTCCCGATGCCAGTCTCTCTTTAGTTTCTTCAATATGCTGATTTATATTTAGCATTTGTTGACTGTAATACTCACTATTAAACTTGCTAATTGTTTAAATTCCAACACATTGATCTATTAAAGATTAATAGTGTATTAGCCCACGACCGAAGTCTACGTGAAGCACCTGTAAGCTTCCCGATGCCAGTCTGTCTATAGTTTCTTCAATATGCTGATGTATATTTAGCATTTGTTGACTGTAATACTCACTATTAAACTGGCTAATTGTTTAAATTCCAACACATTGATCTATTAAAGATTAATAGTGTATTAGCCCAAGACCGAAGTCTACGTGAAGCACCTGTAAGCTTCCCGATGCCAGTCTGTCTATAGTTTCTTCAATATGCTGATGTATATTTAGCATTTGTTGACTGTAATACTCACTACTAAACTTGCTAATTGTTTAAATTCCAACACATTGATCTATTAAAGATTAATAGTGTATTAGCCCACGACCGAAGTCTACGTGAAGCACCTGTAAGCTTCCCGATGCCAGTCTGTCTATAATTTCTTCAATATGCTGATGTATATTTAGCATTTGTTGACTGTAATACTCACTACTAAACTGGCTAATTGTTTAAATTCCAACACATTGATCTATTAAAGATTAATAGTGTATTAGCCCACGACCGAAGTCTACGTGAAGCACCTGTAAGCTTCCCGATGCCAGTCTGTCTATAGTTTCTTCAATATGCTGATGTATATTTAGCATTTGTTGACTGTAATACTCACTACTAAACTGGCTAATTGTTTCCACCTATATGCATTTATGATATAAATAACCATCTGTTTGTTTAACACAAATTTATACACATCAATGACTGTCATAGCACCAGATATGTTTGTGTAACTTTATCATATTTGTACATATTAATGACTATTCTCAGATGGCAACAGATAAACTTGTAAACGTCAAAGGCTGGATTTGATGGTAACAGATAGGTTTTTGTAATATTATATTAATTTTGTACGCATCAATGGCTGTATTTGATATCAACAGATAAGTTTGTGTAACATTATCATAACAAACTCGTACACATCAATGGCTCTAATTTTATAAGTTAGTGTAATATTATCCTAGTAAATTTGTACACATCAATGGCAGTAATTTTACGGATACAAATAAATTTGTGTAACCTTTTCATATTGTTACGTTCATAGTGGGGGCCAATAAATTATAAGGCAAATTTAAATTGAATAACTAATTATGAATTCATATTTCCCCTTCCCATCAGTCCGCTTTAGTTTTCCTGTTGCCCCTTTTCCTACCACTCTGCCAGCCATTTCTTCCTAGCATGTCGTAGTTTTCCGTAGCTCCAAAAGCGAATTCCTTTTTCATTAAACACATTCTTTAATATTTTTACGTCATGCAAGGAATCCAGGCTCAGTGTCTCAGTTCTCCACAGCCTCAAATTACATAGCCTCGATGAGAACTCAGTTTCTTCGGGAGGGCGAGCTTCACTGCCTGTTGTATATCGAGTTCAAGAAGCCATCGATGAATATTTTGATCGCTGAATTCTCGCTTACGTCACTGGTTGGTAAGCTTTCCTCACTAACCTGGTAATATCAGCTTCAAATTCTTGAAGAGTTTCATTGGACTTTCGAATCTTGTTTTTCAACTTAGAGCGATACAGTTCCTCCAGGTGTTGGTGGCCAAATCTCATCTCGAGGCATTTGAAGTCCATCCTCTTGGCCACTGGAACCGTCTGTTGTACTTCCAGAGCATCTCCACGTAATGATAAACATAACACTGGCGCGTTATTTGCCTGCGACCAGCTATTTATCAAAACCGCCCGACTCAAACATTTTTATAGCTCTGCCAAGTATGGATCTTCCACCGAATGTTGGGACACCACTCTGTCTAGTCACTATATCACCAAGTTAGGAGGTATATCTATTGTCTACCTCCTCACATGGCGTATTGGCAATAGGAAGGTTTGTTTACTTAGTCTCAGGCAATTCACTGGAACTATCAGCCAGTTCACTGTCTAAGTCACTAACTTCATTCTTTAAAGTGCTTAAGCTATGTTCCACTTACTTTAATTTCTAAATTCTTAGAATAATCCACTAATTTACTTGATAAATTTTTTTAAAGCAGTTAAATTTTATGGTTCATAAAGGTTTTGTAGCTTGTTTAATTTACTTTAAGTAACGGAAGAGTTTTAACTTGTTTACATTATATCTGTAAACGTATAGGCCTACCTTATTCTTTATACTGTAGTTAAAGATCAATTAATTGTTGTAATTTATAAATGAAAATAGCAAGCTTTTAATAAACTATATACGCCAATTTTAAAATTAATTATAAAATAGATAAGATGAACACTTGAATAAAAGCACACATAAAACTAAACGTATTTAATTCAACCTTACCAAAAACGGCATAGAAATAATTACGATAGAAAATATATGATTAATAAAAATGAGTACAAAACCATAAATAGTTAAATATTGAGACATTTTACCATTTATAAAAATAAAAAAAAACAACTAAACCCAAATTAAACCTAAACAGGATAAACTATAGTTTGATAGATAAGTTGCAATTAAGAACAAATAGCTTCATTGGAATCCAATACTATAAATTTTACTTGGTGCTGAAAACAGAGGCCTATACTTACTTTCTTTGCACCTCAATACACTAAGCCTTCAGTAAGCTTGAAGATAGAAGAACTGGGATATCTGAGAAAACGTACAAAATGTAATGTAAATAAAGGCTTGTTCTTTGAACCACTGAAACCATAAATCCTTATTGTATATATTCAATAACGAAAGGATTCAGGGTTTACAAGATATATTATTTATTTTTCCGTTGAAGCATTTGTTTTTATTAATTTGTTTCTTATCTTACAGTTTAAATTTTAAACCAATATAATTTGTACACGTATTAATCTTCAAGACGTTTTTCAAATCATTAATTGGACACCAAGAGGAAACAACTTTTAACTATTTCATATTATTGTTTAAATTTTTTAAATATATAGCAAAACATAGATTTCATTGCATTACATCTAAACATATTTTAATAGCAAAACATAGATTTCATTGCATTACATCTAAAAGTATTTTAATAATATAACAGAATATTGAATATTCTATGAAACTAAACTGTTACATTAATACAAAAACATTATTTAAATACACTTTAAATACAAGCACTTTAGAGAATATTCCTCTTACTTTCCACAAGTTCAATGAATTTGTATTATAATTTGTTTAATATATTTACCGATTGAAATATTTTATAAAGTTTATATAAAAAGCTGGCCGCGTGTCAGCGGAGGTACATCTGGAGTGAGCAGTGCG